>VZSC01008467.1:748070-1009907 GCA_013398225.1 Steatornis caripensis | reverse complement strand
GCAGCTTCCGCTGGCGCCAGCGTCCGGAGGAGCACAGTGACACAACCCGCATGAGACCCTCTGCCCACTGGTGCTTCAGAACCACCCGTTGCAAAGCAGAGCGGCACAAGGCGTTGGAGGTCTAAACCCAGCCGATTGCGCAGAGTGAAAACAACAGCAGCTCCTCCTCGCTCGGATCAGAGGTCTTGGGCTGCGTCTCTGTAGCAGACCTACTGCCTGACCACACGTTCCTGGGCAGAAAAATAGACGTACTCGGGCGCCCTGCCAGTGCAGCGTCAGTCTCCCTCGCCCTGTCCTTCTGCCTTCATCACCGCCGGGGGTGCACATGCGCGTACTGGGACAGCGTTGCCTTGCAGCTATGGCACGAGATGGGGATGCAGAAAAATCTAGATAAAATTCCTGACTGCTACACGCTTTGCTCAGGATCTGAGCCACGCAGTCATTTCCCTCTGACTATTTCTCTTCTCCCGCCCTGCGTGCAAAGCTCCGCAGGTGGTTCTGCGGGGTGCAGGGCAGTGCTGTCCGGAGAACCCTCAGCTCATTCAGAATGTGCTCCCTCTTCCACGGAGAGCTGCTCGGCCACGTTAACCGTCGGAAACAGGGGTGCTGAGGGGGTCCATGCACCCTGCTAAAAGACCTCTCCTGCTGGTTCAGGCTTGTGTGTCTATGCCCAGCGCGGCAGGCATTTCGAGGCGCAGACGTGCCGTCACGACCAAGGCCAGCCTTGCCATACGTACTGCTGGGCCTCCACGTTGGGTGCTTTGAACAGCCACAGCTTCTACGAGCTATTACTGTAGTCATAGATACACTGCCCTTAGAGAAATCAGAATCAATTTAGGCACCTAATACTGGGATGTCTGTGAGTGAATTGGTTTTGAATTAATCGAGTAAAACAAGGCAGTGAAAAGCCATGTAACGTGTTGGTCGGGGAACTGCCGCAGCCCTGGGGATGGAACAACAATGCATATTTTACGCCGTGAATTTTTTATTAAGGGCTGGTTTTTTTTGGTTTTTATTATTGAATATGAATATTTTACACGTCCGAGTTCAGAACAATGCTTTTTTTGGCTGCCTCTGCACTTTTCATGGTTGTGTACCCTTGCATTGCATAACTGAGGGAGATCCATTTACACACGGGGGAAAGGGGACTAATGAATCTCCGCAACGCTAACTTTACTGTGTGTGAAAAAAAGCACTCTGAAGTTTTCCAAATAAAGGAAGTATATACATGTATCAAATACTCGCATGGAATGGCTTAATAAAATCAGTGGTACGCGCGCGTGTGTGCGTAGGTGTGGGTGCACGTGTTCGTGTGGGTCTGCGTGTGACGGCTACAGGGCCTCTCTCAGCCGGAGCTATGCGTTTCTCCGTGTAGCGGCGCCTCCACTGGGAAAAGCTCTAGAACGTTCTTAGCTCCTTCGCATCAAATCCCTCATACTCAGGCGCTCACCCGGATGTTTCCACAGTTGCAGAGGTGGAGGCGGGCGCGCCAGTTGCTCAGTAAATGAGCTGACGGAGCTGCCCATACCCAGCTGCAGGACTGGCGTTTATCTGCCTTTGGTAACGCCATTACCCTTTCTGGCCGCTTCTAAACGTCCGCAGAGCTTGTTTTCATGCCTGCTGCTGCAGGACACCGCTGCGAAGCCTGCCTCCCGCAGATCCTTACCCTTACCGCTCCTTCTTGGGCATTCCTGGCTGCGCCGGGTCTCTGCCCGCCGGTCTTTGANATATATATATATATATATATATATATCTCAGACTGCGGACACAGAACAAATCACCTTGGTGGGAACGGTCGTTAAAGACATGGGTAATAGACATGTTTGTTGTCCCACATGCTTTTCCATTTAAAATATTTGGCCTAAGAATGTGGGAGGTAAAGAACTTATATTTGGAGGTCTTTATAAAACATAGCTTACGTCCCCTGATTTATGCTCCTTGGGACTTGTTCTATGTAAAACATTTAACTAGCTACGCTTTAGATAAAAGAAACATCTGAAGCATTGGTTGTTTTGGAGTTTCTCATTCTTTTCTCCCATACATCTTCATAAAATTTAAGTGCCAGGCACAATATTTTAAGTTCAGAACTTCTCGTCTCGTTCCTGAGTTCTCTTTTCTTTAGCAACATTCATAATATCGCTTTAGTACTCTCCCCTACTGCTAGGCTCTCAGGACCAGCGCAGCCCCTGGTTACACGGAGCAGCACAGCGCACCTATTGAAGCAGAAGGTTGGCGTTTTAGTTCCAGTTTTGCCGCTAAGCACACGAGACAAAGTGTGCAGAATGCGATTAATGCAAACAGAACATATGAAACGGCAGCTTCCGCTGGCGCCAGCGTCCGGAGGAGCACAGTGACACAACCCGCATGAGACCCTCTGCCCACTGGTGCTTCAGAACCACCCGTTGCAAAGCAGAGCGGCACAAGGCGTTGGAGGTCTAAACCCAGCCGATTGCGCAGAGTGAAAACAACAGCAGCTCCTCCTCGCTCGGATCAGAGGTCTTGGGCTGCGTCTCTGTAGCAGACCTACTGCCTGACCACACGTTCCTGGGCAGAAAAATAGACGTACTCGGGCGCCCTGCCAGTGCAGCGTCAGTCTCCCTCGCCCTGTCCTTCTGCCTTCATCACCGCCGGGGGTGCACATGCGCGTACTGGGACAGCGTTGCCTTGCAGCTATGGCACGAGATGGGGATGCAGAAAAATCTAGATAAAATTCCTGACTGCTACACGCTTTGCTCAGGATCTGAGCCACGCAGTCATTTCCCTCTGACTATTTCTCTTCTCCCGCCCTGCGTGCAAAGCTCCGCAGGTGGTTCTGCGGGGTGCAGGGCAGTGCTGTCCGGAGAACCCTCAGCTCGTTCAGAATGTGCTCCCTCTTCCACGGAGAGCTGCTCGGCCACGTTAACCGTCGGAAACAGGGGTGCTGAGGGGGTCCATGCACCCTGCTAAAAGACCTCTCCTGCTGGTTCAGGCTTGTGTGTCTATGCCCAGCGCGGCAGGCATTTCGAGGCGCAGACGTGCCGTCACGACCAAGGCCAGCCTTGCCATACGTACTGCTGGGCCTCCACGTTGGGTGCTTTGAACAGCCACAGCTTCTACGAGCTATTACTGTAGTCATAGATACACTGCCCTTAGAGAAATCAGAATCAATTTAGGCACCTAATACTGGGATGTCTGTGAGTGAATTGGTTTTGAATTAATCGAGTAAAACAAGGCAGTGAAAAGCCATGTAACGTGTTGGTCTGGGAACTGCCGCAGCCCTGGGGATGGAACAACAATGCATATTTTACGCCGTGAATTTTTTATTAAGGGCTGGTTTTTTTTGGTTTTTATTATTGAATATGAATATTTTACACGTCCGAGTTCAGAACAATGCTTTTTTTGGCTGCCTCTGCACTTTTCATGGTTGTGTACCCTTGCATTGCATAACTGAGGGAGATCCATTTACACACGGGGGAAAGGGGACTAATGAATCTCCGCAACGCTAACTTTACTGTGTGTGAAAAAAAGCACTCTGAAGTTTTCCAAATAAAGGAAGTATATACATGTATCAAATACTCGCATGGAATGGCTTAATAAAATCAGTGGTACGCGCGCGTGTGTGCGTAGGTGTGGGTGCACGTGTTCGTGTGGGTCTGCGTGTGACGGCTACAGGGCCTCTCTCAGCCGGAGCTATGCGTTTCTCCGTGTAGCGGCGCCTCCACTGGGAAAAGCTCTAGAACGTTCTTAGCTCCTTCGCATCAAATCCCTCATACTCAGGCGCTCACCTGGATGTTTCCACAGTTGCAGAGGTGGAGGCGGGCGCGCCAGTTGCTCAGTAAATGAGCTGACGGAGCTGCCCATACCCAGCTGCAGGACTGGCGTTTATCTGCCTTTGGTAACGCCATTACCCTTTCTGGCCGCTTCTAAACGTCCGCAGAGCTTGTTTTCATGCCTGCTGCTGCAGGACACCGCTGCGAAGCCTGCCTCCCGCAGATCCTTACCCTTACCGCTCCTTCTTGGGCATTCCTGGCTGCACCGGGTCTCTGCCCGCCGGTCTTTGAGGTAGCTACTGCTACGCACAGCCACGTTGCCAAGCGTCTTTGGCAACTGCCAAGCTTCTCCGAGCAGCTGTTACTTTTGTTAGCGGTAGGCTGCACGCGCCGGCCTGCTGGCATCGCTTCATTCTGACCGTGGATGGCGAAGAAACGCCTAGTTGACCCGGACGATGGCTTGCTAAGCCTGGCTACGGGCCCTCACGTGGTCAGACCGTGAGCACGGCATTTCTGAACTTCTCCAAGTTCAGGCGCCTCTGCGCTGTGCCCTAAGCATCGCCCTGTCTGGGCTCATTTCCCTACCTTGCTCTGTGCCCCTTCCGAAGAGATGTGCTTGGTGCTCTCTCCCCAGCCGCTTCCACAACGAGCCGTCCGTCACCATCCTCCTCCAGACCTGCGACGTGCAAGGCAGGGGTGAGGGCACCTTTTACAGCAGCGTGCTCGCACGGCTCAGCAGCGACGAGGGCAGGGGACGGGAGATTTGAATAATAATGATAGTAATTGTTTGTCTAGTGTGTATTTGAGCCCGGCCTTTTTATTGTGCGTATGGTAACAGGGAGGAGAAGGAGAAAGCGAGAGCTCTTGCGCAGCTCTCGAGAGCTCGCAGCCGAAAACGGGCAGGGTGACAAGAACCACATTGTTTTGGGTAATCGGTGTGCGTTGTCCCAGGCTGACATTACCGCGTATCAATAAAACCTGTAAATTCGCAGGGAATGGGGAAAGTGCAAAATGATGAATTGTTTGACATTTAAAAGAAAATAAAGAGCTGCTGCTGGATTGAAACTTAAATGAGACTTGGGGAGGGAGGGAAAAAGTTACCAGGACGCAGTTGAGATTTTAATGTAATCCCATTGCAAACTTCACAAACGCCTTTGTGTTTCTGATCTTGTGCCCCCCAAGCCCCAGGTCTTTGCACTGATGCGCACTCTTAAAGCAAGAGACAGCACTTCCCCCAAATAGCTTGCAGGACAAGTAAAGGGTGGAAAAAAAGACGGCTGTTTGTAAGCGGGAATGGATGCATGATGTGCCCAGGATGAAACTTTTCATTCCACAACAAATCACCAGTAAGGCTAGGAATGAACTCAGGCCTCTCCAACCCCTGCAACCAGCCCCATATTCACCAGACTAGTGCTGCTTTCCTGAGGCTAGACAGATCCCAGGCCTTTACAATTTAAATCCTCTGTGCATCCAGAGGCCAGGTAGTGCATAGGAGGAAATATATCAGAGAAAGGATTCCTGGAATTCATTTTCTATGGCATGAGGGCCAAGGGAATAAGGTCCCGAGTGATTAAGACCTCAGACCTCTTCAAAGCAAAAACGAAACACAAAAGAAGTAATGAATTTCCAGTGCTCTGTGCAGTGATGGAAGCACAAGGTGACCAAGAGGCCTGAGAGACCGATATAAAGTCTAGAGTCACGAAACGTATGCCAGCTTCTGCTATCTTGTTGTGTGTCCTTGAGCAAAGTCATGTCTAAGAGGTAAATGGAAACAGCCAGGCCAAACCAGTACTGCGGGTGTTGCATACCGGTAATAATGGTTTGTTGAATGATTTTCAGCTGGGAGGAGCTGAACCAGGTCCCTCGATGTAAAACAAGTTTGGTAGCAACGAATCCATCCTGGATTGCGTCAGGCAACATCTTGTTCTGCAAGGGTAAAAGCCCACGAGAAGCACACCCAGAGCTCTGCTAGGTGTCACTCTCCAAACACGGTTTGTGTCGGCATCTGGGTTTGCAGAGCTCTCATGCTCTTTGCTCTCCTTTTCTCCTTCCCGCCCGCAGCCTGGAGTTGCACTGTCCACTCAGGCTCCCTCTGCTTCGCAGCACACTGTTTTTTGCTTTTTTATTTGCATTAGATTATTGGAGCAGGAGTCTAACCACTTACGTTAGTGCAAATCTCTCCTCATGCGGAAGTCAGTGAGCTGTAGAATATTTAAACTGTCTAGGGTTGTACCTTGCTTGTTTACCCCCATTTCCAGGGCGCTGCTAAAAGGTGACATACTGGAATAGAAGAAAGATCCAAGATTGCTGGGTCTGATTTCATAACAGCACTAAGAGCGCTCTGAAAACTTGCATTACCTCCATGGAGTCACATACATCCCAGCTTTCTGAAGCCCTAGGGCCCAAGCGGAGCAGGAAAGCGACGTGCTTTACTCCAGACTCTTTGCTTCACGCTTTCACTCCGATCACTGGGGAGAGCGAGGTTAGATGGGTCTTGCTGGAGTTACTGCTGGAGTCACCCGCCAGTCGTCCTCCGCTCCCCTGCCGCCATCCTCCGCGGCTGGGTCTTTCAGCCGGTTTTGTTTTCCCGCTTGCCCTGCTGAGGAAGCGCTCCAGGGCTCGGTGGACAGCAGGTAGGTGTGCCTCTCTTCAGAGCGCTTGTAAACGCCTTGCAGAAAAGGGGAAGAGTGTTGTGATTCTTCAAAGGGCAGCGAGAGGAGGTGACGGATGACTAATCAGTCCCAAGGCAGCAGAGGGCATCAATGAGTTTGAAGATTCATCTCCAGAGCGGAATGAAAATAGCCAGACACTGTACTGAATAATTAACAAGGCAGATTTCAGCTCTTTTCCGATTTTCTTGCCAGTCTTGAACAAATTCAAGAAGTTCTATGTATCTCACNGATTCATCTCCAGAGCGGAATGAAAATAGCCAGACACTGTACTGAATAATTAACAAGGCAGATTTCAGCTCTTTTCCGATTTTCTTGCCAGTCTTGAACAAATTCAAGAAGTTCTATATATCTCACATCCTTTATATATCTTGAGGATTTTTTTCAAGTATTTTTTGAACAATATATAAACCACAGCACTAATTAGTTTCACAAAGCATGATGAGAGTTCTATTGCCTGTCTGGATGCAGTGCATGTGCTTGCAGGTGTGCATAAAGACGATCACTGTAAACGTGTAATTTTCAAGTTCTTTCTTTGAATGCAAATCTCATTGCTGAAAATTCACACCTTCGTTATGAATTTCATAGTTCGCTTTGGAAATCCAGTCAGTTAGCCATGATATTTTCGCTAGTTGAGCTTATTTGGTGGAGCTATTTGTAAAAATTGAGCTTGGCAAGGCAGATTTGCTTAGTAATTTAAGCAAATATTTGCAGGATTATTTTGTGACTTTCCCTAGCTCTCGGCGACCTGCTAGAGGAATAACACTTTCTCCTAACATATTCAGCTTTTCCCAAAAGAGAATCGGTGTCGGCTAGGGACCAACGCCTCGACCTTCTCTTAGATGCCTCAAAACGTTGGTTCAGGGGTCCTCTGAGAATAAACTCAAACTGGATACCTTTCACCTTGTGCTCTGATTAACTTACTGATTTTAATTAACATTATATTATCTAAATGTATTCTCACGTAGTCCTTACGCTAGAAGATCAGTGAAATCCCGCAGGCGGACCAGCGGAGGCAACGCTTCACGTGATGTGACGTAGCAAATAACATGGCAAGGCCGCCACAGGCACAGAGATGTTCCAGGTCCGAGAGCCCTGCTTTAACAACCAGATCAACTTATTCTCATTTCGTGAGCAATAACAAATTTAGACGTTCAGTCCCCGCAGCTCCCCCAGGGCTGCTGCAGAAGATCTCCAGCGCCATGGTGAAGGGTCAGCAGTACCCCCGGGCCCTCTGTTTCTCCATCGGCGGTCTCTTTCCACTCTTTGGAAGTTTACGGCAAATGGCAAGGAGCCAGCCCCTACGGGCATGGGATGGAGGTGGCTTGTTCTCAAGTGTTTAAAAGTCTGACAAACTGTTTGCAGTTCTAGCAGGGATCAACACATTTCTAGAATTAAAACCAACATCTTGGATAGCAGAAATGCTCTGAACAAGGACTCTTTCTTCAACCCAATGCACAAGGGACCTCTCTCTAGTAAGCTATAAAATCACTTTCTATAAATCAATTATTTTTGTACTGATTTATTAACTGCCCTCCAGCTGTTCAGACTGGTACTTAAAAAAAAATCCTGGATGGTCCTACCGAAATTTTCTAAAGCATTTTCTCCGGAGTGCTCTTGGTCCAACCTCGCTATAGTCTTCCCTGGTAACCCACATATTCCTAAACGCTCTTTAGCTGGCAAGGATGGAAGCACAAATCCACATGGAGTACATCTGTTCTTGTGGCGAGAGGATCTTGACGTGAGTTGTGTTGGAAACCCCTGGCTGGAGCTCAGTCAGAAACCTCTCCCTGAAATCTCGGAAAAGAGTCGATCTGCCCAATAACAGCACGTTCCTTATTTATGTCGGACTGGATACGCTCACGACGCTTGGCGATGCTCTGAAGGACCATTCCCCCAACCCCTGGCCCTGGGATTTCTGCCTCTGTGGGCACATAAAGTGCTTCAGGAGCTCAGAATACCTGGTCTCCTGCCTTGACAGCCCTTCCATCAGGGAGAACGTATTCGCACATCGGTTTTTCAGGCTTTTCCTGGACGTTTTGGCTAGGATCTAAAGCATCGTAGCACAGCTTCTTCTTCATATCCCTGACGATTTCTGTCTCTGCTGTTCTTACAAAGGAGCACCTGGTCTCCAGCAGGAGCCTAGCAAGGTATTTGGTTAGAACTCTGCCTGCAAAATCCTGGTAACGCCACGTAGCAGGTAATGGCCTTTGTAGACAGGGACCGTGAGGGTGACACCACCGCCACTGTCCGGCACTAGTCCAGTTGTGCACGCACAGGCATACCGGGCTGTGAGCGCCTGCAGTCACGGACAGGCGCCTGGAAGCTTTCAAACATCGCCTGAGCCATTTTATTTTCGATGGCACAAAGGAGTGAGAGGGGTCTCGGTCAGCAGTGCTGGCGTCTCACTCGGTTTCGTTTGGAGTTCTTGTTCATACAGATATCTCCAGATCTTCTCCGTGTTGTCCCAGGATGCAACTACCCCGTTTTCCATTGGGTAGGTAAAAGAGCAAATGCCTCTTTTGGTCTGGGCTTCTCCCCTGATATAGGAGTCCTTACGAGCCACCTCAAACACGACAAGTTTGAATTCGGGGTAGCCCACGACAGCAGAAATAACCAAACGGGGTGCCTGTGCCCCCGACAGACCAACCTCACGCTGTCCAGAGCCGATGCCAAAAACCACCGTGCGGGTCCCTGCCGCCGCTGCTGCCGAGTCAGACATCCTGCGCAGGACGCTGCTGGCCGTGGCAGTGGCTGCTGGCGCAGAGCATGGCGAAACGTCTTAGATCCCCCGGTCACAAACAGGCACCACTCCGCCGAGTTCACGATCCTCCGCAGCTGCACCGGCAACACTGCTTCCTCCAGGGAGCCGGCGGCGTGGAGCATTTTGACTCAGGGCTAGTACTTGGAAGTGAAACTGGGTGTTCTTACTTCCCAGATAAATTACAGCAGAGAATCAATGGATTTTTTCAGACCCTCAGGCACAGAGGAGGGTCGGTTACAGTAATTGCATTTGCATTGATTTATATTTGGATTCTGTTTGGGATTTTGCTGTGTTTCTAAAGGAAACATTTTTAATGAGGTCAAAAATAATGCGAGAGCTAGTTTTAGAATACAAAATCCAGATATCTCGAAGACCTGAGAGGGAAGAATCTCCCAGCAGAGGCGGTGTGCTGCTCCCCACACGGCTCCAGGGCAGGCTGCGAGTCAGCTAAGGAGTTACTGCATCCCCGTGATGTGTGCACACCCGTAAACGCTGCGGAGGGGAAGGGAGATGATAAACGATAAGATCCTCGTTACCGATGTTTTTAATGTTTTATTTTCATGCAAGTTTTGCCAGCCAATAAAGGCACAAACAGCTGTAGCACCTTTTACGTCAGTNGTGCTGCTCCCCACACGGCTCCAGGGCAGGCTGCGAGTCAGCTAAGGAGTTACTGCATCCCCGTGATGTGTGCACACCCGTAAACGCTGCGGAGGGGAAGGGAGATGATAAACGATAAGATCCTCGTTACCGATGTTTTTAATGTTTTATTTTCATGCAAGTTTTGCCAGCCAATAAAGGCACAAACAGCTGTAGCACCTTTCATGTCAGTCAGCTCTCAGCAGAGTTTCTTGCTCACGCGCTGCTGTACCAGGCCGTTCGCTTGGTCTGACGTTCTCCTTCAAAGCATTTCTGGTGAACGGCAGCTGCCCCAAAATCCTTGTACTCTCTCACGGTGACCCACCTTTATTTGCAAGATGCCAGGCAGCTGAGGATGGAGGCGCCAATGCACACACAGGCAGTGCAGTGACCCTCACAAACACGCCAGCAGGCACTTCCAGCGTCGTCTCCTTCAAGACCCATTCTCCCCCCCCCACGGAAGAGCCTGGACCCGCTTGAGAGCAGGATGTTGCCGTAAAGATTCCTGTGCACATCGATATCACTGTTCGCGATGATGTTGGAGATCGTTTTGTGCACACTGGGAGCTTCAACTCCAATGTTTGCAGGCACGCAGATGGTCTCTGGCGCACGAAAGAGCCCGTTGCCTATCCGCATGATATTGTTGTCGGGTAATTTGTATTCTTTCACGATTTCTTCTGGCTTTTCATTCATTTCTTGGGTGGGGTCTAAACCTATGTAGCACAACTTCTCCTTGGTCTCTCTCACAATTTCCCTTTCAGCCGTGCTAACAAAAGTGTGTCCACTCGCCAAAAGAAGCTTCATAAAATATTCCGTGATATCCCAGCCAGCCGTATGCAGCCTGGAGACGGTACGGGGCAAACAGTGTCCTTCATATACGGGGACAGTGTGGGTAACACCATTCCAGTAATACGGGCTGACGCACAGCGGGGCTGACCCACAGGTCATGGACGATGAACGTACCCCCGTAATGAGCCCGGGAGCGGTTTTTTCCTCGGAACAGAAAAGCGTGTATTGCAAAACACATGCGTGACAATAAATAAATTCTTCACATGTGCCTCTGGCTTAGCTAGGACTCTTGAGTATTTCCAAGAGTTGGTGAAGACTAGGGCAATCTTACCTCTCTGCAAGTATTCACTGAATTACCAGTTTGCTTTTCTGAGTAACATGGGCACTGGAAGCAGACCTTTTTCGATCGAATCCTTTCTGATCCTTTACAGGAAACTCTGAACAATATTTTGAAATAGTTAGAACTATGTGTGGCCCTAATTATGGCATTCTGGAATATTTTTTCCTGTCCTTGTTACTGAATTTTCAGGCTATTTGTTGGTAAATTCACAAAAGTGCAACAATAATTTCTGTCTCTTGCTGGTTCAAAAAACCCTGACAGCTTTAAACAATGCTTACAATACCTTGTAGTGCAAAGAAATGTCTTCCCGTAATGAATCTATATCCTAGGCTGCTGACAAGCTGACCTGCCTGCAAATAAACAGACGTGCAGATGTCTTCCTTCCACGCTTCCCTTTTCCATTCAGCACTTTGCTGAGAAGAACAAACTCTTTTTTGAAAGTTTGTTCAAAAGGATTAGAAGTATCCTAGATCTTCACAAGGGATCCCTATTTCACATGTGATTGTTGGGGGTTTTTAAATTTCGCTTCAGGAGAAAATTTCCCAAAGATTGAAATTTCTACAGCTCTGAATCCAATCACATCTGACAATCCAAATCCGTTTACAGAGAAAATTTCCTTGGAAAAAAAAAAAAATCACTATATAACTTCATTTTGAATCCTTTGCTGCCAGAATTTAATTGCTTCTGCTTGTGGCTCTAAATCCAGGGCAGCTTCAAAGCAAGGGTGGCTTCTATTAAATTTAATTACTTTTTCCTGCAGCTCGCATGGCAAAGGTGCCAGCTACTAAAGGAAGGTGGTTATGAATCAGAGGCAGATTCCAAACAAAGGTATATATTAAACAGAAATTTTAAGTGTAAGCAAACGACCTCCCTGCGCAGAGACGTTTGTAGCCCAGATGAACCACTAAAGAAAAAGAAAAAAAAAGCCATCTAAGAAGGGATCAGCTCTGCCTACGTTATTTCCATTCTGCTTAGATTCCAGACGTGTCGGCGTTAAACGCCGCTCCATCCGTTTTAGCAATTTCTCTAATCCTCTTCGTATTTGTGTACATATATTTCAGTGTGTGGCACACTTGTTTTCATGCGTGCTTCTATATTAATGCCAACAGGTGTCCTAATCATTGAAGAGGTTGTTGTATGCATCACACCAGAAGCTCCACTTAATCCCGCGCGGTCTGCGCGCAGCTTACGGCGAAGCACTCTGTTTTGAACACGATGTTGGGTATTTAAACAAGGAAATATTGACTGGGATGATTAAATGGCACTCGAACCTAGACGCAGGAATGCTCATCTGTTCCCTCGTATTGGTTCTGTCACGAATCACCTTAAAAAGGGCACGTGTGAATTAAGTTTGTTGCTACGGGGTTTGTAATAAGTGAAACTACTGCTTGCGAAGCGCAGCTGAAGTGCTGTAAATTGAACTCATAGAAGAGACAACACAAGACACCAAAAATCTCTCGTGCTCGCGGGGCGGTACAGCTTACGCTGATACGACGAGTTCTCATTGAGGAACGGAAAGACAGCTCGCTTTCTGAGAGCCGGTCTGTCTTCAGCCTTTGACGCTTGCCGGGGGCTGCCAGCTGCACAGAGACACACGAGGAACCGGACTGCAACAAGCAAATCCGTTCCACGCGAGCTGCTAACGTCTTGACTAGAAAGTATCCGCTGTTTGTCACCTCCTAATGGGGCGGAACATGAACTCGAAGCTGAGGGGCACATTGGAAATGCAACAATAACGTCGTTCCCACAACATACCAAACATAAATGAGCTCTGTCCCACAGACATCGGATTGTAAAAATTCACTGACAATTAACCGTGTTGTTTACAGGCCAGTCCTGCTTGCCTTATGTCAGTGCTGAGCGCGCGTTCTCACTTACCGCGTTGCTTTTGCTTTTCTGACCATGCTGCCTGAACAGAGCGATGCCCCAGGCGAGCAAGGGCTTGTCCTTTCTCCATAGCCATCCTCCGTCCAGATACTTCTGGAGACCAACACGTAACTCGGGTCGCATTCTGAGTGAATCGGGCCAGGCTGGAAAGCACCAAGGAAAGGGTGCTGAGCTTTGGAAGGTCTGAGTTTACCTGGGGTAAAGCCAGAGGGAAAAGGACCGGCTACCTTAGACCGTATGCCCACGTAAACCCCGAGGGCCTGACTACAGTGTCACACCTGTAGCAGTGGGGATCAAGGTCTTTGCACATCTAGAAAGCGTTACCAAAAAGGGAGACAAGTAGGACTGGAGGCCAAGGGAGAGATGCTTCTCTCCATGTCTCTTCCCATACCAGATTATTTTGATCTCGCACCTGTTTTTCCTTGGCGTTTACGTGGGTCTTGTCATCCTCAGCTGACTGGTTTCCGGATGCAGCCGCGTTCCGAGCAGGCACAGTACACGGCAGGCGTTGAGGCGATGTGATTCTAGTACACCAAATACAGGCGAAACCCCAGAAATAATAATGCTTCATCAGAGAACCCCTTGATGAAAACGTGACTTTTCTTCTGTTTCGCAGAAAAAAGGGACAACGACAAGGAATTTGTTCATTCCCCAAACCCATTCCACCCCGAGACTTTCTCGGTTTCCTACAGGCAACTGCTTCGCTGGCTAACAGAATCATCCGGAAACCTCAGACATCCAGCTCCAAGGAAGACCTGCCTTATCCTTCGTAAACTTGACAGGGACTTGATGAATTGGCATTAATTTCTCCATAAAATAAAGTAGCTTTCTTAGTCAAGATAAATCCGCCACTTTATCGGCGCGTCTCTCTCCTCCATCCTTGTTTACACCCCCCCTGAAAATCCTGATTATCTTCTTGGCTTACATTTCCCTCCTTGCCCTCTTTGGATGGGGCGGACAGATGTCGGGCTGCTGGCCGTGAGAGTGCCCTGTGACAGCGGCTCGGTCGACGCGATGACCGGTGAGGCTTTCCAAGTGGGTTTTCCGCTGGAACTTCTGATCGCTGTGAAGCAACGCATTAAATACATCAAAAGGGTCAAACCAAGAAAAAACAGGAGGCTGGCATGTGGTGAACTTGAGCCTCGAGGCCGAGCGTCGTGTAAACAGAAGTACGCGGCCTTTTTACTTACAGTAGTAATTTAGCACTTTCTGGGATATCCCAGAAAAAAACCCAAAGGGCTTATTAAAGTGCTAAAGCTTAAGTGTCAGAAGTCTGTGCTTTTACAGCTGCAAGATCACACTGATAGAAGCATCTCCCTGGAGCACGCGTACGATTTGCGCAACAAACAGGAGCGCGTTTATGGAGGGAATCCAAACGCATCAGAAATAAATATTACAATAGAAAACGTGAGGAAGAGAAGGTATTTCAACCCAGTGGAAGCTCGAATGAGGAAGGACAAAAATCTTCCGTTCAGAATACCACCACCGAAACCGTATGCGGGGAAGACGGAACGGAGGCTGCTCAGCCCTCGCCGTGCCCTAAAAACCGGGAGCGGCGGAAGAATCAAGCGCATCAAATGCTGCGGGGATGATGGATGCCTTTACCAAGTCAGCCTGTCAGCACACGAGCACAACCCTTACTCTGTGCCACAAGTCATTCTGGTAGAGATACAAAACGAAATTATCATTTGCATTGAGAATTTATCATCTTTATTGAGCCCTGAAATCAGTCGGGCTTTCCCAGGGACTGTAGGAACAAACAGCAAAGGGCAGGGCTTGCTCAAACGAACTCCGAAGTGAGAGCTAACAGGTGCGTGAGACAAACAAGCAGGTCAGGGTGGAAGGCAAGGGAGACAGTGTGAAGGAAATCAGGGGCTGAGCGCAGTTCTTAGCCAGCAAGAAGCAATAATCACCATCACAGATGCTTACCGCTAACAGCTCGACAAGATCCCTGTCTTCACGTCGGAGCTGTGTTTGATTGCTCCCATGCTTGTTTCCATCTCAAATCCCCATTTTGCAATGTCTTCGTGACACTCCAAACATCCACAAAGCTCTCTGAAGTTGAGTTTTAACGTGTTTATTGACACCAGTTATGATATTTCAAAACACATGGGCTACAAATTGTTACCATGCACTCCTCGTGTTTACAGTAATCCCCATACTAAAACAAACTCAGCCTTTCCTGATGATTTTATATCTTCTTGCTGACTCACTTGCCCGTGTTTATTTAAACTGCTGTTGAAGGTTTTTTTAATATTCAACACTTTTGAAACATAAAAAACCCTACCTGCAGGTTTCATATACTTTTGAAACGTTTTGCATTCATTTTTACCGGCACCACATGGCCAAAATCCTCCTTTCCAATCTTCCTTGCAGACCCGTGACTTGCAATATGGGCTTCCCAGGCTCGAGGCCAGCAGCTAACCCTGCACCGTGGCTGGCCTAGGTGTGAGAACCGCCGCCACGGCCCAGGCCGGCAATGGGCCGCTCCAGAAGCTCAGCCCCGATGCAGCAGCTTGCCCTGAGGACGTTTCCCTCTGATCTCCGTATGCTGCCTGTGAGCTTAAGCTGCAGCAAGGGAAGATTTTTAGGAGTCCACACCGTCGCCCGTTAGAAACGATTAGGGTAGCTCTGCCTTCCTTTGGCGGCGCTGGACTGCTGAACTGGAGAGGTCTCTCCCATCCTACGAGGACACCTTGGGCTGCGTGCAGTTCCTGCCCCGTGGTTCAAGTTCAGGGCTGTGACAGCGCTCTGCCGCCCTCACGGGGGTCACGCCTCGTCACGCGGGGCCAAATGAGCTGCCTGTCCAGTGACTGCAAGCAGCAGGCGAGCAGGCACTCGGATGCTGCCGCGTCGCCCGGGACCACGCGTCTCGTCAACATCGGCGGCTCTGGGCCATAAAACGTTTCAGTAAGGAACTCAGAGCCAGGAAGGCTGCGCCCTCCACCATGTGGCATGAAACAAAAACGTTTTAAAACTCTTATGTCTTAGCGTCTACTGTTACAAGCAAACAGTCTTATAAAAGTCCCCATAAAGCACGAGGCAGGCCTGGACTCCTCGTACTGGCTCCAGGAAGCGTTCAGCACGAAACCTCCTTGGTGGTGCTGCGGGCGGCTGCACTGAGCAGCGGCAGGGAGGAGGGAGCAGGACACGCTCCCGTTGACGTCCCCAGACGGACACTCTGGAAAGCAAAGCCAGGAAGACATGTTAAATTTGGCAGTGAACAAAAGCACTGGGGAAGAGAGTAAAATCAATGCTCGCTAAATAGAAGAAAAGGATCTAAATTGGGGGAAAACACATTTATGTTATAATTCCTACAAGGCATTGGAGGGAGGCAAATTGAAATGGTAAACAAATTATAAAATGTAAAAAAAAGTTACAATGCGCGGTCCTTTTAAAGGAAACAAATTACTAAATGACTTAAATTGCTAAATTGGAACAGCTCTGGGGACTCATTCATGGTCTTCTACTCTTTAGACTCACAAAGTCTAACCAGTATCTCTAGGGGTGGCTGGATTTAACAGTATCATCTAAAATGTAATAAACCCTGCAAGTGATGAACAACTGGGAAGGTGCAGAACCCACTGGGATTCAAATTTAATTCAGACGATTTGGAATTCAGCATCTGAGATCTACTCGGCATTTGCGTGTTATTTTCCATGTTGGAGAAAAGAAAATAAGATCTATACCTAAGAAATAATAGAAATTATGCATAAATAAAAGCATTGGTTGAAAATTCCTGTATTTAATATAATAGCCTTGATTATTTGAAAATGAAGAGAAGCCCAGGAAAAGACTTGTATTTTTTATTGTCTGAACGCTCTGAATCAGGTAAAGCAATTTCACTAAGCTGAGCTCCAGTCGCTCACCCACAAATTAACCTTTCCTGGGGAAATGGCAGGACTGAGGCCTGGTGGCTCCACTCTCCGAGATAACTCCATCTCCTCCAGGTTGCCCTAGAATACCAATGGCAAGCAGGCAAGTTTTAGGATGAAGACAGAGAAGAGCGGCGGACAGAGCGGCGCAGTCTCTCTCGGTCTCCCAGCTGCTCCCGGACCACCGGCGTGCGTCTCCAGCTCCGCGCTGCAGCGACCACCCGCAAAACGACCGCGGCAATCTCACACACCACCTCCTGCACCCCAACAGGTGGGCGATTCCGGACTGCACTCGATGCCTTTCAGCACAAGACCAGCACAAACACTAACGTTTGACATGAAACGAAAGCAAAGCAACACTTTATAATCCTGCAAGAGCGCTCCCCACTCAGACCGTTTCAGGACGAGTGGACAGTACGAAGCCACGGCCCACAGCTGGCTCCCGGACACGTGCTCACGGCTCGTGTGTGCCACTCCGTCACGCGTACGGCTCCCTTTCTGCTCAGGTAAGAGCCTCTGTAAAAGAAATCAGAGTTGCTGGGAGTTTTGAGACTGTATGATGAGGAAAAAATAGGAAAGCAGGGCTCTCTTACCCCTGGAAAACTGTTAATTCAGCATTAAATACACACTGAGCTGCTCTGGAATCTCGTCGTTACTTTACGTAGCCAAGCACCATTACCTCTAACTATATTCCAACGGCTGTTGGGCGTGGGTTTACGAGCAAATTGTGAAACGCTGCGTCTGAGGTATGAAAGCGACAAGTGGAAAGCGTTCCCATGAAGTATGCAGGATCACTGGAACCCGGCCAGCGGTTTAGGTCAAAACTCAGTCACGTGTCCTGCTAGCTGCTCCAGAACATCCTTCAAACCCAGCTAAGCAAACAGCCCGGAGAGCCCTGCGCCCGTGCCAGCTCCAGCTGGCATCCTGGTACATTTTATTCTGCAGTTGTTGGGAGTTTTGAAGGTTACGAAAAGTTTACTAATGAGAAACATTTCGGGACACCGTGCCAACGATTTAGGCTGAAGGAAGAGCTGTAACGACACGAGCATATATAACTGCGGTGGAAAGTCTGAAACATCGGTTCCACGCCCTGAGAACTGCCTCTCTATTTATAAACCCCAACAATTCCGAACATCAAGAGAAATCTGTCTGCTTGCTCTTAAGGTGTTTACATTGTGCTTTCTAAATATTTAAAACCATCGACGAAACGAAAGACAACTCTCACGATGCTGTGTTCCTCAGTTATTTCGTTCATTTTGGTTTGCAGGGCCGGCTCTTCTTTCGTAAACAGGGATTTGATACAGCAAAGGGGGCGTGAGAGCACTGAGCAGGCAGGGGTTCTCGGCCAACAATTTTGGTAACCAAGAAAACCCTCTTTAAATGTTCTTACCAAATTTCTGTTGGGAAATAATACGTCGTTTTGATTTCTAAGGAGGAAGCACTGGCAAGCAACGTTGTTGTCTCACCGGCACAGACAGGCAATCAGGCTTTCCAGCGATTCGCTCAACTTCAAACACCCGCTTTGATGCAGAAGCCCACCACCAAACCTTATCTGACAGAAGATAAAGCAGTAAACCCCCAAACAGTCTTCCTCTTCTCGTTGGTCTGAGGCGAGCAATGCCCGCTAGCACTGCCAGAATTGCGCACGCTGAAGCACTGTGCCGTATGCCCAGAGATGCCGCTTGCTTAGCCTGCTTTTTAATAGGCGCTCTGAGATGCGGGAGGTGGATTTTCAGCAGCTGATGAAGCAGTACCTATGAAGGCAACACGCTGCAAATGCGTTTCTCCCTGAACCCAGGCTTGGGGAAAAATGTCCCATTTTAGGACTGCGTATGAGCAACTCAAGCGGAAGAAAAAACAGACGCGGAAGACTGGACGGGTGGGTGGGGGTGGGTGGAGGAGCTGCCTCGGGATTCCGGTGTCAGCTATCGGTGCAGAGCCCATTGGAGTGTGGTTCAGTGTCAGAGAAAAGGAGAGGCAAGGAATCATTACGCTGGAGTCTCACAACAAAACAACTTCAGGAACTTTCTCAGCCACTGTGTTTCTCTCGTTCGTTTTCAAAGTCCTCCTTTGGCTGGCGCTCCAGCTGGCATTCAACTGACAGAGAAAGAAAATAAACCCCTGGTTCCCAGAGGATTCCTGGCAGAATATTGGACATATTAGAAGTGAAAGAACTACTACTGAAAGTGCAGGCAAAACCTCGGTTCCCATCTTCACTCTACAACAATATTTGGGTGCAGGAGGAGTGCAGAGCAGTGTTTGTCTATCCACCAGTGCTATCCATCACTACATTTACCATATTTTCCTTTTCTTTCCATAGCTCCTGGCTTCGCTCATGTCTGGGTGTTTTCTAACCGGCCTTAAGGCAATAAATCAAAGCTGTCAGCATTGGAAGAAAATTAATGTGAGAAGTTGTTCCAAAGGCCACCAGCCTTTTCCCTACTCGGTGTGCCGTGTTAATCCAGGATTCCTCAACAGTTTTCAACGTTTTGCTATTTTCACAAGCTTTCGAGGCTACGGACACATTTTTTGAAGGGTGGTTTTTAACTGCAGCCTGTAAGATACCAAATTCCTGGAGTTTCTTTAGATTTCAAAGAGAAGTGAGGGTACTCAGCAGAGGCCCGCATCTGACCCTATTCCATCTCTGGCCAAGCCAGAAGCCAAACCCAGATCCAGAGAGTTGGAACTCATCGGGGTCTGAATCTGGGTTGAACTTTTCATGAAGGAAAGGCCAAATGATTAAAAAACCATCCCGTTCCTATGCCCTGTAGTGACGACGCTGGTTGAATTATTCATTGCGCGTTATTTACCCGAAGAATGTGGCTGGCATTTACGCTGAATACATTACTTGCAAGTTTTGATTTCTTGTTTCATTACTCACTCTGTTCCGTAGGACCCAGAAAGCCCAACCTCTTCATTTCTGAAAGTCTCTTTTCTGCTGAGAAAAAGAACACTTGGGAAACAACCTTCAGCTGGTGCTGAGCTGATACAGCAAATACCTCCCTGGGAAAGGACAGCCTGGCAGTTAAGGCATTTTCCTGGAACTCGGGAAAGCAATGTTCTTACCCTATTCAGCTGCAGATGAACTCCGTAACCCTGGGCAAATCACTTCGTTCCCTCACCTCTGGCTGCACATTCGTAAAACGGACATAGTATTTCTCTCTGTGAGATACTGTAAGGCTAGCTACGTTAAAGATGATGAATTGCCTAGTTACTATGGAAACTGGAAAAGCACCTAATGCAGATGGATGAGTTTAGAAACTGATCCACCTGACTGAAAAATCACGAGCTATTGGGAACGTCATTAGGCAAAATTCATCATGTAATCAGAAGGATTGTGGGAGCCACTCAAAACTTCCTTTAGTAGAAAGTACCGCCTTATTAGATTTGTCTCTGAATGGACACTGACGGTTTCCCCCAGTATAGTTCCAAACTCTCACATTTAATGTGTCTGGTTTGATTTGGTTTTTCTCCGATGGCTTGGGATGTTTAGGTAGCAACTAAAATTCTTGCCCTACCGAAAAAAAAAAAAAAGAAAAATTAAAACAAAAACAGTGATTGCAGCAATCAGCCCAGAAGTCTAATGACCGAGATGCACCGAGGACGAAGTTTAATTCCAAAACTAAAGTCTCATGAGCCATTTCAAGAGAAAGCACGGCTGAATGCAACTGCAGTAGTTTTTCCTCCATCGGGAGACTACTTTTTAAATTAATTATATCCTCACAAAATACTGCTGCTGGCTGCTTCTGGATCAGACTTCATCTACCAGCTGCTCAACCAGACACCTAGAGGTAGCTCAGTCAGAGTTTTGTCCAACTACAAATTGAGCAAGGACTTGAAAACCCAGGCCAGTGTTTCCGCGTTAATCCCCATTGTGGAGCCAACGGAGAGAGAACCCACCCGTCGTTTCTTTTGCCCGGATCCTAAATAAACACGGTATTTGCTTTCTTAGTTCTCAGAATCTGACTGATGAATTGGTTTTTTAGAAAGGTATTTAAAATATGGAGGTTCCCCCCCTCCTGCAACACATCCAATTACCGTAATTTTGAGGTATTTCAAACTTTAGACCTTGAACTACTCCTCATTGTCCTATCAAATTATCCAGGTCTTTGACATGAAAAGTCATTATTTGCAAAGACTCCCGGTAGCAGCACTTACTGAAGTGAGGCTGCTCAGGTTTGGGAGTTTAAAAATGGGTTTGCCATTGCAAATGGCTCATCGAGTTACACTTGCGTCTCGGTAGGGTAAAGCACTCAAGGCTTTCAATTGCAGCAGGCCCTGCTGACTCGGGGAATGAAAGCTATGGAACCGCTGGCAAAGGAAATGCTAATAATTAAAGCGGTAATCGTGACTCTGGGACAAGAAATAACTGCCTACAGGGTGACGAGATTGAATAAACAAAGCAAATAAAGCTGCATGCTGCACGACGCCACAGAGCAGCGATTGCAGCTGGCAGCACAGCCCCGGGGCACCCCTGGCTCGGGCTCCCGAAAGCCGGAGTGCGTCCCCAGCAGGAGCAGCACGCAGCGTTTTGGGCTGGAGAGGCTCGGTCGGCACGCGGCTCCGCGCGCGTCACTTGCCCTCTGGTCTGCGCAGAGGAAAAGCTCTCAGCCAAACACCGGGAAACCAGTGCCACGCTCCAAGGACCTGGGCTGGGCACCCCAAAAGGTCGTGCTCCTCCTGCGACAGAAAGCCCTCCCACTTGGGGTAAAAGCGGAGGATGCTTCCCTTGGGTAACAGGCACGGTGGGCCCGTGCTGATGTTAAAATCAAGATCGCTAACAACATTCGTAGCTTTTTGGCTAGACGTGGCCTCGTTTGCACCATAAATTATTTTGGAGGTCTTATTGAAACAGAAGCATTGATCGTGAAATCACAACAGCAGCGGTAGGAAGCAGTAATGGTCACTTTGCCCTTGCACGGCACATTACAACCAAGATCCCCAAGCCCATTTCCAAACAACTACCTCCTCCTCCCAGTACTCTTCTGGGAGGATTGTCAGCTGCTTCATTATAGCGGAAAGCAATGAATAATACAAATACGTTACTGATAAAAAGTTTCCACACAAGCCAGTAGTGTCCCCATGGTGCTGGCAGATCACACGCTTAAACAAAATGCTGTCTGCCGTTGTGAATGAGAACGGACAGGTCACGTCCAGCTTGGAGCGGAGGAGAGCCGTCTACCTCTGTAATTTCGTAGTACACTGAGATACCTGAAAACATCAGATTTCTGTGAAGTGGTTCGGAGAGAGAAATCCTGTGCAATCCACGGCAGGTGAAGAGCTAAGCGCCTTCAAGGGAGGACAAGCTCCCTGCAGACCGGGGCAACCAGGGAATAGCTGGGGTCCCCGCGAAGGGCTGTGCGTAGGACCTGCCTCCGAGGAAGGTCCAGCCCGTGTGTAACCCGGCCCCTCCTGAGCGGCAGATAACTGAATTTACTGTCATTCTGGTGTCAGGTTCCACTTCCTTGTTTACTGAATGTAATAATATCCCGCAGTATCCGGCTTGCACACGGGACTAAGTGAAGTAATTTGACAGCAAAAAGATAAACAAACGAGAGGAGTCCTTAAATACATCAAAGGGCAAGCGGGCTACTCTCTGCAGCACCATCCCCACAAGCTGCACCGCTGGATCCCAGCCCTGAAGCAGAGGAACTTCAAGTGGCCGCCTCCAGGGCCGCAGGTCAAGAAACACTTTACTCCTGCTTGTTACGCTTGCTGTACGCTTGCTGTTTGTTACACTGTGTTTGCAATACTTCAAATTCGTGTTGAGTTTTCTCTTGCCAGCCCGGAGAGTGTCCTTCCCAAGGAATACATTTTACTCCTCATCCTAAGGTTGCAGATAGGAGGCTACTAAATTTGGCCCAGGAAATCCTCGTCAGGAAGACACTTAATTTTGGGAATAAAGGCAACGGCGGAGGAAATCTGGTCCAGGATATTAGGAATGGAAAGCAAAAATCCGCCGTTACGCCATCAGTAAAACAGCGTTGCAAAGATGACTCCTTACACTGAGGACTGGCAGTCCTTCGTTAAACGCAGCTAAGAAAAAGCTCGGTGGGTTTTTTTTTTTCTTGGTTTGTGGGTGTTTTTTTTCTCGCTAACAAAACTGGCCTAATGATGGGAGTAATTAAATTATAATGCCTACACTATTGTTTGAGTAAGGCAGACTCCCTCACATGCCATTAGCGTACTACTGCCAACAGCAGCCAGGGAACAGCCTCAACAATAGAGAGGATTTTCCAGCTCACTGTGCGATTTGATCTCTATAAACCTCCCCCTAACATATACTGTACGGCAGTAAATCATTTACAACATTATTATCCGCCCATCTGGGATCAGAGTGCAACCACTAAGACAACGCAAGAAATCTGGGCTCCTTTCAGCACTCTGCGAAATGAACCTCATTGGTAAGATTTCATTAATTCAGCAATTCAACAACTAGATCACGCTCCCTACAGGGGGGACCGTACTTTCCACTGGCTGCCTTCCTAGCATTTCCCATGGCTCTGGTATTTTTATTCTCCGGTATTGCTGATACTTTCACTTGTACTTCGAAATGGTTATTGCCTGAGTGCGGTCGGCTGGTCGCAGTCCAGTTCCTAGTGAAAAAAAGGAAGTGGTTTCGGAGAAAAGACGACCACGTTCTCCAAGCTAGCATCACACTTTGTTCCCGGCTCGGCTTTGGTGAAAACCCTTCTGAAGCCTCGTTCAGCAAAAGCCCCTCTGAATTCGCTAGCTCAGAACTGATGGAGGGGAAATAAACACGGGGGCGAGGCAAAGCTCCCCCAGCCTCGGGGGCGCGTGCGGAGGGAGCTCGGCGTCCTGCTGAGGCACCAGCTCTGCCTGCGCCCTGCCCGGGACGCTGGCAGAGCTTCACACGAGGTGGCGTGGAGCCAGCAGATGTACCTTTTCTATCCCAGGTTGTCACAAGCTACAGACATCGGCAAAAAAAATGTTAAAACACCTTCTGGCGGAGCTTTGCTCTACCTGCCATGGGCTGTACATCTCACAACAACGTTGCTGCTGCAGGAACATCAGCCCAGCTGAAAACTCAGGGGTGACACAAGACTGCGCCTGCCCCACAGAAAATCTGCGTGTTCGTGTCAAAGCCTGCGAAACACGACGGCCGCCCGTTCTGCCCCACAGACGAAATTTCAAGCCGCAATCTCAGAGTGAAACTCAGGCCGTAGGACGCTGCCTACAGCTTGACCGAAGAAAACTTCTGCACGACCTTCTGGGAACAGTCTCTGCCAAAACGCACACGGATCAAACGCACCGGTGTCCAAACATTAAAAACTAATTAAAGGAAAAGACCACTTGTTACCTGCAGCACGAACCAAAGCCTGCTGAGCACCGGCTTTCAGCAGGCCCACGAGCAGCGCCGTTACCGGCAGGAGACGACGGCGGGTCTGTCCCGGAAGAGCTGGGCTCTTCCACAAGAGCACAACGTCTTTAGGAAAGAGGAACAAATCAAAACTCGTGTCGCTGGCCATGGTATGAGGAACTCGTGAACGCGGCAGGACGCAATTTTCTGTATGATTTCTCAGCATAAAAATCAGCAAATGGAAAGCTAAGGCAGGGACAGCAGCGCCATCAGCAAGCCGCTCGTAATCAGATTCGTGTTAGCCTTGAACCTGCAATCTTTCCTCCGCACACCTACAACAATATTAGCATTAAATAAAAGTAACAGAGCTCACCAAACCTATTCAAAGCATCATTTGTTTCAGAGCCTTCGAATAATTTGATGTAGGCTTAACCAAGTCATGTACATTGATTTATCTAAACCGGTTACCTAATACCAAGCCAGTTCTTCGGCTACAAGCCTGTAGTTTTTCACATGTTCTTTGGAATAAAAGGAGAAATTCACTGCTTTTGTACGGAGCTGCTTTTAATCCAAAACAAGTGTATCAAGAAAGAGACCAACCTTCAAAGAGCTGCCCACTGCCCCTTGATTATTTGCTGCAATTAATGTTTTTGTACCAGCCCTTTTAGAGAAGATTCTTTTTTATCGAGCCACGAGACTGACTTTCTTTGGGTAAACACTAAAAGATAATATTAGAAAAGCCCTCCCGCCGAACCAGCAGTCCTCTGCCCGTTGAGTGACAACGGCTAACACAAACCGTGCCGTCCGTGTCTTTGGGGGAATAAAGAGCACCGGCGTAAGCAGGCAGAGGGAGAACGGTCCAGCCCACAGCGACTGCTGTTTAAATCGCAAATGCCTCTTCCTGCACGGGGCTCGGTGTCACGGCGCGTTCGGCCGGCCAAGCACCATGCCTGTCATTTCTTTACAAAGCTGGGGGTGGCTGACAGGCCCTCCTCTTCCTGAGGAGGCTAAATTCAACCCAGCTCCCTTTCAGGACGCCGCCCCTGAAACCCGCCCAGATCTCGTCTCTCCAGTTCTGCTTCTGACCTGTGCGTGCTGCGGTAGGTAGCGAGCAAAGCCTTTTTTTCATCGAGTCAATCCCCAGCCCTCCTCAAATGTCATACCTTTTCAACATACTTGACGGGGCAAAACACACCTTGGCTCTGTCTCTGCCGCGGCCGAGCGCTCAAATGGCTTTGCTGGAAGCTCAACAATAGCCGAGCGAGGCTGCAGATTTGTTCTGTTTGGAAGACCTCAAACCATACGTGGATGGATGGGGTTTCCCCTGTTTGTCACATCCACAGCCGGGGCGCCCGTAACAGTCTGTGTATCACCGCTGCGATTACGGCAGCTGATGCAGCAGCCTCCCTGCAGGTCCGCGAGCGCGGCCCCGAGCCCCGCTGTCTGAAATGCCAGCACCCCGTCCGAGCAGCAGGTCTCCTCGCCCGGCCTTGCCAGCGGTCTGCCCCCCGCATGGGGCGAGCTGCCTGCGTGCTGTCTCCACCGCTTGCAACGCACACGGCAGCGCGCCTGTGCCGGAGCATGTGCGCTGGCCTAAGGGATGCTGGCTGTGATGAAGAGGGGAGAGATAGAGAGAGACGTGCAATCTGTAGGATTTATCTGGAGATCTTTATTTACATCACCTGCTTTGCTAGCCATCTTCTAAATAAGCTGCAACTGTGGACATCTCAGTGTCACGGGTCTCCTTTCCAGGCTCGCTCTCCCCGTATCACACCCCATCCTCGGCTGTACCTCGCTGAGCCGTCAGGGAACCTATGTCTAATAAGCCTCGGTGACACATTCGCTTGCAAAGCTAAATGATACAAAGTTCTCAACATAAATGCCAATCCAAAAATACAGATTTGAAAATAGAGCCCAGAGACATCATCTATTCTTCTCCCGCTTGCAACTTGTCTCTTCATTTTGACTGAAACAGCACCTTACCTTGTAGCCAGTTTCACATATATATGGGTGCACATAAATATATGCGTATAAGTACTTTCCCGTTCTAAGCAGCAACCACTGAGGTAACTGCAAATATTTGCATACACAGACCAGTAAACTACTCCTAAGTGCCAGGTGTACCATAATAAATTCCTCTCTACTCTGAGTGGATTTTGACATTCTTGTTACTATCGAAGCGTCACACGTCCTAAAGACAAAGCCAATGCGGTCTGGAAAATCACGGAACATTTTTATTCTTTGCATAAAACCCACTGTATTCTTAATATTTCAGAGCTTCCGCAAGCCAAACACTGCCACGACAAAAGTCCACGCACTGCGAGCGCACGCTGTGCTCTGCTAAAGCGTGTACCAGAGGCAAGCAGATCACGCTCTAACACACACACGCTTACACGGGCTGGGGATTTATTTAGCCTGATCAAGCCTGTATGCCTGTTCGCAACGCAAGCGAATATCTGAACAGATTCTTAAATGTAACAGCTACAGCTTTTTACCAAAATCACCGGGATTATTCAAATTCTAGAAGAGAAGAAAGTAGAGAGGAGTGCTTCAGTAACATGATCTGCCAGAACAGGACGGAAACTCTTTAACGGCGCCTTGCCAGAAACAATGCACGGCAGCGTCTGTTTTAAACAAGATGATTTTTCAGAATATTGTTACTGACTTTTTGTATAGTGTTAGTGAGGTTTGTGTACTCTAATAAAAAATGAAAGCTGCTATTAAAAACAAATCAATGGGCTGTACCTGGTTTTGATCACACAAGAGCTGGCCCTTCGCATTGGTATTTGCAGCATCTGTTCCAATTAAGACTTGTTTTCTAGTTTAAAGATATTAGTCCAATCACTAGCGTTCTGTTGAAAACATGAATAGAGCATTGTTCTGGCAGAATGTAGTTAAACAGACTGCACAGACTCTATTAAACAGCCTTGCTACCCAATTAGAATGGGAAGGAGTCGGGCAGACATGACTGTACTGCGTGCTCTCTGTTCCACGTGCATTTTTATGGATTCATAGTCAATGAAAACGGTTAACGTGGAACATGTGTTAAGAAAACACAGACCGCGTGCTGTCTTACCGCATGACAAATGGCGCATCGAGCAATTTATCAGGACTTAATGGACACCAAATTTAATAACGACCGTGTGTAGAACAACACACAAGAACAGTGCACCATGCTGCATCCACATGATGAGAACAATTGTTCGAAGCTTGGCAACATGGAACCCTCAAAGTCTTAAAGCAGACAAGGACTGCGTTCACTTGGGGTGTTGCTTTAGGTAGGTTTAGACCTCAGGCTGATGACCGCGGTAGGTAGTGGGACTTTTCCAAGGACTTCTGTACTTGACAAAGTGGGTATCCATCGCAGACAGTTTGAAGGCTGATATGGGTGTACGACAATACTCAGTAGAGATGGTGTGGTGTCGAACGGACCGTATTGCGTATCACACGAGAGTGGAGATTAATAAGCCGTACATATTTACCTAGTTTAGTTGACTGGGGATAGAAAAAGGTTATAGGAGTGAGAAAGATTTCTAAGACATTCTGCTAAGAAATAACTGTTGAGAGCGTGACATGTATTGATGGGTAGCGAGAAAACAAGGTTCATGTTTCCTAAGAGCTTAAGTTCTCAAGAAATTGTTGGAACGTGTTTCCAGCACCTGAGATACTGCTAACATGTTATTTTCTGATTTTTGTCAGGGAAAAAAGTTCACATATCCGGCCCATCCTGGCACCAGGAGAAGACACACAGCGATTTTCTGGGGTTTGCTGTTCCTTGCTTTTGGATCTCCACAAAAGCACCTCATTCACTTCATCCAGATCACCTCTACAAATCTGTCCGAGGCGCTGCACTTCCGACAGTTTCCGCTGAGTCAGCTGTCCCCATGTTTTTGCCTCGCTGTCCGCTGTTGGGTAATAAAACAGAAAGCTTGCGTACGAACAACACTGTGAAGCACCAAAGGGAAACAATTCTACCTCGTGCACAGACTGTTCTTCCCACAGTATTCAGCCTCGTGCNTTAACAAAGACCATTGCATCTGCTGATGAAAGAATTGCTGCATGGTGATACTGTGAAGTGCTATTGAAGAGGATATATTGAGAGCGTAAAGATGAACAATACTCTGAATTTTGCAATTATAATAAAACTGCAGTGTTTCTTTAAAGATGACATTAGCCTTTGTATGAAATTCCCAGCATTCTTAAAGCTTTTTTTTTTTTTTTTGTAGCTGCATATCATCTACAGTCAGTTAAAAATGGATTACTGCAACAGCGGTACTGTGGAAATTCCCTGCAGCACCAAGGGCAGGAACCACACCAAGGGCTTCGCACAAAAGAAGCCTCAATCGCAAGAAACGAACCACCCTTCAAACAACACGGCAATCTGGTAATATTGCTTCTTAACATAGCACCCGGCTGCAGTCCAAGCCAGGCGACGGTAATGCCCTAGGGACTGCCCACACCACTCTGAGCTCAGTCTCCGAGCCCGCAAGCCACCTTTCCTTCAACAAAGCTTTTCATCCACCTTGGCCTCTGTCCAACGCGCTCGCTCTCTGCTGGCAGCGGGACGGGGACCCGTGCGCGTCACCTGTGGGCTCCGCGGAGCGGCTGCGCTCACCGACAGCTCTCTTCGCTGCACGGAGGACCACCAGGCTGAGCGCCCGGGGAGGAGGCTACTGGGAGAAGGTCCTCGAGTGACTGCACGAGTCAGGCTTCTCACCCAAGCCAGCGCTTGCAAACGCAGCGGGGACTGGACGCCTGGGCCCCATGGGCAGCTCAAGCCATACGCAGAGGAACGTTCCTTGTATCCCCTGCTGCAATTTCATACGGTATTACATACCCTACCGTGTATCAGAGCTGTTGCTGCCTTGACTCCAGCTAATTAGCTTTTGTAGCTGTGATGGATGGATTGATTCAGCAGTTAAACAGAGATAAATTAACTGTCTATCTAAACAGAGTTTCAGTGAGGAGGGAATTCCGATTAGAATGTTATTTCATGCAGTACTGCTCTTCTTTCTCAGCAAATGCTGGAAACGGCTAGACTCCTTTACAGAGAAAGCCCACGGAGATAACTCCAGTTCAGAAGTGCAGAGCTCTCTAGGAATTCAGCAAGCCTGCAGGCCTCCAGAGGACGTATCTGGGTTGGGCTATGCACTATGCCTTTGGTACAAACCAACGATGCTGCAGTGATTTCTACAGGTTGAAGAACTGATCTACGGAATTTAATTTCCTGAGACTTTCAGGAGCATCTGAAATGTATTTTATTCTGAAACCCACGAGGATGTCCAAAATCCAGCAAAAGTTCGATTTCCTATTCACTCTAAAGGACTTTTATGTTAACACGCTTCTTTTTTGTCCTGGGGTGAGAATAGATGTAAATTTTTTTAAAAAGTTGTAATTACAGAATAACAAAAATCTTTAACAACTGTGCCAAGAGAAAGATAGGTTTTGTTGAAATTGCATGCATCATTGAAGTGCCTTAACGTGCAAGTATTTCTAAAAAATGAATACAGCCATCACCTCAGTATGTTCAAAAACGTGCATCAAGCTAGGTGACTTTCAGATCATTTCATGTAAATACTAACTTTTAAAGCTTTCCAACTGACAAAATTAAGGCAACAGAAAATGCCACTTCACTTGCATCCTCATCCACTCAACAGTCCTGGAACAGAACCAACAGGGGAAAAGAAACAAACCCAAGAAAGCGCAATGTTAAAAATAGTGCCTAACATTTCCGTAGACATGGCCAATGAAAGCTGGTACAAGGATGAACTTCCCTGGCTGCCTCACCTCTTCGGTAAGAACAACGTGCCAGCACTGGAACGGCTGGCCAACTCCAGCTCCTCAGCCAGCGTTGCTGTCCCTTTGCCCAGGTGCGAGAACACGTGCACCCAGCATTCAGGTCACCAAGCATAAAAAAGGTGACTTGTTTTACATTAAAAATGTAAAAAAACCTGATGAAGACAGTAGTCAAGCAGCCTCTATACAGAACAAGATAAAGGTTTTTTCTGGTCTCTTCCTGAAATAGCCTGACTTTCTTGAGCTAACCTTACCTGAACATCCTTCCTCCTTGACCTTGCTCAGCTTTGGTGGCCCAGTTTTGCCAGTTAGCTCTTCCATGGTGGGGGGGAATAAGATCTCCTCATGGTCAAGATGTGATTCGTACCCTATTGCCCAGACGAAGCGTCTCACACAGACCACATTTAACCCTCTCTTTCTTTTCCCCTGTCTTCAATGCAGCACAGAAGGCACTTTCTCCAAGGAGCAGAGCGCAACAACCTGCCTGGTGCAGTCTGTCGAGTACCAGGTGCTGAGGCCCAGTTCTACCACGCGCTGATGGCACCTTGCCCCAGCTCCACAAGCCTTTCTCCATCTCTCGGTAGGAGGCTCTGACTCTTCCCTCCTGCTGCAATGCATCTACGCTGTAAACTACAGCCGGCTTTGTTCTACACCGCTGGTGTTCTGAAGGGATGACGCCCGGAGGGTCGGGCATGCCCCCAAAAGAGATCAGCAGGTGAAGGTAAACCACAAAGGGACAGCTCTCTCGTACACAGCACATTTCTTTTTGTATGTTTCTTTTTTTCTTTTAGCTTCAAGAACCTTAATGAGGCTTAGCCACACCAAGGAGAGCCAAGGGTATGAGATTTTTCTTTTCTGTTGAAGAGGCCGTAGATACATTAAAACTAATTACTCCCTGTTTTATGCTCCAGTAGGATGAGAAATTCCGATTAGGTTGGGACAGGAATTAGTGCCGGTGGACAAATTCTTCTACTACGTGAAAAGGAAGACCCAGGCAGCATTCAGTGGCAGAGCTCTCGGGAGCAACCCGATTGCCCCAACGTGTTATTGCGCATCACCAGACATCATCACGGCCAACGGGGGAGCACGGCCCCGCTGCCCACAGCAGCATCTCCTAGGCTGTTTATTAAAAGCCAACCAGCTTGCTGGCTGCCATTCACGTCACGCTCAGAAGGCAATGGTGGATCATAGCGCCACGGGACTATTTCGGAGATCACCTGGCTGGATGAGCACAACCGCTAAAAATGCAAATTCAACAAATTTTTAAGAACAGACTCGATTCTTGCTGTACAGGAAAGAAACTACTGGTGACAGCCTCTACAGCAGAAACGCACCATTCCATAAATACGCTGAAAGAGGTAAAATTCAGGCAATTAAATTTTCAATTCAGACACGACTCACGTCCCCAGCGTAGTCGAGCTCCTATAGATTTTCATCCTGAAAAAAAACCTTTGTGTACTTTCTGCCCCTCACCTATGCAGCAAGGACAATCACGATTTCTGATAAACAAAAGTGATAGAACCTTATCCCAAGGTCCTTGCAAAACAACATGAAAGATTAATTGTAAATCAATACGCTGATAATGCAAGGAGAGGAGTGGGCTGGGCTGGGAGGCCCAGGCTGCAGAAGCAGTGCCCCGAGCCGGCTGCCGGCAGCACGGCACTTCGTCGGGCAGGGACGGCGCGAGGGGCTGCTGGCCGTCTTCACGCTACCCTCCGCAGCTCGCTTTCGGCGCGCCTGGGGCTTTCGTAATATCACATAATTTCCCGTAACGTGCACTTTTCGAATATTGCTTTAAAAAAGGAATAAACAGAGTTGTCTCGGTTGCTTTTTTTTTTCGTTTGCCCTTGCCCTGGAAGCCAGCACAGCGTTAATCGGTTCAGCAGCCTCCTCCGCTGCAGCGCTCGGGCAACGACTGCCTGTGACTAGTCGACTGGGATTCACGTGGAAATGCTAGATAAAGCTCGCGTTGCCTCCGTCTCTTGCTATTGCACCACACACGCGTGCGCACGAGAGACAGGGCGCCCGCTGACCACAATCCCACCCTACACCTCGAGGAGCTTCCTCGTGAGCGCAGGCAGGTCTGTGCATCAGCCCCAGCGCTGCCAAACGGAATCACTTCCATTCGTAGAGAGATTTGAAAGGGATATTTTAAGTTTGCAATGTACTTCCAAGCTCTGAGTGCAAATTATTGTTATTAATAGGATATTTTAGCCCATCTGGGTAAACTGTGCGAACAGCAGCAAAATTACCCGGGGCTTCTCGTGTTTACGCACTTCAAGCAGATTGCCTTACCCTCTGTAAGCAAGTAAGTATGTCTTTAGATCACATCCAAAGTTTTTTTTGGTCTTTCTGAAACTGTTTAGCCTTTTGTTATTATTTTAACTGTTTATTTCTTTAACAGCTCATTATTTTCAGTGGGCTCCTGTGTCTCATTACACACAGTTCAGCTTTAAGGGGAAATTCGTCCTTTACACAGGTTTACTCTGCCTACAAACATAATCGTAAGTGTTTCCCGCTCTGCTGATAGTCGTCTGTATAAAGGCTATCCTGCGCTTTATGGTAGAATCCTTTTGTATGAAATGTTTCACTTGCTTGAAGGCAACTGGAGAAAGCCACAAATATCTCCAGAAAATAATCTTGATCTGTTCTAATTTAACCTGTGTGCCAGAATTTTCCTTCAATGAGACTAGCTTTGGGGGAAAAAATTCTTTCATTGCTTATACTGCTCGTGTTACTTCTAAAGAACAGAATAACTCTATCTGTGTCACAAAATGTAATCACCTGCCTAGGTCTCAAGAGACTCTGAGACCAACGGTCGTGGAATAAGAAGCAGAGAAGGTTGGTACAGACAGCCAGCACGCAGACAGAAGGGATCTGAAATTTCAGTTGCGTATGTGATGCGCACCGCAAATCTTCTGGCATTTGCAAAAGGATGCAAAAAAAGCTTATGAAAACAGACTTTCCTTGTGCCAGCTTCATTACTGCATCATCCAGTCTAACCAGAAATTCAGCCGGAACCTACGTTATTTAAGTTCTTTCTGCCTTCTCTTTGGCCTAAACTAGAGACTGGCATTGCAAAGATGCTCTCAAATGCCTCCTCCTACACCCCCCGGTTTGACTCTAGGGTCATTTAATTCGGGAAGGAGAGTTTGGCAGGATCGGCTTTTCAGAACGTGTCAATCTCTCTCTCCTGCAGGTTCTTGCGCTTCCAATGTACTGAAATCAGAGATGCCCTTTGGTCGTGCGTGGCACGAGGCATTTGAGCAATCTGAGCTCAGCCACAGGCAGTGTGATGGTACAAAGCCTCTCAAACCTGACTCTCACTCACGTCCCTGCCTCAGTTTCCCCACGAAATGGCGATCGAAGCTGCAAAGACAGCTGTATCCGAGAACAGCCTCCTGACAATGCACTTAGATGAAGGGATGTGATTTCATCAGCTCCGTGAATGCAAGTCATGCAGCACGTGGCTAATCTGTGCTGACACCCAGCACTTCAGTCACAACACGGTTAACAGGGCACTTAAATAAAAAAAAAAAAAGGGCAGAAAAGGCTGAGAAGATGGAACTAAAGCTGCGAGAGGGGATCCTCACGTCTGCCTGACGCTCTACTTTCCTTCCAGGTGCCGAAAGATGGATGTCCCACCTGCATAGCTACAGGAGACACCTTTCCAATATGTCATCCCAAGAGCAGCACAGCCAGCAGGGTAGCTCCGCTCCCGGCACGCTCCACCAGCCAAGAACGAAGCCCTGGTGTAGAATTCAAATAACCTCCTGGCCCGAAGGTGACAGTGCTGCCAGCAGAGCCAAGGTAGCGCTGCATCAAAACTCAGATTCCTCGAGCCATAAATCATCGACACGATACATCACAGAGGAGAAACCCCAGGGTGCGGTGGGGGAGGCCGACATCGACCTCTACAGCAACGTGCGAAAAGAATCCATCACCCTGCCTGTCTCCTGCGTGTGAAGGTGTAAGGTTCATCCGAGTCTTCTGCAGCCTGACGACTTCACTACGCACAGAACTGTTCGCAAGCGTGAGCATAACAAGTATGTTAACTTACTCAGCACTGGTATCTCATCTGGTTTAAGTTAGGAACACACATAAAGACACCCACCTAGAGGAAAGCAGAAGCGTCGGACAAGTTTACGTATTGCACCACGGGTGTTGCTTTTTGGAACAAGTTATCAGAAACTAAAATTCATGGGCCGCTTTAACAGACCCCAAGGCCTTACGGTGTAGTTCCCTAGCAGTCATTCCAACTGGGTCGCTGGTACAGGGCCCCAGCACCTGGGCTCTCCGAGTCGGATGCGCAACAGCTTGTACCTTTTTCGGGGAACGCTTAAGTCGCCTACGCGTGCAATGATCAACGCACTTTAATGAAGCTGAGATTTTGAGGGACTGGGAGGAGACGGTAATTCTGCGCAGCGCTCTTTCTTGCAGAAGGCACTGCTCAGTAGGAACTAAGGCTCTCTGGCCTGGTGAAAGGCCGGGGGGATGGTTCCCGTTTTGGGGGATGTCCGAGTTTAAGAGCCCCATCGAACCCAGCACTTTTTTGGAGGTTAGGGTGGAATTTGCTTCACGAAACAACGAGTTCTATTACTTGAGCTACCGGAGAGCCTCGGTAGGCCATAGCGGCACTCGGGTGCTATCACTACTGGCTCACAGGCACCCGAGGACAGTTTTCACCGCCCGCGTCGGTGCCCCCGGCAGGCAGCACTCTGAAGATTAGATAAAGGTACCTTTATTTTTCCACAGCTGTTGCACAGTGAGCGGCACGCAGCATTATTCGCGATGCGCACCTTGCTTTTACCCATCTCTCGACTTGCACGGACAGCTCGCGCAGGCGTGCGGCGTTCGGTACGCACCCCTGGTTAAAATAACAGCTCAACCAAGGCACCCTTGCGAAAGAAAACGGGTTCAAAAGGAAAAACAGTACTCAAAGAACTTGGGAAGCTGATTTTCAGCCCAAACCAATTAGAGAGAGCGAGGCGGGCTGGGGAGGGCAAGAGGGAGGTAAAAAAAGCCAAGCTCTGGAACCACTGAATTACCCTTAATTTCAGGAGCCTGGCCAATACAGCATACGAATGATTGCACAGACAGTTCCAAAAATGACACATGCACTCTCTCCCTGGCTCACTCATGGCAAAACCGCAGCAACAAGTTCTTTTTTTTTTTTTTTTTAAATGCCCCGGAATTCCCATGAAAGCAGCGACAGGAGCCAAAGCAAGAGGAGCTAAGATGGTCAAACATTGCAGTAGCGCCCTATATTTAAACACTTCTACAAGCCCTTCAGTTACTAAACAGGGTTCCAGCCAGCGGCAGCCCTTTGCCCAATACCTTCTTTCAAAATAGAAGCCCAGAAAAGGCTATGACCCGTTGCTCCCGCTAACCTTTTTTCTTTTTTTTTTGATTTAACATACCTTTTCAGATATTCAGCCTCTTACAAAGGAGGTAAGTCTCTCTCTGGTGTTTTTTTGGAAGGAAAATGTGGCATGCACCTATTTTGTTTCATTCTGTGCCAGGACCTATAAAGTTACTGTGGGCTGCAACTCCTGCCAAGTTCTAAAGGTGACAGGGCAATGGGCACCCAAAGGACGCTTCTATCAATGCCCTTTTATTTCCCTCTCTTTCCCCTTCCACCAAACTCTTTTTTTTCTAATAGAATTACTCTTATCTGCAAGTGATTTAAACTCTAAGGTTTACAGAAGATTTAAAGAGTGCGAACACAGTTGGAATGTTTTAAACTAACAGTACAAGTTGCATTTTAAGAAAATAATTAACTCCCAGGGGAGGTGCGGTTCTTGGAGTAATGACAGATTCAAGGCTGGCTTTCCCTATATGGAGTTTCCAAATAATAAAATATCTTCGGTTCCCTACTGGTGTCAGATGAGAACCTGTTAGTGTGCTAGCTGCTAGTGGACTGTCATGGGTTTGGGGGTTTTTTTTGGCTTTTTCCAATGGGCCCATTAGCGTTTTAAAGACACAGTACACAGTAGGTAACCTTGCATGCAAAGCTTTAGCACGAAACATTGTAAATGCATGGAGTTTGTGCGCTTACAACCTTTCGCCATCCCTTCTCGCTGGGGAAAAAAAAAAAAAAGAAAACACTTTCCTCTTGATTTGCAGTCCTGGGTTCTTAATGCCTCTGTTCTTGCTGAGGACTCCTCGCAGCCACGGACAAGCCATAAAGCAGAGCGGCATACGCACCGAGCTCAGTCTAACACGCGATCACTCTCGTGCCCAGCGCCAGCGGTAACACAGCGCAGCCACCTGACAGGGTACCAGAACAGATGCAAACCCTCCAGGTGAGAAGGCTGCTACAGCCGGGGCCTCGACGGACAGCATTTAGCTGTCGGCATTAGAAGTTTGGGCAGAGGAAGAGAGTTGCTTGACCAGTCACCAGATGTCTTTGGGTCCAAACCCCAAGGCTTTTGCCCTGGCATCACCCAAAATCCCCAAACCTTTGGCCTTTGAGGTGAAATACACGTATTGCTGCGTGAATACCTAATATTATCCCTTACTGAAACCTGACAATGTGCTTTGCTCCTTCGACCATGCAAACTCTGGCATTTTGATTGCATAAGTGTTCATTTGAGCTTCGGGGGTCTGATGAAGGGAACGGACCAGTCAGTTCCTGGAATCAGAACGTATTGGAGGGCTGTAACGCACCCAGCAGGTATGGGGAAAAGAGAAATGGTTTTGACATTTGTTGTACCTTCAATTAACGGTTGTGTTACAGGTACCCTGCGAGTAGCTTGTCTAAAGAAGGGTCAGATGAATCTGAATTATGAACCTTGTGATGCAAAACACATTTAGCAAGATACTCTCAGAAAAAGGGGCAGAATGGGAACGCAGGCAGCACTGCTGTTCTTGATCCTGTATGAGGTCCGGTATTGTATATTAAAACTTTTTTTTAAAAAAAAGGTGGCAGCTCATTATTGGAGGAAAGCAGCATTCAAGCTGATCACATTGTCTGTTGCTGATGTGGACAACAAAAACCATGTGGATGTAATCTCAGATTCTCTTCCATCCAGAAGATAGGGCTGTCACCTCTTTCACTGCTTGGGAATTATTCACATAACTCAGAGCAGCTCCTCAGGCCCGATCTCACAAAAAAGTGGTCTGAATCCTCACATACATTACTGGAGAGGCCATGGGGTTGATGAGCACCAGACCCTCACAGCCTGTGTAGGGGATATGACGCAACCACTGCGACCAAGAAAGTGAAGACCTTTCAGACCCTAATGATTACATGTCGTGCCTCATCCCTGCCCTCGGAACTCCCTTGGGGCTACTCTCCGTCTTTACTTTTTCTTCCGATATACTGCCATGCGCTTTCCAAGAGATGCTGCAAAACTGGGTTTGAGCCATTGGAAGAACTAGCCTTCTGGTGAGGTTTCCAAAATTTTGCCCTCTTTCCAAGCACTAATGTCACAAACATCTTTACTGCAACCAGGACGCTCAGACGTTGGGTAAAACTTAAGATAGTTTCTTATTTTATCTATGACTCCTCTCCCATTCACTTTTGAAATAGGGTCGTGCAGGCACAACACTTTAAGCGAAATATGGCGGCCTATGAGATTGCTGAAGGATAGCACAAAGGCGTAGATGCAGATGGCAATGACTTCATGAAAAACAGAATGGTTGAAAGAGAACAAGGAGATCCACTATGGCTTGTGCATGGATTCCAAAACAACACACGTATTACAAAGCTACATTCTAGGAATGCACTACAGCATACACAACAGTCCATGCCTTCTCTTCGCAAAGTGTGAGTATGAGATATATATATAAATATATATATATATACACACACAGAGACACATAAAATATATTATTCACGTGAGATTCTCAACTGGAATATATTGAACCTCTCTCTATGATGTATGCAAGTTCTATCTCGTGTCATGCATACTCATGTAATTTATTTTGCCCAATGAAATAGTCAGATGGTCATATTCGATGATTTAAACGTGGATGCCACAGTTTCATAATATTTTGTTACAAAGTTCATGAAAGACAACTGCAGTGGTATGTCTAACTCAAGATTTAGGTTAACAGAGCCACCTGGATTGATGAGTATCAGCTAAATTCGAGTTTTGCACAGTTAGTCTACTAAAGTTTAAGACCCTAGCAACACACAGACGCATGCCTGTTCTCAAATGCACTCTTCAGCCTCTCAGGGATAACGCTTTCCGCAAATTTAATTACTTGCAAAACCTTTGGTCATTAACACCCAACCTAAATTCTAGTGCAGGTCATGGGCTATTAAAAAAAAAATCGTGTCCATGCTCCCTAAACGATGATCCGTTTAACTGTAGCTTTGATTAAATCTGAAGCCACAACACAGGAATCCTATTGCTAACGTACTCACCCTATTACTCTATCTGCTAGAAACAGTTATGAGCTAATTATTTCTTCCCAAGTTTTTGTATGACACTTCACGATACTGTTAGCCATCCCTCAAGGCCACTGAATTTCTGTGTGTGTGTATACATGGACCTAAATATCTAGTCACCACGATGCAACGTAATTTGCTGAGGCCAGCACACCACTGAAGCCCCGCTTAAAGGCAGTGAGGATTACTTTTAGAGAAGGTTTCATATTGGTCTGCTGTATGAGGGAGGACTTCAGCCAGCCAGAACTAGCTCCTGTTGAATACCAAGCCATTGAAAAAAAGACAGCGTGAGCCACGCACCCGTTATGACTTGTCAGCATTGCAGACCTTCGAAGGCAGCTGCGCTCTCTGCGAGTTTACACATGGGCCTGCTACGAGACTCCCTGTTGTTGGAGCGGCCGCAGGCGTGCANTTGTCAGCATTGCAGACCTTCGAAGGCAGCTGCGCTCTCTGCGAGTTTACACATGGGCCTGCTACGAGACTCCCTGTTGTTGGAGCGGCCGCAGGCGTGCACGCTCCCTGGACAGGGGTACATCTTCACTGCCTGCCTTTTCGCTTGGTCTGGAAGGGGCTCCGCTAGGGACACAGCGCGGCTGCTGCTCCTGTACGTTCTACAGCTTCTTTGCATAGCCTGGCTCAAGGCAACGTAAGACCGAGGTCTGGCTCTCCTGGAATGAAGCTGGCTGGAGAATGACACATACCTAAATCCGAACGCATGTACTCACAAAGGGAGAGCCCTCTCAGGCTGCCTGCAGTAGGGATATTTTATTGCTTTCATAATATTTTCCGGGTTTTGAAACACAAACCACATGTTTAATATTTTTTCAAAATTTACACATTGCACTTGCTGGCTAGTGTTCATTCTAGCACCCACAGCCCCAGGCCTTTCTCAAAAACAGAGAGAGGGAAGAGAAAGGAACACAGCAAAACCTGCTGGTGTAGCTCCTGGGCAGCCCTGCTGCTGAAGTCCAAAATCTCCGGGTGCACTCCTCGCCTGCTTTGATTTTACAGGGCAATAAAAAGTTAATTTGGATTATCTTGTCATCGGGGAAGTCATTAACATCCAAGCACAGGACAGAAGCTTGACAGCTTGCTGAATGCGGAAGGGGAAGAAGTAAACAGCCAGAAATGCTCTAAGCCAAGTTCACCTGGGGTGCAAAACCCTTAAAATTCGTTCGGTTCCACCCCAGATTAGTTTGGCCGTACGCAGAATAGCCTGTGAAGCGCCAGGCGCAAGGGCTGCCTGCCTATCGCCTGGCTGTACAGCAGGGCCCTAACCCTTGCCACCAGAAAGCAAGAGTCCTGCTCTTGTGTTCAGAAGAAGGGATTCAGAGTCAGTAAGTAATTACTCGTTTCTGGTGGGGTAGCAAGAACTGACCTACGCCACGCTTCACGTCCTTTAGAAATCATATTACATGCTTATTGTACGTGGGCAGTGTGACTGACCTGCAGGTGAATCGCTATCGTATCCGACTCCAGCCCACCTTTAGCTTCTTAAAGCTCCTAAGAAGTTAATTCATCTGCTTTTGTTCTCAGCCTTCCCCAATCTCTGGGACAGTTACCCCGTTTCTTTCAAACCACGATTACTACATCTCCTTCGGGACTTCCAGGTCACTGGTGCATCCTATTTCACCACAACACTGCCCTGCAAATCATCCGATCATTTGTATTTGTGAGCCACAAGAAAAGGTTATTTTGGGTTAGCTTTTTTGTTTGCATGCATATTCAGGGTGAATAGTTAAGGTCTTCCCTGCTTTCCTCTGGTTACTAAGCTCTTAATTATTCTGTGATGTAATGGTTTTAAGTTTCTGACCAGATCAGCCCGGGTGAGAGAGCCTGAGACTCCTCAGATACATTGGTAGCTCTTGCATTTGCAGCATTTATTATTCTGGGGAAAGAGATCACGTTCTAGCTGGCCGTGAGGGGCAAGGGCAGCTCTGCCCCCAGAGCAGGCATCTCGCTTTCCGCTGCGTAGATATCCAAACTGCCGGAACGTGAGCCGGAGAATTTACAAAATAGTTGTGTTGGCTGGGTGTCGAGCTGGTGCATTCCTCACTGCCATGACCGCACAAAGCTGCACTTGGCAGGCAGCTTACCCCATAAAAATCTTTAAAAGGGACATTTTCACAAAAGGTCAAATAACCATGAAGCCGAGTTATTTTCAGTTAATACAAGTTTCAGAGAAACGCTGTAAGCTCTAAGCTTCTGGCCACCTAAGCAACTCGGGGCGGACTGCACGAGCCAGGGCTCAGCGTACGTGGAGGTGCTTAGCAGGTTATTCATCGTTCTGTCCCCCCCCCCACCGCTCTGTGCCTTCGTTAAAGAACCTCAAGGAGATATTCGAGAGGCTACACCCACATCCACGCTCTCATCCCACAAACTCAAGGTACTGATCACTTCAAAATAAAGCGGAGGCCAAAGGTGAATACGCAAAACCTGCATCAGCACAGAAAGTTTTCTGTCCTGCTTTTGAGGGCTGCAGATAAGCTGGAATCCACAACTGCTGTGTGCGCTTATGTAGTGAGACGCATCGGTTTAATCACAGTGAGGACATTCTCTGAAACACAATCGCTCATCTTTTGCAAAGAATTCATTTGTAACTAAAAATCTGAAAGTTGATTAAAATTATGTATTTTACTTATTTACTCGGGGGTTTTTTCAGCAGAGGATAGAATCTGGAAGTCATTAGACAGATCCTCTGCTTCCCACTCCTCACGGGAAAGACTGCTCTGAAACCGCATCTTCCTCTACATCACTACCAGCTCCTCTTAGTGACTGGGGAGTTGAGGCAAGCCTCTGAGCTTGTGAGTATTGCTGCAGAAGATAACGCGAAGAGTCCCAAATATTTAAAGCTATGCAGATATTTAAAATCAAATGCAAGGATTTCCAAAAGCAGCCAGGAGCCTAGCTCTCCTTGGAACCCCTTGTCTTATCCCATCAGGAAAACTGTGTTTACTGGATGTTACGGGTGTTGTAAAAACAAAGAAATTATCCCGTGCCTTGGGGACAATCACAGCCAATTGTTCTCATATTCACATTCAATTTGCTGCCAAGCAATTTGCAGATCAGTGGGATCTACACGTGGAAGAACCTCTGTTGGTAAATCACGTCCTCTAAGTGAAGGCCAATTCCCTCATGTGGAATCAATGGGAATTAGACACCCAAGAGCTTTTCAAAATCCTGTTAAGTAGCTATTGCATCTGTAGGTTCCCTTTAAAATCTATCACTCTCCACTTGAGTCTAATGGGTGTTGAATCAAACCCTTGATGCTTTCTGGCTTTCCCTCGCTTCTTCCATCTTGTGAGTGCCCACACGTACCAGGATCCATGCTTCACAGTCCAAAAAAAAAAAAAAAAAGATCCTTGCCATAACAGTTGCGGTGCTTTTACGCAGAGACACGGTGGGAATGCTCCCGGAACTTCGCACGCAGCGCGAGAAGGGCAGCGAGTCACCCTGCCCCTCCTTGCCGCTTTTTTGGCGCCGAATACACTCATAAAGAATGCCAGATTTTTATGATAGGAAATGCTGATATCAGACATTTAATGATCATACAAAATATTGGCGAGTATGTCTGTTGTTACGTATTTTAACGAGCGTGCTCTCCACGAAGGAGCTCCGTGTCCCCCAGGCAGGATACAGTCCACACCGCACTCTGTGTTGCTTCGGCTAGGACTCATTTTTTATGGAACAGGAGGTTAAAAAGTACACATAAAACTCAGATAAAGAGCCTACATGCGTGTGCCAGGGCAACCCTAACACGCTTTTGCAGCCACCTCTCTCCGCTCTCATTTCCCTACCAAAAACCCAGGGTAGCTGGCACATTTGTTCCAGCTCCTGTCACGTTGCAGCATCGTCAAAATACTTCAATTGTCGTCAAAGGCATACTTCGATCTCTGCAATGCGAGAACTTTCCCTGACAGACGAACAGCATCATCTAGGGGCCAGAGATCAGCCCCAGGAATCGCACGCACATGGCCGACGGAGCTCGTGGAGGTCTGCAAAAAGAACTGCTCCTGAACGCAACAGTCCGGCATGCGAGAGGCCCGCTGCTTTATTCTTATTCGAAGCAACACACCGTGCAATGCCTTACATTGAGAAAACAAAATGCAATGGAGCTGGTTCAGCATTACAAGTCATCTTTGCTCTGGTGATTTTCCAGCAGGGGGCAATTACCCCAGACCAAAGGAAGCAACCCAGAGTGCCTTTGCCCTCTGAGCTGGAGGGATGCGCAACAGCCTTGTTCAGAGGTTGCACAACCACCATAACGTCATGACAGAACTTGCTTAAAAAGCCTCCAGAGATGTGGCTAACGTGACTGTAAGACACTGAAATGGGAGCTAGCTTACCCCACGCCTGCTCGGTCCGCTTGTCGCTAGCCCTCGCCCCTCAAGGTTGCCCTCTAAATCGCCAAGCAAGGCACAGTCTTGGAGAAAAAGGTATTCACAGTAGTAAATACAATCCTCCCCCGCACACACGCGCACTGAAATCAGTAGAAAAACTCCCCTGCTGACGTCAGTAGGGCCAAATCTGGCTCAGCACACGATGCAGAGCACGCTATGGCCATCAGCCCTCTCAGCAGGAGACCCGCTGCCAGTTTGCCTCTTTAAATTGCTGTCTCCTGCACGCCGTAGTTTGACTCTTAAATCAGCAGATTTCCATAAGGATGTAAAACATCTTTATAACAATGATGATTCTAAACCACATTATGTCCAGAGGGAAGCGATATTCACTGGGCGAATGAAAATTGTAAAAACAAATAAATAAATGATCCCATCCCCAGGGGACAATTACAGTCAATTGCTCTTGTACTTGCATCCAATTTGCTGCCAAGAAATTTAGACTATCAGGATTTACACATGGAAGAATCCCTGTGAGGCAAGAATGTCCTAAATGACGGCCAATTTTCTTGAATGAAATTATGATTTGTAACTGAAATTCTCTTGACGGTGGCTGTGCAGCACACACCAGTCCGAGACCAAGAACTTATGCGAACTTCCGATTACAAACATGCCGTTGTCGCAGCTCTGTAACAACATTAGCTATTTGTTTGCTGTCATCAATTTAAGATACTATATTAGTAAGCGCTTTTGTCACAACAATATAATGAAAAATGTGATTTCCTTGTCTTGTGACAGCAGGGACAAAGCAGCTATTGGCATTTTGCTGGGTAGAAGAATGTTCACACTTCTGGAGAACAAAAGCCGAAAAGGAACTTGGCGCTCGTTACTTTGCATGCAGCTTTAAGTGGCAGAGGTAAAGACTAGAGTATGTTTAGCATTGAACAGATGAAGCAGATGCGTATCCCACGTGGGATACGGGACTCAAACAAGCCTGGTTAATTGATCTGTCATGTCATGTGGCTTCCAAAAACACACAAACAGAGCTGCACGCCAAACAAGGCTATTTCAATAGCTGCGTTTAGGGACTTAAAAATCAGCGTACTCTGCAAGATGCTGTCAGCCACAAGCAAAACGGCAAGAAACCACACAAAGGGGCCTGGACTCGTGCTCAAAGCCAAGCCTAAGCGTAAATGCTTTGCTGAACCGGGGGCTAACGGACGAGAAGCTACTAGAAAACGACAGCTGCCAGGCAAAAGTCGCTCAGGTTCGTCGTTACAGACTTCCACCTTCCTTCGGCTTGGCCACTGCGAGGCTGAGGTGGCACGGCAGCTACTCCAGCGGGGCAGCTGCCGGCTAAAAAGACGTGCTGCCACAAAGGAAAACGAAAGAGCGGTGTTTAACGTACGTAAACCCACTCCAACAGAAAACAAATGAATGATGAAATAACGGCGGTGCCGCCAGTCCGCGTTCGCAAATGTGGAGTTTGGGGCAATCCCTGGCTATTATTTTCACAATACCTTGCATTCATTACTTTATTTAAAAACGGTGTACTATGTCTGGAAAACAGGAAGTAAGCCATAAATCTCTAGTTTAAAAGCCATCTGAAGCCTGTGGACCAGATATGTTCTCAATCAGTAGTCAGGCAGTAAATAAACATTTATATACAGCAACTGCTCTCAACCAGCCTGACCTCCGGCTATTACAGGGCACATAAAGAGGAAATTTGTTTAGTCCCGTAAAAGCCCAGGCAATATATCAATAGATTATTAAAAATGGAAACAATGTAGGCTAATGGATTATATTGATTTTAATAAACGTAAGTATATGGGATTCAAAGATAAGAGTCAGACATGACATCCTTCCAAGCTCACCTTTAGGGATATCTCCTAAAATTAGCAAAACTAGATCTGTCAAGAATACCAGTGACTGCTATTTTTTGCCTTGCAAATTGACGTATTTTTGGCTGAGGGACTTCAATTGGAGGGTTTGCATTTTTATTTCTGCCTGTGAACCACGAATGCAGTCAAAAAATACAACTTGTACATCTTTTAATGTCATTGCCGTAGAGAAACATTTTCAAGCGACTGCAGGCTACCCTCAGGCATGCCAGATGGAAGCACACAGATGCTACTGGGCTGGGGTTTTTAAGGAGGATTGCTCACTCCTGCTGCAGCTGCTGTTGGGGGCAGACACTGAAGCCTGAATCTCTTCTGTTTCAGAAGCTTGGCAGGATGCTCAGGTAGTCCCCGTTCAAAACCCAGCAATCCTGCAAATCAGCCTGCTTCTTACGACACGTCTGTCTTTGAAAGAGTTGGCACGCGCCCCGAATACGTGGCTGGATGTCAGAATCCTCCGGTACTTGCCCACTGCTAGAGAATCCTTCCCCTCTGCTATTCTGCTGAGCGCCAGGCCTCCCGTGACGGGATCCCCCCAACTTGCCCACCACGCCTGTGCCCCTTTGAGTTGACCAGGGGGGTTTAGCAGCCTGCATTGTTTTGAAAAATTACATTGATTTTTAACTTTTGCAGAAAGTTTGTGGGAGAATTAAATTTGCCGGTCAGGCACCTCAGGGATGAGGGAACCGAGAGGCTCCCCAGACAAACGGGCAAAGGCAGCCCTGCAGATCAAATCGCGTTAGCAACTGCGACACAACTGGTTCCGGGACGAAGGGAGCGATGAAGCCTATTAACATACTCTACATGTCAGGGTAAGGAAACAGTGTGTTCTGTATGATAATTGGCTCAATACGATTACAAGTTTAATCTACCTCAGCAATTATAACCGGGCTAAATTAAAGCAACCCTCGGGGCTAAAGAACAGAACCATGGACAAAAACCTAAGCTGTTTTTCCATTTGGAGGAACGGTTTTCCATCAGCAAGGCGTAAGTGTGTACGCCCCAATTATTTAACAGTTCAGAAGACCTAAATTCCCGCGTCCCTTACAGCTCATACAAAGCAAATTCAAGGCTCTGGTTACGAACGCCCTTAAAACTTGGAGTCACTCAGCTCTAACCTTTGTGGAAGGTTAGGACGCCTTCCTAATTTATAGCAAGGATGCGTGTCACACATTTTATTATGCCAATCAAATGCTACTTGAAAGCAAATAAATGCAGGGCGAGCCTCAAACACTTCAAGAAATCAGTTATCTTGCTGCATACGAGTAAAAAATGGAAAATAAAGGAACAAGCCAAAATGAGTTCCTGCCATTAAATTGCTAGAGATTATAAATTGTCCAAAGGACAGACGCGAACTGTCTTCCTCTGTGCATTACTTCCCATCTCTTTCCTTGCAAAAGGGCGGATTAAAAGCAGGCGAGCATTTGCGAGCATCCATTTACTTGAAACTTGTGGGGTTTCCCCCCACAAACAAAATCCAGTGTACTACTTGGGTTTTTTTTTTTTTTCTGAACACAAACCAAAGGCCGAGGTCTTTTAGTGTCAATTGTTTTCTAAAGAAGAATACAAGACTAAACTTGTAGGAAATTTCTTGCACCGTTCATTAGCTCCCAACAGTAGAAATAACACCCTTGCAAAATCCTGAATACCCCACAAATTACAGTAATCTGCAATTATAAACTACAGTGTTAATGAGGTTTGATTGCCTGTTATTTGTGATGCCACCTATAAATGCCACTTACATTTTACAGCATATTGAAGTTAACAATCTGTTTTGAGAAGATCACTAATGGTCAAATGGACTTTCATGAACACCTTTGGTTAGTTCAATTTGTTACCTAGAAACCAAGCATGGCCACAAAGCATTTATCCTCACCATAGAGCTGCATCCACTTGATTCTTCCCGTCACTATGATTTCCCTTCTGATACCGATCTTTATGCAGGAGGGCCGGTTTTCTTAATTAAGGAGAGTAGCATCTGAATTTTTATGCTTGACCTTTAATCAACAGTATTTTGGTAAGTCTCTAAGAGGACTAATTGTGTCATTCGTATACTTAAGGGATAATGTGCCTTGCAGAGCAGCACAGAAGGCAATAAACAGCTTTTACAAGAGATTAAACGCCCAAGCACAGCTAAAGCATTTAGATAACTGCAAAAGCTATTTACTGAGACTGCTCCGATGCCAAAAAACACTTGTCCTACACAGTCCTGCTCATAAAAAAGCAGCAAACCCCCCTCACAGGCGTGGCTTTTCCTCCTTCCTAGGAGTTTTCTGTGCTTTTGTCCCAGAAATATTTCTTCAAAAGCCTAAGTAAATTTTTTATGCATTTTGCTTAAGAAAAGAAAACAAAAGAAAAGCTCTAAGGATGACTTTCAGAGGTGGGATTCAATTTCCATACGAGGGGAAAACTCAGACTGATTGACTTGAGCCTGGATTTGTGCTTCTTTTCTCAGTAGCGCTGATACAATCAATCAATCAGAAGGGACCTGGAATGCACACGCCAACCAGCGAGAGCAGTATTTGGGCTGCTTGGGGAACCAACGAACCAAGCTACAGGGTTTTTTTGAGAGACGTAGTATTTAAAAAAAAAGAACAGAGTTTTCAAAATACGAAGACAAGCTGCTGCAGAAAGGAGGAAATGAAATACTAGAAAAATTAACAGTCTAATTCAACCTAAATATTTCATCATGCTTGACTCAGCAGTTGATGGCAATTAAAATCGGACGGCTGAACACAGCTCGCTGCATCTGCCAGCACGAGGGCCACCAATAGCAGCGTGACCATTGTGAGGAGCAGTTTCACAGTTGTGAATCCCTCAAACTCCGTGCTTCCCCAGGCACCGCTTCATGCTGCTGAGGGTACAGAGGAGGTCAGTGAAGTCATTTCAGACGGCCTGAGCATCTACACTGCCACACCAGTGTGGAGGTGGGCACCTAAGATAACCAGGGCCCAGCTCCTTTAGGGTGTCATGATCTAAGTCTAAAATAGACAGAGAAACTGAATTTCCTCCCCTGCCAAGAACTCTGAGCAAAAATTTCTTTGCTTTTTTTTAATGCTCCCCAATTTCCAGTCAACACCATTTAAAACTGACAATTAAACAGCCACAAGAGCTCCGTATAAAATGTTACTAGTGTCATCTCTTCTGGAGTTATATTCTAAATCAAAGGGAACCCTTCCTAGTTGGCAGTAGGAGAGCTAAGGCAGAAAAGGACGTTTGAAGTTAAGAGCAGAGAAAGAAAAATAAACCGTTTGTGCCAGCGTGTTATTGTCTCTGTCTCACCGCGGATAATTCCCAGTAAACACTCAAACAGCAAGTCCAAAGCAAGCGCTACTTCTAGGTACATTGAGCACTGACAAAATTGCCAGAGATGTCCAAAGCAGACTGTTTTGAGAAGCCTGAGGACAGTCAGGAACCAGGTGGCCTGGGTTTTAACCCCTAAGTCCGGGCTGCCCCGAGCCCCCTTTCCGCTCCCCATTAGGCAGTTGCAAGCGTGACGGCAGCACACGCACGTGTCACGCTCTCGCAGCTCCTGACGCCCTTCCGGTCACCAGTGTGCACAGAGGGGACAAGCATCATATTGCTGATTCCCACGGAAGAAAACATCTCCTGCAGCTCAGGGACGGTTGCCGTTTTGTGATAACAAAGACATTCAGTTTAGCGCTTGCTTGTGGCCCGCACAGGAGGTCATTTCCAGACAGTCCAAAAGGCTAAGCAGGCGATAAAATTTAGGGACCCACGTTAGCAAAGCACCTCGCCACAGATAGCTACAAAAGAAAAAGCATCTCTTGCCACTTCCAGCCAGCCGTCAGTGAGACAGGAGCGCACGCAAGCCTGCTGCCGCGGTACCGCGGATGGACGCGAGCTCGTTCTGCCGCTGCTTCCAGCCGGCTACGTGTGAACTGATCCAAGAGCCACGCGCTCAAGTCCGCTTGTTCCTGAGCTAATACACAGCACCTCTCGGCACAGTGCAGGGCCCACGACAGGGGCACACAGACCGAGCTTACCCCTGAGATGTGCCAGGTCATGAATGTGCCCCGCGGTCCTGGGGACTTGTAACTCTGTACAACTCTACAGCGTATTCTGCATCGTACAGAATCCAGTCTGCACCTGGTCGAGCAGAGGAAGGAGCACGTTTGCTTCGTGATGCAATTTCTCTTTTCTTAATTCAGAACTTCCCAGGGGAGTGAGTTAGTCCTGCACCGGCCCTGCTTGTGGAAGGCTGCGGAAGGCACGGGACCGCGTGTATTAAGCTGCTTGGCAGAGCCCAGAGCTCGCGCTTTCTCTGCCCTCCTTGCCCGCGGCGTTCTCAGACCCGCCACCGGTTGCCTCTGCTCCCGCACGTGTCAGAGGAAATATTTGAGAGATGCTCAATTAAGTGGTTTTCCTAATTTTTCTTCCACAAAACATGTCCGCATTTACCTTTCAGACCCCTGAGCCATCTTTGTGTCTTTAACAGGTTCCTGCTAGTATTCCACACCCCGGAGAAGAGAACTAATGCATCCCCTGCACAAGTTAAGTACATAAACTGTCTCAAAATATTAACACAGATATGAAGCTATTAGAATAAACCCCACTCCATAAACAGACTTTCCAATATGGGTAACCAAGATAACAGTAAAATAAAAGGGCACATTAAAGTTATATCCCTTTAAAAAATTAAACAGATCAGTTTTATAGCGATAGACACTTCAGAAAGCTTACGTTTGAAAGTCTAAGGGCAAGTAAATAAGGCGTAGCTAATTGGAGAGCAAATTGACATTCATAAGCTGGCATTTAACACGACCATGGTAAACAAGGTAATAGACAGTTAATGCAGTGGACAAGGGCGGCGAACAGAAGCAATCCGGGTTGAATAATGGAAAAGGACCAATTGAGCAAATTTGAAGTGCAAACATTCTGATTACAGCCTGCTTAGCAGGCATCGCTGGCAAGCTCACCGCTGTAATAGGCTTATGTGGGTTGTTGTCTTTAAAGAACGAGTGTGTCAACGAAAAGAAGACAAGAAATCTACATAATGGCAAATGAATCCGGGTTACTAAGTGCACATAGTGATAAGGTTCAGGTGGGCAAATACTAATGGCTGCTTAGCACTGATAGACGTCTGAAATAACAGCGAGCAATCAGCGAGCGACTGGCCAGTGCGTTACTTAATGGTGCGTTATCTTAATATAAAAATTACAAGGAGTCTAAACCCAAGGGAGTCACTGGAGTTGAGCTCTTCCTTACGCAGAGGCCCCTTGCTCTTAAAAGGTGTGCTGCTTTCGATGGCACGGAGATGGAGAGTAAGCCTGGGAGGATCTGAGCGCTCTTTCTCATCCGGTCACAGGTACCGACACTCGAGGGCCCATTAGGATTGCATAGTTTAGTATTTTGCCAAATGCATGTCCTGAACTCTCCTAATGCTTCCTGCACGCATCGTTCCTTCTGGATGAATCCATGCATAAGTCTCAGCATCGCATCCACAGCGATGGAAAGATTTTTCCTAGACCGTGGACTCGCCACAGGCCTTAAGTTATTGTAACACTGCTATTACACAGACTAAAAGGGCACAATCTGATCATCACAAGCTCTTTAGGGCCTCTCCTTTAAAATTCAGTGGAGGATTTGAGAATATTGAATGGAACAAGCAGAGAAGTGGTATTTTCTTGCCTCTCACCTGAGCAGCGGCACAGCCTTATACAGGTCTAGGAAGGAAGAAGCAAGGAGGACAGGAGATACAGGATAGGGAGAGCCAAGGCTGGAGCTACAGAGCCGAGTTTAGTTCTCTCACTCCAGGCCTTCAAATATAGAGACTACGTTCATTTTAAGCCGTTATGAGTAAAAAAAAAAAAAATTTGGTGACCAGAAAGTTTTTGATTTCTCAGCAAGAATCACCTCTACCACATCTCACCAGAACCTGCTCAGAAAGTCAAGATCCGATTTCAGACGCGTAAGCGAAATCTTTTTGATAAAGTTTCTGTCAAGTTTTACGTTCAAGAATACTTGACCAGCTTTTGGATTTGGTACTTCCTTTCCCAGTACAGTCATACAAGGGGCTCTTTACATACTTATTTAAAGCCGCTTTCGTGTGCCTTCCATTCTAACTGCGTGCCTATTAAACATCTTTCTTTCCCACATTACTCGGGTAATAGCTAGGAATTCCCAGCCCCCAGAGGTGCTAGGATGTGTCTAAGGTCTTCACACAGCCCAGCCGGAAGAACCAAGCACGGACCCTCGCCCGATGCAGGATGTGCATGATTTTTATCGTCTAGCATCTAATATCGGGTTACGCCTTAGCCAGACTTCCTTATCCTATGCCCTTAAGTTAAGCAACCACCGCTGCAACAGTTAATACTAACAATTTACATGGCGTCTCAGGCATTTTGTCTAAAATTAATGAAGTCCAGCCATTACCAATTAACATCATGCTCTTTACTCCACTCCTCTGAAATCGATTAATGTTAGCCCAGCGCTTAAAGGCTTCCATTCGCCTGTGAACAAGTCCGTTTGCCATCCTATAGCTTGGATCAAAAAGCCAGCTAATGCTTGCTGTACAACTTCAAACTTTTTTCCGGGTTTACTGTGTGCTTGCGGAGAGAAGACCACTTTACAGAGGGTTGGTAATGATCCCCATATGGCATCTGACAAGGCCACGATCTCTGCTTCAATTCCCTTCGATCCATCAGCTCCTCTCAACGCCCTTGGCCAAGACACTCTTGGAGCACTCAAGGAGTGATTTCTTTTGTTAGAGTCTCTGGCTTTGTTTCACTCATTGATTAATCTAGAGCTGCCAATTTAGGGCTGCACATGATTTTCTGCAGACAGTTATCTGCTGTTACCTTGTCCCACAGAGACATCTTTTGGAGCCTTTCTTGATTAACACATTTCCTCTCAACTCCGAATTCTAGACGTAGAATTCAAGGCAACCGTAACACAGACGACAAGCAACAATGCTGCCGAATGTAAACTATTTCTAGTATCTTTCTATGCTTCAGATTTTAAGCCTGTTTTTGAATCCCATTACTCTGATTTAAATTACTTTACCATCTTCAGTACAGTTTTCCCAGTTTCCACCAGAATGTTTTTTTGTTTTGTTTTCTTGGGTTTTTTAAACCCGACAAACTTCCTCGTCGCCCTCCCTGCTAGAGATTGTATAAAGCCATCTTCCCCAATGCCTTTGGCTCTTCAGAAACTTGGATCCCATCCCAATTTAGCCTTTGAAGAGTCTTAAATATGCCAACAAGACACTGTTTGTCATCAAAGAAATATTTTTATGTTCAGACAGTCCTCGAAATAGATCTGGGAAGATTTTTAGATATGTCTATATTAGGGGTGAGCAAGCCAGAATGGATATAATAAGCAGCAGCTTTTTGCAACTGAATAGGCAGCTTATTTTTCCCCAAGCAATTCATAGCTGGATTTGGCATATGTGACGAGCAATGTGGAAGCTGCATCATTAACGAAAAGAAAGGCTTTTGCAGCGCCGGAGACTGTTAGACGTGTTTCATCTATGCGTACACATGAAAGAGCGTGTGTGAGGAAGGATCTCCAGTACAGCGTGCTTTCTAATCGACTCTGCTGTACATTAACGATAATCTCATTTATTTTTGCTGGTATATAATGCGCTTGTAAGGCTAATATTGATAGTTGTCTGAGTCTCCTAAAGCCTGCAAATTAACTAACTACACACAACTAAATGACGGAAGCACAGTTGTGAAGGATGCTTTCTCTAAAGCATTGACTCATGTAATTGATGGCAATGGTTTCCTTTTTAACTGGTTGCTGCTACACGTAGTGGGAGGCAGTATGAATTGCATATCCTCTATTGCTAAGTGACAGCTAAGATTAAGCAGATGCTCACTAGGGTATTATCCCTTATGCAAACAAATGATAATTTCCTTCATAAGCGACCTGGCTCATAAGGAATTACGTAGGTGTGGGCTGTGCCACCTATCCTGAATTTCTTCCCCACCAGACAGGACACCCAGGGACTCCCATTTACCTCCCTACAACTCAAGAAGGACCTTGCTGAAGTTGATGAGATTGTACCTGGGTAGAGGTGATAAGGGGAGCAAATGACGCGGTCCGGGCACGGGAGGAGCTAAAGGCCTGCATCTAGCATATCTTCAGGGAAAGCCACAACCTCAGGAAAGGATGGTAGTGACGATGTGGCTTTTGCACGCTGGATATGCAACTCTTTGTCCTCTATGAGGAGACAAATGGACCTAGAACAAGGACATAACAAAGGACTTGACAGAAAGTCATGCCAAGCGTAAACCTGCATCTCTGAAGACCACAGTCCCAATCTGTTCCCACACCACAGCCTTCTCGAGCATCGTTTGGCAAATTCCTCGGCCCGAGTTTGTCATGTGCATTTAGGCGTCTGACTCCATTTGCGCATACCATAATTTGCACAAGATTTCTCACCCACTTGCTTTCACCGCTATAGTTCCTACAGAGCTAAATATTTCTGAGGATTCAGACCTCAGCTGTAGAGGGTGAAGTGGAGCTAACAGCACTTCTCTATTCAACAACTCGGAACAGGAGTCAGCGCCTGCAGGATTTTCACACGCTGATGCACCACTGGAATTGGATCGCAGTAAATGTTAGCTAGAAAGACAGATGGCCCCAGTATGGTCGCGGGACCTTTGAGAGCTTTGCCACGTTAGTGTCTCAGAAGGCACCCGAGAACTACATACATGAGTTTGGAAAAGTTTCAGGAGAAGGAACAGCTCAAGCCACGGGGGAGCCCTCAGAACGATTAGGCTCATTAAAAAGTGATATTAGAGATGCTTGGTTAGACAAAGAGCAGCACATCCATTAAGTTGCTGTTTACACATGTTTTGTAAGAGTGACTCCCACAGCCACAACATTTTCATTCTGAGCAGCATTTAAATATCTGCTGAATAAAATACCCAGATCACAGAGTGCAGTTACAGCACTTGGACAAGTTCATCTTTGAGGTACAATACATGGGTGTGAATAAACTTAAATCAAGGAAAAGCCAGGTTTAATGATTTTAAATTACAAAGAATCTTCCTCATAGGCTGTGTATTTCCAGAACGTTAAGAGATTATTCCCATTTTCCCCTTTCAAATCTTGCGTTTGAGGACTGTGCCACAGCCACGCCAGCGCTCCCCTCCAGCCTTGGCAAAGCAAGCTCAAGGTGCCCACAAAAGCTGGCACAACTGATTCCTGGTGGCTGGCCCACCTGCTGACATACCACCCTGCCTGAAGAAGATGCAACCTTGGAACGAGAGCTATTTCCATTAGAATCAGCTGCTACAACTGGACTACACTCTGTAGTAGAGCACCAGAGAAACAGCAGTTCATTGTTACTGGAGATATCAGCACCAGCTTCTCTCGTCCAAGACCTAAGCAGCAAATGATTTTCCAGTGATCATCCTCAGCCAAGCAGAGAAAAACATGGGCCATGGCAATGATGGAACCAACACAGCTATTAAACCTTCCTTACATAACCATCCTTCCTTCATCGCACCTCGGACTGGAAAAAATCCCAGCCTTATCAACGTGAGCAGGGAGCGTCTTCCCCCAGAGGCGGGCTCGCGCCGAAGCCCCAGGTGAGAACACGCGTGCTGTTTTCAGCACACCATTAACCCCGTCGGTTTCCCTGCGCTCTGGTGCTCTCCCAGATCGAGCCCCAGGCCACCACACCGAGACGGGGCAGCCCCACTTGCCTCGCCGAGGGGCAGCAAGCTCTCTGCAGGAACGTTGCTTTCATTGCCACCGCACCGAGGCGAACCCCAGGCTGAGGGCGCTGTCCTCCGCTCGCGTCCGCTGTGCAGCATTTCAGTACGAAATCCAGGCTTGGTTCGTCGGATCACACCGCCCGCCCCCGTGCCCATAGACGGGAAGCCCCCAGCAGCACTGACTGTGACAAAAGGCCTTTTCCCCAAATAATTTCCAATATAGAAAACCTCCAGACGGGCTTCTGTCTCAATACAGACACGCTACTCATGCTCTAGGCATTAACAAGTTTATAAAGACAGTTGCAGCACAGACATCACACTTAATGAGAGACTGTTTGCTTAGGGGGTAAGAAGCAGAAAGGCAACTGTTAGTAGAGAAGTGTACTGGGATATAAAAGATCTTGAAGTTTATTTTACCCAGAGTTAAAGTAAGGACTGCATAGGGGTAGTTCATTGTTCTGTTTTCATAAAGTCGTTTAAGTAGCAAATGGCCCCTGAAACTGATACTATGATTTGAGTCATGTTGGAAGACATATTGAATTAATGATGCAGGTGTGGGTTGTTGTTCCAAAAAACTTTTTTATAGCAACAGTGGGAGAGGAGAAGGGGAGGGGGGGGGGAAGTGAAATGAAAAGATTTGGTCTATGTTATGTTTTTCTAATATTTGAATTTTAGCTAAGATTACTCTTTCTCCTCTCTTTAATATATTGTTTTAAATAAAAAATGCTAATAAATCTTGAGAGAAATATGTCATAGTGGAGTTTAGAAACTGTAGTGCAATATATAACAGTTCATAAAATATTCTATTCAAATAGCCAAAATTGTAGTGCATTTGGACCAGAAGTAGTTAACTGCAGGAACAGCATTTTATTAGCTACTAAAATTAAGAAAGAGTACTGCTGTTTCACAGCCAGATAATTAAGTACCGTTTTCTCTTTTTTAATACTATAAAATTAAACTTCCTGTTTAAATGGCCTGGTGGGGACTGTAGGCAAAGGGTCGTCTGATGAGCCCTCCGGGCAAATCCAGAAACACAACATAGCACTTATTCACACAAGACTTTAACAGGGTGGAAAACAGGGATTGAGGAAAAAAATGCTGCAGTAAGCGAAAAATTGCAGGTAATAAATCAGAGATCCATTTTTTCACATCATTTTGGCTAATCCATTAAATCTCAGTGCAAAGGAATCTATCAGAAACAGAAGCCACTGCCTTCACTTCTACGCCTCCAAACGTTATTAAAACTGTATAAGCAGTGAAAGAACCCAATTACGCCCAGAGCATTGATGAGATGTTCCACTCACGCCTGGCCCACCAACTTCTCCTGGCTCCTCTTTTGTTAGCGGCAGGTTTGCCAAGTTTGTTCTTTAGAAGGGACCGCGCTCCAGCGCCTCACTAGGGTGAAAACTTGCTCCGTGTTGGTTTACAACGCATTTTTCCCCACTCAGTCTCTCTCTCAATGTCTACCCAAAACGAACTGTTAGTAGCAGAATAATGCCTAGGTTAACCACCTGTGGTAGGCGCGCTCCTTTCACCCATCAGTCTTGCCCTGCCACGAATTCGTATGCCGTGAAAGAAAGTTATTCCTGTTTCGACGAAGAAGCACAAATATTGCAAAGAGAATTACCCCAACTTTGCAAATACGAACACAAATTCTGACAGTCTGTAATTAAGCAGTGAATTTACACTCCGCGGCACGCTAGCAGATGGAAGATTGCTGCACAAAGCAGGCGAGACCCTCACCGTTAGCTACTCAGCCTCTGTTTCTGTACGTTATAGGGTTGGTTTTATTGGTTCGCGTCTCGCACGCAACCTGTGGATGCAGCAGCGCCTGTCCTGCTGGTGTGCACCGGGCAGCGTCTCCCAGGAGCAGAGCCCTCCCGTAGCCAGGGGACCGGCTCCCAGCAAGCAGCTATTCTGTCCCTCGCATCTGGAAGCTGCACACCTGGCTTGCCGATGCACAATGTAAAAGCGAATCTACTGTCCAATCTACTCTTCAAGACGCAGTTTATCTTCTATTAAAAGCTGGGGAGGTTAAAATCACTCAAGAAGGTTTACTAAGTAGTAAAATGTTGTCTTCAGTTTTACCAAACACAAGTGCGACTGCTGTTGGTCTGCTCAAATATTTGATGTTTTGTCCAAAACCACATACTAATAAAATGCTTCCATATACCACAAAACTACCAAACGAAATAACAATGTTATGGTTAAGGGACTTTATTAGAATTCGGGAGATCCAAGACCAGTCCTTCCCTCGCACATGATGTCCTTTGGACCCCACGCAAACCACTTAGCAGGAATTCATCCCCGCCACGTGTTAGTGTCCAGATAACGAGCTGCCTGGTCCAAAGTGCTCATCAAACTACTTAAATCACTGCCCAGCCTACGGGAACACGGACGGNAATGTTATGGTTAAGGGACTTTATTAGAATTCGGGAGATCCAAGACCAGTCCTTCCCTCGCACATGATGTCCTTTGGACCCCACGCAAACCACTTAGCAGGAATTCATCCCCGCCACGTGTTAGTGTCTGGATAACGAGCTGCCTGGTCCAAAGTGCTCACCAAACTACTTAAATCACTGCCCAGCCTACAGGAACACGGACGGGACCATTTGTGTTGTCTTAAAAAAAAAAAATTAAAAACATTAAAAAAAAAAAGATTCGGGGCTGAGTGCCCGTCAGTGTGTGTCGGCCTATGTGCACATTAGCTCTGTTTCCTTTGCTCGAGAGCACACAAACCCTTGGAGCCACGACTCTACGCAGAGACTGCGCTGCTGTCTAAGACCATCTTCCACAAAGGAGCCTGCAGGTACGAGCGTGAGGTAGTTTTGTATCAACCGCACATTCCCCCCTTAAGAGAGAGGCTTTTGTGCCACCTCACAGGAGGCGAAGATCAGGTCTGTGCAGAAGAGGGTGTTGCAACTCCTAACGAAATCTGGGATTTTAAAATTTATGGATTTTTAGATGAGAGCAAAACTCCAAAATCAATTAAGTAATTTAAAGCCTGGATTGATTGAAGTGCTTCATTACATCAAAACATTACTTGAGTTTCAAATTTCTAACAGCGTATGCTCATTCTGTACTACAGAACATACAAAAATTTTAGAAGAAATCACTGAAAATCCATAGTGACACTTGATAACAGTATGAACATGATCTACTTCTTTCTGCTACAGCTTTTTGCTTACATTTTTCCTCTGAAACAGAAATTCAGGAAAATTTGACTTAGCTTTATGAAGCATCTTGATGTAATGTGGTTTCGGCAGCATTTCTGTCTAGCACCAGAGCATCACATTTTGTTTGCAAAAAATCTCAGAAGAATGTGGATTTGTTTTGCTCAGCTTTCATCACTGATTGTAAGTTACCACCGCTTCCCTGGAAGTTCAACGTCGCAAAATCTTGAGAGCCTGAAGGAGTGGGTTGCACGGGGTTTTTTTGTTGTGTGGTTTTTGGGTTTTATATCTCTTTATTTGTTTGTTTTTCCTCCCAAGGATACGGAGATAGTTTGTGTCGATCTTTGTTAGGTTTCCTCATTGCTTCCCAAAATCTGGGTAAAACTCACCTGGCCAAGCATCACTTAATTCCCTCACGAGACCCAACAGACAATTTTACCTGTTGTCTCACTTGTGAGAAAGTGCAAATGGAAAAAGCCACCCAGGATTCTGTCAATTCTGCCACAAGCACAACCGTTCACCCAGCAGGATGACGACATTTCAAACCCACTGGATTTGTCCCAGTGGCAGAGAGCAGTTCCTACTGGAAGGAACCAATCTTCAGTTTCACAAACAAACAGAGCAAAGACAAAACAAAGTCATTCTTCCAGTGCTTCATCCCAGACACTGCAAACGACAGCGTTACACCAGTGGGGAGGCTGCTTCTCGCGTTCGGCCCGGAGAGCTGGCCAGCTCTGTCAAGTGTCATTAGCAGGGGATCTTTAACAGTATCCCAACTCATTTCCCTGCTTTAACTTCAGGTGTACGCTTTTGGCCATTCTCAAGTGTCCCACTTTACCAACCCCGGCTATCCACAGGATACAGTAGCTGTGAAACTTTATCGAAGGCTTTGCTTGCAAAATCCTTTTGTGCATTACGGTAACGTAACACCACATTTTCATAGCGAAATACATTTCAAACCTTAAAAGAGAAAATAAAGTCTTTTATGTTGCTATTAAGTTTGAGAAAAGCCTGGTTATCAGATTTCATCCCTCTGTTCTTCTGGGGCCGTTGCATCAGATTGCTCTCCAGATAAGCCACTGAAACCGCGGGATCTCCTTCAGGCGTCCTGCGCACAGCACTAAGGGCACTCGCTGGAGAGACTAAACACTCGTACCGCGTTGCAGTGAAGAAGTGCTTTGCATTATAGCAATAATAAACTACCTCTAGAAGCAAAATCACCCTATGTAATGTTTAGTCTCATTTAATCTAATATTGGCTGCTAATGGGCTCTGATCTTGCTTGTATACGTAAGGAACTCATTCCAATTGATCAAGTGCTGAGATTCGCTTTTGCGTTTCGTTCAGAGTGCTCAACACTTGATACCCGAGTAGGTCAGTCTGAGCTACTTTTAAAATCAAATATCAAGATCTGAAAATACAAGCGTGATAAACAAATATGCTAATATTTTTTCTGTTTATTTCCTATTAACTTTTTATATGCTTGCTATCGTTTTTAAAGATGGACAAGGACACTCAATATTAGGGGTGAATGTTCAGAAGGCGGTGTGTTGAAGGTCTTGTGGTATTTTTATTTATTTATTTTTAGAAAGCATCAGAACACAGCAGAAGTATTAAGCCTGTCTTAAGAAGGTCTGTGAGAGAAAGCAAGCAGCAGAATACCTGCCAGATTTTGTTTTGCTGAACTGCAGAGTTTTAGACAAGATTAAAAAACCACTGCATTAAGGAAAAATAATTTATTTAGGTTCCTTGCTTGGGCTAAAAGGGATACAATCGCTTTTTTCCAAAGGAGCACCCTACATTACAGGTGCTAATGATATCAACGAAGAAGACTGTCTCCGATTTTACTCTTCCACAATTTTTCATACATTCATTTCACTCTACACTCACACAATATTTTTTTCCCCGATTTGATTCACATGGTTCTCAGCTGTATTTAACTTTGTCAAACTGCAGTTGCAATGCTACACACAGTGTTGAAATTATAAGTTGGCAATATTCATCAAGTGCATATACATAGAACGGCCTTTTGATACCACGGGTCATGTGGCAATACGCATAGCGCTGGAAACGCGGTATTAAGAAATTATTGTTGAATTTGCAACAATAGATCAGAGACAAAATATGTAATAGAAGTAGAATAAAGGGATTAAAAGGGATCATGTTTGCTATCAGACTAATTTTGAATTAGATGATCTAGGACTGTTACCAGTTTGATTTAAACAATGGGTTAACAGCAGAAGGAAACACCTATCTTGAGACTGGTGTGTACTTTGCAAGCATTTTCAGTATCGTGTTTCTTCCTCTTCTCCCCTTTTCCACAGTTGTAAGCAATGCTATTTTCATAGAAGTGTTCCCTGAAAATTGTTTTCTCTTGCCATTGCCACGTACAACAGGTACCGCAGCAAAACGGCTTTAGAACCAAAATGCACAGCTCCCCAGACCGCTTCCCCCCGCAGACAGGTTGGGATGAAATTGGGTTAGCTATTGAAAACTCAGGCCGGCTTTACCGAAAGTTTCTTTTAAACACAGGAACAGTTCAGACAGACTTTCAGTGAACCCGAGGCAAATGTCAAGCCCCCAAACCACACAGGCACGCACAGGCTGGGCGAGTGTCAGCACGGAATTTTAGGGTTCATTAGCAGAGTGAAAGGCCTAAGAAACGGCAACTCCTGTGAAGGCCCTGAAATCCGGCCCAGCCTCCCCCTGCCACCAAATGCTGCTCCAGCCGCTACCTGCCTAGGTGAAACCTACGTCTCATCTTTTTAAAATTCGTTTTTATTGCACAGACCCACTCCCTTCAGCCATGTTCTTTTCCGAATGCCAGGCAAACAGATCGGTAATCTCTGCATGAGACTCCCTAATTGGCAGCAGAGCGCTGGCCCAGCCAACATCTGCAGCTGGTTTCAGTGATAATAAATCAGGGGTGGGGGGTTTCAGCATGGCAAGCTGCCGAGGAGCTTTCCTTTCCCCTTTTAGCCAAGAAATGGGAAGACAACAGGGAGGACTGGGGCAGCTTCGTTGTGGTTAGGGGTGGTTAGAGGGAGGAAAACAACCGGATACATCTACAGCCAGCCGCCTCTTCGACTTGCAGCTTCCTAAGAAACAAGCCGGGCCGTGTCACACGGGCCAGACAGCAAACGCCTTTTCTTCCACCACTGAGCAGTAACTTGTCCAGAAAGCCTCAAAAATATAAAACATTAAACCAAGGGCACAAATGCAGGAGCAATTGCCTCCCAGAACCGAAGGGTTCCTACCCCAGTCCTAAGCGGGTTTCAGAGCTGCCCGAGTTCACGGTTGTTCTGTGATCGCCTAACATTCGCTGAAAACACTTCTGCAGATAAGTTTACAATCATCAGGTTGGATGTTCGGACCCAAATGCTGGATTTCTCCAGATGCCTGTAGTACTGACAGCTCGATGCAGCCCTTTGCTCAAAAATCCATGTGAAACAGAAACCACAGACGCGAGGTATTCCTAATTCCGAACGGGGAAATTCAGACCAGGGGGAAAAAATAATCAAAGGCTGCAACAGTTGTCTGAAACAACTAGGAAACTGAAATCTGTAGCTCACAACAGAACTGTTAATTCAAATGCTGCTGAGTCTTGCTGATCCTTGCAGCACAGTTTTGTATCAAGTTTTGGGGCAAGTTTTTTTTTTTAAAATCAGACTGTTCAGGTATTGAGCAATGCAAACGGGGCTAGCCGCAAAGGCCAGGGCACAGAGCTCCGCTTCTCGCACATTCCTGCTGTATTCTTGCAAGGAGAAACAACACTTCAGAGAAGACATTTTTAATTAAAACAATTTAATTACAGAGATGCTGAATAACAAGCTACAGCTTCCATTTATTACAAGCGTTAAGTACCCAGGCTGGTATTCTCTTTCTATTTGCAGCAAAAAGTCCTCCATACTGCCAGCTTCAGAAAGAAGGCGTACACGGGCCTGCCTGCACAGCCGGCACGGATGACATCCCGCAGCAAAGCCCTACTGTGTCCTCCACGGTTTTTAACTTCCCCCTGCTGTCGGGAGCATTTCCCTTAGCTCTGAATGCTGAGATGCCCCCAAGGGCCCTTGCTGTCCCCAGTGAGAGAACCTCACTCTCCCTCAGCCCCTCAACAAGAGGTGAGAAACTGGAAAAGAAGCACCAGGAGATTTGAGCCTTCCCCACGGGTGGGTTAAGCTCAGAGTTATATATCTGCATTTGGGTAAAAACAGCTGATCTCGACTAAGTCCTTCTGAGTCCCAATGAGTAGTTGCTTGCGTTGCACTGGAGAAGAGAGTGGTTTGAGCTGCAAGTGAAAGACCTCAGCTCACGCTGCAGTGAAAACAACCCTCCCATTTCAGACGTCCTCTCCGTTCAAAGAGCATAAACTGGGGACTCCACCTTTCAAGGTGGCTGGTGCCATACCAATTTATTTTAGCAAAGGATTTCTAGCGATAGTCTTCATACTAATATTCCCGTCCCCAGAGCAAGCCGCTCGCCTGACTCTCAAGGCAGCCTTTACACCAACCCTTTATTTGCGCTCAAATGCCTTCTGCAGCCTCAGCTATTTAAGGCATTTCGCAATCTTCATTCACAGTTCTGCCCATCGCATCTAGTTTGTCCTCAGTCCACCTTCGCACCTTCAACCTTTGCACCTTGCCACGTCAGACTGCCGCCTCCTGTTGTTGAAGGTCCCCTCACCAAGTACTGCTCCCTACCACCGTCTTGTACCGCTACTGCAAGAGTTGTCTCCCATAATAAACGTCCACCTCATTTACAAGGTCACAGTTATCGTCAGTCTGAAACCAGTTACACAAGCAAAAAAGCTAGACCTCTGTAGTGCAAAATCACTAAAGAATGTTGAAGAGTGATTCAGTTACGGAAGAACGTAGTCCTTTCAAAACCACCGATAATAATTAGCACAACGATGAACACATCTGCCGCTTACTGCAATGCCACATTTGACAACAGTCAGGTATTGCACTGCTTGGAAGTAGTGATTCACATTTGCCAAAATAATATCTGCCAGGAAGTTTTTCTTGAGCTTATTTAAGCTCTAAAAATCCAGGGAAGGAGCTGTGCATGATATCCTGTTTGAAGGCATTTCTAATTTAAATTAATGACCTGAAGGATATCTCAGGCAATAATGATCTTATTGTACTAAATCCTGAAATAGCTGAAATGAATTATAAATTCCTCTAACCGATTTAGTGGTTAACATTCTGAATCATAGCTAACCGATGCAATGCTTTCTGGGTTCCAGCATCAGATTAGAGGAAACTATATAGGCTGTCTTCAACCTCCCTGGCTGGTTTGGAGCAGCCAGCGAAAAATGTTCTCCTCCTGAGTCAGTGGGAAGCAGAGCAGCCCTGGAGGTGATAAGCCTAGACTTCTGGGAAGGCAACCACATTTCATCTGGGCACCTCATTTCCAACACTTAGCTTGACAGAGATGCCGGAGCATCCAAGCAGCAGAGGAACCGACTCGTGGACACCAAGTAAGAAGGCGAGCTCACCAACCAGATGAGACCTGCTCACCCCAAAGGCGACTGTAGATCTGTCACCAACTTTATAAAGAGCATGATTTGACTAAACAAGAAACTCTTGAAAATTTACATTGCACGCACCATTTGCTAATGGTGAGGCTCGTTCTTGCTCTGGTGGTGATTTGCACATTTGTAAGCCCATACGTCACGTGTATACAGAACGTAGTAAAAAAATGAGATGGATAAAATTTCCCTTTGAAAAGGCTTAGAACCAAATTGCCCCTGAAAAGAGTGCTTTCAGCAGCTGAGAAAAGTAGTCTGGTATTTCACTTGCGAGCCACACTGCACACGGAGCAATTGGTCAGGACTTGCATTTCGTACCTGTTTCATAGACAGTATTACGAGTATACAGGTCTTCCTCACTGCGGAATCTAATGAATGGATGTATAGCTGGGAACAGCCTGTTTTACATCATCTGCATTTTCTCAAATTTTGCCGTTTCTTACTCTGTTCAAGATGCAGTAAACAAAGCATTCACTCCAAACACGGCTCTGAAGATGTTGTTAGGATTAGGTTTTGTGCTCAGTTATGAACTTAAAGGACATACTAAGCTGCAAAATGTGACTTACTGAAAGTATTAGCAAATCCACAGTCCATTTCCAAGTGAAATCTCAACAGGTTTATTGTTGTGATACCTGACTGGGAGGAAGTCAGTGTTTTCAACCCTGTTTCCTTTCGAGCAGAGCAGATTTGTTTGAACCCCTAATTCAAAACACAGCTTTAACTTTCCCAGCCCACGTGGCGAAAAAACCACTGGTGTGAGTGTAAGTAAATCACCAGTACTTAATTACTAATTATTAACAAGAACCTTGGAGAAGTGGAACTACGGAGCTGCGTACATCTCTGGCTACGGCCATCCTCATGAGACATTTCAACAGTGAGTAATGACCTCTCTGCACACCTCCACATCCTAACGCCAGCAGCGAACACGGTTGCCACAATTGCCATTGTTCTTTTCACTGTTTTCCCTACTTGTGCCTAATGGCATACTTCAACATGGAATCAGCTCAATACTCGGAGACACGAGGATGCCACGTAGCAGCCGCACAACATAAAAATCTTCCCGTCTTGTAAATGGCTAATTTATTTTCCTCCTTCCTCTCCTTCCCAGCGTATACTTTATTATTTTAAGGCACTTTTCTCAGGGACAAACTTTGCCTCCCATTATTTCTAGCTTGTACCCAGTGTTGAAAGCCTGAAAAAAAATGATAAATTAAATGAGAAGGAAATGTTTAAGGGTTTCTATTCATAACAAAAATACTTAAGGCAGCTTGGGCCATGAATCTTCCACGAGCAAGTTGAGATATACATAAAGAACTTGATTCAGAAAAGAAGTGTGGAGGACTTTCATGGATGCCTGCTGTTCAGTGGATTTATGGGGGTAGGAGCTGGTATGTGGGTGGAGTCCAGGCAAGTAATTAGTTCCTTGCAGAACTCAAATATGGAGTTAGCTCTTTCCAATTGTTCAAAGGCTTTTTACCCAAACAGTGGGTCAGCAATAAGCAGGTCTGCTTTCACGTTGTCCAGTGTCTGCTTGCTCCGTGGCTGAGCACTGCGCTGAACTAGCTGCCCCTGGTGTGTGAAGATCAATGAGTGATCAAGTCCTGGTTTTTTGTCAGCGGAGACACGTGCATCTAATTAAAGGATTCAGAAATCTGGCAGAAAAGTCCCATGGCATTTTTCGAAGCCACCCAAAGTTTTTGTTTGGTTTAATTTTCCAGTTATGCCCAGTTAATAGGGATTAGCTTACAAACCTCATTTACCTTTTTCTGTGTATGTCAGCTCTTGAGTTAACCAAGTGGGGAAACTGCTAGATCCATAAATCCTGTGGATTTAAATCATGTGTTTACTCACGGAACAGGAATAGGCCTGGACTATGGCAGAGAGGTGCCCCTGTCATCGTGTCTCACTCTGACACAGGGGACCACCTTTTGGGTTAGGTCCCCATCATCTGCCCTTTCAGCTCTGATGACTTTCAACAAATGTCGACTCCTGCCAGCAAATCAAGGTTCTGTTTTTTTTTGTTTTTTTTTTTTTTATTTTCCACTCCTGGAACCCACAAACTGAACCAGGACCACCCATTTCACATAAACAAAGCCAAGCAGAAATTCTACAAGAACTGGTTGGATACGGACAGAAATGTTTAAACTTCCATTTACAGGAGGATCTAGCAGCTTCATTCTACAGGTACAGTTCCATATAACAGAACGGCCCCGCTCACAGCCCACCCCACAACGTGCCCAGCCACAAAGGGAAGCTCCTTTCCTTTGGCACGTTTCCTCGCACAGTAAGAGAATATTCCGTTATTGCGGATGGCGCGCTCTGAAGGGCTGCAAAGTAAGTCTGAGAAGTCGTACCGCTGTTCGTGAAACAGCAGAGTCTGAGAGCTTGTGTGCGGCAGCCTGGGTATGCTGGACACCCAGACCTGGAAATAAACTAAGTACACGTTAATCAGCCTGCGTCTGGACTGGTGGCAGTGGGGAATAAAACAATCTTGAAGCCTGCATAAAATGGTGAAACATATTCATCCTTAATTTGAACCACCTCAACATTCAGCTGCGCTGAGCACCGAGACCTTCGTGTGTAATATCTCCTAACATCCAAATTTGCCTGGACTTTCAATTATCCAGACAATAATGAAAACATGTTGGTGAGGCAAGCATCAGGTTACAATCACAAATTCTTACTTCAATAACAGCCATAAAACAGAGACCTAAAGCATGTTTTTTGCTTTTTTTTCCAAACATTAGCAACTCATCTGATACTTAGTCCAAGGATCCAGTTTCCTGCAAGCTGATGACATGTGAGACCACAGCCCTGAGGCTGATACTAAATTATACATATATACATACAAAAATATACAGAAAGAAAACCTGTGAAATTACAGACACAGATGTGTTATTGGTGTCATAATTTTTTTCCATTAAACACCGTATTAGGTTTATCCCCTTTCTATACTCGAAAATCTTCACATATAAAAGATGAATAGCAACTTCTCAAGGGGATCCTTGTGGTTTAACCTTGTTACAGGAGGTCAAATGCAACATACAAACTATATTGGTACAAAGATGACTGTAAAATGGAATTAGCCTTTTGCTCTCTGTTCAAATGGAAAGGAAGGAAACTTTCACATTTCTGAACCGCTCCTGCTTCAGAACCCCAAAAGGCACTTGTGCACACTGCTCTCAGAGAAGCTCGAAGCGCACATTTTGTAGAGAAAGCACTAACAACATGACACTCAGACCCTGACTGGCATGATATTACGCTTTTGAAATACTGAACCATAATAACTTCGGAGCCCAGATTCCCACACCTTCACTCTGCTGATCCCCTACTTTGACAACTTGCTGCTCCTCTCTCATCTGGAAGACTAACCTGCTCAGCGAATACGGGTACGAGCTTGCAGCACTCCAGTCTTCTGTGTGGCAGGAAGATGAGATACCTTTAAACTGGAGGAAAAAAAAAAAAAAAAAGGAAAAAATTACCATGAGAAACAGAAGTGGTGTTGGAAAGAGAACTCAACTTTCTGTCCTTTCTTGGCCACCCCACCAGCCCTGCATTCTGCCCACACATGGCCCATCTTTGTTTGTACCCATTCCATTTTCTAAAAGGAGCTCAGGCTCTGAGCCTGCTTTCCAGTGCTGCCAGCTTTTCCATCGTTTCATGAAAGGGGACTGGAAGAACACAACAGAATAATTCCTCCAGCATCCAGGGCACTTTTTTCTTGACCCATACCCTCAGCCTTGCAGGAATACGCTTCCGTTTACCCCGCCAGAAGGGTTCGTCGCCACCCACTGGGGGAGAAGCCTGTGTCCCAGAAGCGCCTGTTTTCCGTTATGAGAACTGTCTCATTTTCAAGCTCTCTTCTTGGAGAGGCTGGGTTACGGGCTTGGTGTGAGCAACAACAACGATGCTACTGAAATAAGGGCGAGACAGGGCGCAGCAATGCTAGCATCGGTTTGTGAGGTAGTTAGGCACCGTACGAACTCCTGACGGCCCATTTTTCGTGAGGCTCTTGCTTCCAGTCTAGAAGGGCACATCCAAAGGTTTCCTCCCACTGTCCTACGGCCCACTTCAGACCTTACACAGCCACAGCTTCTCCCATCTTCCCAAGACCCCCTATGCAAAGGGCTGAGGGAGCACTGCATTACAAAGCCCAAGCCACAGAGCTCACCAAAGTTCCTCCCCACACAAACCACAGCAGCAAATCACGCAAAACAGCCCTCGCTACAGCAGCGGGCAGTTAACAGAGCCAAGGGAGCTCTTTGGGTCCCTAGAAGAAAGCCCTAGACGCACCAGCCAAAGCTCCAGCAGCACGGAGCCTCCGCAGCAAGGGCAGCATCAGCAGGGGAGGAAAGGCAATGCACGGCCGGCTTTATGAGAGCTTTCCGGCACAGCCCTCAACCCACAGCTGGCTTCCCCAGGCTTTCACAGCCAGCAAACAACCTGCAGCTCACCTGGGCCTCCGCTTAGTTAATTAGCAGAGAGCGTTAATGCTTCATCTGCTAGACTAAACTACAAGGCACAGTGCAGAACGACTAGGCCCGGTTTGAATTTACACATTTCTTTCTCGGCTCTATCAAAACAAAATTAATAATACAGTAACTAGTAAGGAAGCACTGCTAGGTAATTTGGGATATTCCTGATACTTGAAAAACCTGGGACCTCTTATCCAAGCACGCTGCAGGGATCTGGTGCAATTAGGGCTGTGGCCCGGGTTTTGACCAGGTTTTCCCGGTGGTTCGAAGGCTGCTGTGGGGTATGGCAGGCAAGGAGCACACCCTAGAGCAAGACCATCTCACGAGCGGCCGAGCACACAAAGTAATTCCCACCACAATAATTAATAGCTCCAGATAATTATGATAGAGCCCCTATCAAGTGGCATTCAAAGAGAAATATCAAATCATTATTTTCGCATAATGCCCTCGGTAGTGTATCCATGGGGATTTCATAAGGAAAAACTTCCTTCTCCTCCAGATGCTTAGCAGGCAAGACATCTGCAAGCCTTATGAATTTTACAGTCGTATGAACAGAAACACAAAGCATAAGAACTTCCAAAGGAAGACACCAGCAGCAACACAATAAAGATCTTCATTACTTTCCCTCAACATTTTCACGACAGAATTCATGTAGAACATAAAAAAAGCATAAGGCATGTTTACTGGATGTTTTATAGTTCAATAAAACATAAATAAACAGCTTTTTAGATCAAAGCTACATAAATAAGGAAGCACTGTGGCTTCTGAGACCAAACTAATATATCACATAATCTGAAGCTGAAAGTAGTACTGCACCCCAGCTTTACTGCGGGGGAACCCCACCTTAAAGGCAGGGTGCCTCATTTACACGCGACCTCTTATTTTTGAAGTATTTTAACAAACAAGTACAATTGAGGTATTTGGGGTTTTAGAGTACGACCATCTGTCTCGCGAAGCCTTCTGCGATGGGATTTTACAAACGAACTGAGAAACAAAGGAGCAAACAGCAGCGTTTCCAGGAGAGCTCGGGGCTGATTTGCGGCGCGCACGACGCCGCTGCCTGAGCGCCGAGTCCATCGCGAGCGGTCAGTACCGACCAAAAGGGTCCAGCTTTCCTTAAAGTGAGCGGGAAGACCGCTGTTGGCATCAGTCGGCTTTGGATCAAGGCCTGGCCTTTCTGAGCAGCGTGAGCCACTCGAAAAAGCACAGGTAAAGGAAAGAAGGGTTCTCTCTAAACCTTCACCCTCCTCATGGATACATGCCTTGCCTCTCACCCTTTCCTTTCTGTTGGATGCAGACTTGACCCTACAAACAGAAGAGTGGCCGGACTCACAGGTAATCTCACTGGCTTTACTCACGCTGATCTTGTTACGCACGTGTATTTGTAGGGCTGTGATCGCGTGTGACGCCACCAGCCCTTGAAAACAAGTATGCAGGCTTAGACATCTACGAATCCAAAGCCTAACGCAGTTTGGTGGCCATCCTGATCAACCTTTTCTATGTCGGCTCAAAACAACAGCGCACAATGTCGGACACGTGGACTTTTTTATAAGGGCCATACTTTGGTTTGCGCCGGAATAAACTCAGTGCATACCTGCACACATATTCCAGGTTCTTGTGTGGTTTGCTTTTCCGTTCCTGCCAGTAACAGGGTGGATTATGACTTTTAAGCATTATTGATGATCATGCCTCAGTCTGTTTCGTGATCTGCATTTTATATCGTGTTCTCTGCGTGGCTATAGGCTTCTGCAGTTATTTTGGTCCCATATCTCCTAATATGGGGTAGTGGGAACTGAAAATACCACACAGAGCACATCTTGGTATGCATTTATTAATGCAATGCCAGGGCACTGTTGGCCACTCCTAAAAATAGTCATACGCCCGTCAAGACTAGGGCACGGCTTAAACGGAACAAACCCAAAGCAAAACCTTCTACGCAGGCACCTTCACACAGGTGTGCGTGCACGTACGCGCACGCACGGACACACACAAATCAACCGTGCGCGTCCCTGCTGCAGCAGAAGCAAAGCCTCCTGCGCGCCCTGGAGCTACCGCAGGGCTGCGCGCACTCACGTGCGTGGGCAGCACAGGAGACGCTCGGGGTCCGCCTGCTGACACGGCAGGTGAAAACCCTTTTGCTCGTCCTTGATGAGCAAAAGACGGAAGAACATCCTCCTCTTTCATCAGAGCGCGGGGCACAGCGGTTTGCTGCAGGAAACCGGTCCTGCTGCCCCCACGCCGGGGCAAGCAGCGTATTCCAGGGCAGCCGAAAAAACAACAAAATTCTGGTCAACCCTGATATCGCAGCTTAAAGGCACCAAGGAAGCCCCATTGCTGGCCATGGGGATTTGGAGAGCTGACCTTCAGCAGCCGGCCGGCCTCTGCCGCGCTCTCAGGTGGAGACTCACCACTGTTCTACCAAGCTTTGCTAAGGATGCTCACCGAAGCTGGAAGCGCCATCCTGGTGTGAGCACAGCCCACAGCGTCACAAACCCGCTGCCGTGGCAGCTTCTCAGTAACTCAAAAGCATCCGTGGCCGAGCAGTAAACCCCGCTGCGGTCCAGGATCTGTTCCAGCCTCAAGGATTCCCAGGTCACGCTCACTCAAGTGCACAAATGGAAACAGCGTTTTCCTGACTGCCTTTGTGGTGACTGTGCCCAGCACCTGAAGGCCAGGCTGTGCTTTTTCTGCCTCACACATCATCACCCTCCGCCTGAATTAACTGGCAAGACTGGTGATGATGCGTGAGGCCAAACAGAATCCAGCCTGAGCTGCCAGGGATGCCTTGGCTCTGCAGCGCTGACAGTGCTGGAAAAAAACGACAAGCGGATCTTAGAAAGTTGGATCCTGAATCACTCAAACGAGTCTGAGCTGCGGGACTGGGCCCCAGAGATGCGCAGGCGTTGTTGGCTGGGAGGCACGGCGGGGATGAACGATGACTGTGCCCCAAAAGCGCTGGCCGTGCGTCCTTCGCCTGCCGTACTCCCCGGCGCGACGTGACGGGAGGGTTCCTGGTGTCCCTGGGCAGCCCCTTTTCTCAGCCCCTTCCACTGCCGTGGTTATGTCAGGCCTAGAGAGCGGGAGGCGTGGGTGGAGCAGCCCTGCTTGGTGTAGGCATTTCCTTGTCTCGGCCCTGCTTCTTCCACCGGAGCGAGCTCCGCGCCGCTCTGTGCTAGCGGTCAGCTCGCCCCCGCAGCAGATCTGCCCTGGGCCCGGCCTGGGGAGTACGCACGGCCTCTCAGAGAAAACACAGCGGATCAGACAACGCAGGAGAAGGAGGACACTTCCCCCCTCACCTTCCGTGCTCCTGAGCCAGACCCCTGTGCCGAGGCACAAAACGCGCCCAGGCGAGCGGCACGGAGAAGGGACGCCCTTCCGCATCAGTGTCCCACAGTGCTGCGGACAGCCCAGGTTGTCCCTGTGCACACTGGAGTGGGTAATTTCATACCAAATGTGCTTGTCTAAAAATATCTCACTTCTGTGTTTTTTGACCATATGCCCAGGATCATGAAAATTTTTCCGTAGGAAAAAAAGCTGAAAAAAACCCCTTAAACCCGTAACATCTTGGAATGATTTGACCACTTTCTTCTTAGGACATTCTCTCCTTTTTATAACATGATGGGGTTTCTCCTGAATTTAAAACATCGATTTGGCCTAACATGAGGGGAGAGTTCATTCTTCCAAACCATAAAGATCAGAGAGTATAAACTGTTGTTTCTTAAATGTTTCACGGCAAAAGGCATTCAAAGCATAACATTAACACAAAGTTTTTCTGTAAAACAATCTGGGAAGTGTAATCTCTGTAAGAGGTTTTTTATGCACCATGGCTAATTGTTCCTGACAGTATGATTTTACATCAGGCATTTTTTTGTACATTCAACACCATTCAAACTTTATGGCAGGTGATATTCCTTACAACTGCTAAAATCTTGACCGTGTCTAAATCACTGTTGCAGAATGAAGTGGGGTTTTTAACTACAAAATATTGGGAGCCAATTCTCTCCTGTCTTGCAGCTTGTAGCACTAGAGACAACTTCCTGAAGTTCTTCCACAGCAGAGTTCCACGCTGAGTCAGAAGGGGCTTTTTACACGTTTCGTACACATCACAGAGCAAAGCGCATCGCGGTGGGCCAACGTCCTGTGCGCTGCCTGGTGCTGCCGGAGCCATGCGGTCACAACAGGCTTGTGGTCATCTTGCCCAGAATCACAGGCTTGGGTTGGAAGGGACCTTAAAGGCCACCGAGTTCCAGCCCTGCTGCCATGGCCAGGGACCCCTTCCACCAGACCAGGTCACTCAGAGCCCCGTCCAGCCTGGCCTCGAACACATCTTTGCGGCACAAGGGATGGAGAAGGGGGGAGACATTTCTGGCCCTCGAGGCTGAACGTGCGACTCCTTAAAATGCAAATTCTAAGATCTTTTAAACCAGCTACATTTGAAATGATACGATTGTACGCAGCCTGATTCAGGATTACTTGATGCTTGCGCTCACCTACACTAAGCTGAGGGTGTCAATGTGAATCAGGTGGTGTTTTTTCCAAGGAGCTGCCGGTAGGTGCTTGTCCTACAAGCAAAACTGGTGTCTTGTAAGAGAACCCGAAACATGGAGCGCAGAGCTGGGAACACGCGCGCAGATGGATGAACTTCTGCGGAGCTTTGCTCCAGCCCAGGCCGTGCTAAGAGCACCGTGTGGTTCAGTCCCTCGGCCCCAGACAAAACTTCCAACTGCACAACAGGATACTCCGCGGAGGAACGTCCCTCCCTTACTGCCCACGGCGGAGGACTTGCCTCCTGAGCGAGGCGCCCTAAACAGCGTGCTATGCGCCCTCAGCCTTACGCTCGAGATTTCCTGAGCTTTGCTCTCGTGCCTGTGTTCAGCAGCTGAAACTACAGGCCAGGTCTCAGAGTCCAAAACCAATTAAAGCAAAAGAATCCCAAAACCACTTTCACTCGGATAAAAATCCCTGCCCATGCTTTAAATCAGTGCCACAACTCCCAGGCAGACCGCTCCGAACAGTAAATCCAAGATTCGTTTCTCTACTTACAGTTTGCAGGCATTTCTAGTCTGCATATGAAAAAAAAAATGCCAAATAAAAGCTAACCATCTGAAACACACATTGTGAAGCCCATGAGATAAAAAGACGCAGAAATGTTTTGCGTGCCCAATACAGGGACTGCAGCCTTCAGAGATGCGCCAAGGTACAAAAGCTCTGGGTTTTACTGGAGTAAATTGTGGAAAAAACCAGAAGCGGCCTCCTTCTTTTCTCTTTCATACCCCCACAGCAGGAACGCGTGAATATACCTGCACCATCCTTCATAATCAGAGTAAGGCTTAAAAGCCTGATGCATAAGGAACAGTCACTTTCCTCACACGCACAAGAGGGAATCTGGAGGAGGCTGGTCCTTCGCTGGCAAAACCCCCCCACTGCACCGCTCGAGGACACGGCGGGCTCCCGCAGGGAGAGTTCTTCGTCGTGCTACAGAAATGACAGGGTTTTATGTCTCTCTAGCCACTGCCGCGGTATTCCCCATAGACTTTACTCTCATCCACATCCTAGGGGTCAACGTCTACAGAAATTGGGACTGTGGTCCAACCTGCTTTGCCAGGCTGAATTACTTGCGTATTAGCTCTGGTTCACGTGCGCACACATACACATGAAAAAACTCCTTTCGTCCAACTCACTATACCTTATAAAATATGGGTTATAAAAACTTTATGGAGCCTGTTCCTCCGAGGGGCTCATTCCACAGCGCGGTACGCAAAACCCAGCTCTTTTATAGCATGGCAGAAAAAGGGCTCAGTCTATGCAGAGCGCCTCATATGAATCAGAAACAGGATTGGGCCTCGAAATGGACCACACAGCCTTGACCGGGTTGCTTCGAGTGCAGCAAATGAATTTGTGTCTGAAGTAAATTGACAAGCGAGAAAACACTAGTCCTTTCTCCTAGAAATTCCTCCTCACTCCACCTATGCGCAGNCCGAGGGGCTCATTCCACAGCGCGGTACGCAAAACCCAGCTCTTTTATAGCATGGCAGAAAAAGGGCTCAGTCTATGCAGAGCGCCTCATATGAATCAGAAACAGGATTGGGCCTCGAAATGGACCACACAGCCTTGACCGGGTTGCTTCGAGTGCAGCAAATGAATTTGTGTCTGAAGTAAATTGACAAGCGAGAAAACACTAGTCCTTTCTCCTAGAAATTCCTCCTCACCCCACCTATGCGCAGTTCCACCACAAAGGTCAAAAAGAAGGCGACCGCACAAAGCCTGGGCCTTACGCAGTAAGCACCACAGAGGCATGCCATTTCCAGAAAACCCTGGGCAGCCTTGAGCAGCCTGTGCTAGAGACAAAGCTCTTCACCTAAAGTGACTTCACCCGGAGCCGAGCCGCCCACGGCTGGGAAGGAAGCTCCAGAGCGTTAGCAGGAGTAAACGAGCTGATCTCCGCCGCAAAGGGAGGATTGGGCTCCCGGCAATTCATACACCTGAGCATAGAAAGAGCAATAATAAATGCCTGGAGTGTGATACTTAGGAAAATTACTGAGCAAATCAGGCTCGATACTATGAAAGCATGAAACACTTCCTGAGGAGGCTCGGACCAAATCAAAATAGTTCCCACTTTTTCTCTCCATCCATCCCCTAAACACTTCAACGCGGATTCCATCTCCTCTGTACTCTGTCTGTACCGTCTCCTCCTTCGATCTGAAACCCGCTCGCCACAGCCACCTTAAGCACCTTCCGAGGATAACGACCCCGATCTGTTCGAGGGGTCGTGCTGTCCGCCCTAGTTTCGAGTTTCAGTGTCAACTTTGCTTCAGCCGTTGAACTATACTTCCTCTTGGAAGACAGAACTAACAGGACACAGCGGGTGTTTCTGCACACGCAGTTGCTTCTGAAATGCCACCAATTGATTCTGAAATTCCTTTTAAAACTGTATTATCTGAACGCTCATTGCTGGCTTATGTCTTGGGGTCACTCCAGGATAACCAAGGCATTTATTTCTTGAGGGAACAAACTGGGGTCCTGCTCTACAGGCGAACCAGTTCCAACCAGCAAAGCTGCCCTAGCATACCGTTTAATCTCACCGCTTTTCATGGGACTTCAGCTTACGCTTGACTTTGCTGAGGAAGGTTGTATACAGGCACTAAGTAAAGTACTTCAAACTGTGAACCGTGACAAAACCAAGAGAAAGCCAGGCGCCTTCTTCAAGGTTGCCCTTCTATGGTACCCACAAACATTAAGCAACCTTATGGGGAATTCTTCAGGATAACAGCACGGACAAGTTACACAGAGTCACAAATGTTGCTGAATTCACGTGCTGCTCTAGGGACTTTTGCTCAGTATTTATTTTTCTTGCGCTGAAAGTCAGTTTAAACCTCCTGGTGTTACGTTTGCATCCCGACAGCAGCCCGACACGCTGGAAACCGCCAGCCTGGGTGCGCCGATCGCCCTTCCTGCCGCATCCCGACTCGCCAGACTACGGGCGCTTGAGGCACAGCGCTTTCCTCCGCTGGGTTTCTGAAGGACGTGTCACAACAGCAACATACTTGGGATTTTTTGGCATTACTGTACCAAATACGATTAATGATAACAAAGAACACTACTGATAACGGTATTACAGGGACTCTCGCGCTATATCTAGCTTTAGTCTCATAATTCCTGCACCAGATTCTTAATTCAGATGATCTGGACTAGTTCTCCCTCAGATTTATGTTACACTTATTCAGCAAATTGGTTTTCTTGGTGCACAGTTGAATTATTCATTACACTTTTTTCGAGGATGGACAAGTTACTGAAAGGTTTCCTTCTTGTATAAAGCATTTTCATGTTGGAGTATTAATTTTTAAAGTCTCCTGTATGGATGTACTTCACAGTTGTTTGCCCAGTCTTTTTCAAATTTATCATTAAAGCTTGTGAGTGTACCTGTGCGCGCATACACATCTACAAACTTATACAAATAGATCCTCACATATTTAGTCCTTATCTTTCTGTTCTGATACTTGCTCCCCAGGCATGGTGTGTCGACCTTCCAACATACGCTTAGATCTATCCTTGGTGAGAAACACAACTGAAAGCCTGCCAAGCTGAAGGTGGACAAGAAGCCTCTGTAATTTAAGCACCGAACAAACTCCTGTTCAATAGAAGAAGAAGTCCTTTACAAGTCTGGAGGTCCATCCTCCATCACTGTCAGATGAACCGATAATGTTCAAAGCCGCTCTGCCGCTAGGTAAGCTCCTGGCCCAAAAATGGCTCCCGATCTCTAGAGTTAGAGGAGCAAAGCTTACCCCACGCCTCAAGCACCGCTCAGCCAGGAGGATGAACACACGGCACGTTCTGCAGAAGGTTACTGGAATTCATACTGTGCTGCTAACACCAACACAGCGAAGGGAATGTCTTACGCAGCTTTTAAATTCAAGCTCACTGAAACAGGTACATCACGGGTAACGTTTCCAAACGGGCTTGCAGCCAGACCGCCAAATGTACACAACGCCCTCGCATTGACAGCGTTGCTGGGTATTCCCAACCACAGATCAGCGCACTGCATGCGGAAACGGACAAGCCAGCGATGTGCGCACGGACAGGCACAAGTGCTGTGCAAGCTTCTGAGAACCGGTGCAGCTCATCCATTTATCTCACCAGGCCACTTTGCCTGGCACCTCATTTGTAAGGTGGCTAGCGTGATTTTTGGTGGTGTAATAATAAGCGTCATAAAATATAACATTACCGTCGCGGGCAATACTAAGCCAATACCGACTTCTTGATCAGGGATCAGGCAGTATGGCAGCACGCAAATGTCCTGTTTCTTCTATCTGCTCCTTCTGCTTTGCATCCCACCTCTGCTGGGAAATGGAGTATTTTAAAAGTTTCAGCAGCTCCATGAGGTCACTGTAGCTACAGAAAGCTGTAAAAACTGCCTGGGTTGATGGTTCAAGCAGCCACAGGTCTTTTTCATTACAGAACAGATATAACCCTATGAAATTATTATAATAATAACATCATTTATTTCAACAGGACTGAAGCAAAAAAGCTTTATGATGGTGTTTTATATGCAACATGTGCACTATAAATATTTCCATAAAAACACGCATTAAAATAGAAAGTTGGCAAAAAGGAATCAAAAGTCAGGAGGAAAAAAAAAAATCCAGTTAAACAAGCATTAAACCATAAGCCATGGAATAGCAAATAATGAGCCCCCGCCAGCCATGGCAACAGGCCTTTCTTTCTCTGGTTCCAGCTACTTCCAAACACAAAGGTACGAGCCAAGCTAGCCATGGAGAAAGTCCCTGATAAACCCCCACGCCACACTTCCCTAGTCTGTCACCCTCCTTATTACTGTGAAAATGCTCTTTTCTTTCCTCAGCCGTCAGTACGGGCGTTCACCCCTCTGCCTCTAGGAAAGCCCTCAGCCAACATCACGGCGTCACTGCAGTCGGCGCTGCGAACACCCACAGTAAGAAACAGATCTTCCCGAAACGGAAAATGTTCTCGCGCTTGTGTTACTCGCAGGAGCAGGGGACAGGACATCAAGGGAGCGCTCGGCCCAAGGTCTTGGCAGGAGCACGGCGCTGAAACAGAAGCTGAACGCAGACCTCTCGAGATCCATCAGAGGGCCACAACAAGGCCATCAAGGGCTGCCCTTCGCCTTCACCTCACGAAGGACTCTAGATGTGTGCTCAGGTCTCTGACCCCTGCGAAGTGCACGCTGCAATTGTGTTTCGCACAGTACTGGTTATGACGCTGAAAGAAATACTCTGCCTTTATGGTCCATGTCGGGGAAAAAAGCCGTGTACCTGTAGCTCCCTCTTGCTCTTTCCCCGGCTTAAAAAACAGGTCAAGGGGTCACAGTTATCGGTCCCAAAAAACAGGTCAAGGGGTCACGGTTATCGGTCCCTTCTGGCTTCAAATACAAGAAAGGTATGAAAAGAAGCTGCGTATTGTCTGCTGGCTACATACGGCAAGGACCTCTCAGGTACCAACGCCCAGGTCTGAGCGATTCCACGGTAGCTGGAAGACTTGACAGTCTGGCTGCCAAGAACCAGCAGGCATTGTTTACACCAACGAACACCCTCACAACAAAATTCTGCTTCCCAGGCCAATTCTGTTGTAATACATCATCCCCGAGCTAACTTGTCAGATTGGTTTGTCTACAAATATGTTCGCACTTGGAAACATCTCCCTTCTGCGAACAGCAATCCATTAAACATGCATCTCTCTGTTTTCCCCATCTTGCTCTCTGTACATAAAATAAGTTCTCTTCTTTTGTCCTCAGTAAATGCCTATTGCACATTTTTGCATGTTTTAAATATTCACGCATATGAAGGAAGCTGTAAAAACATTGCGCGGCTTATTTATTATTTAGCGTACACACTTTTTCCTGCAGAATACCAAAATAAAAAAACATTTTAGTCATTTTTTTTTCATTTCCTTTGTATTTTTATTTCCATTACTCTCCTCGTTAAAGTTTAACAACTGCTTTGTTTCTTGACAGTTGGGATTTATATGTCTTTCTGTCAGGGAATATATTTGTACCTGCCGACATGACGGCAGAGGCGGGGGTGAGAGGCTGCGGGGACTTCTGGCTTGTCACCTAAGGGTCCAGCGTGTATCTAGAAAGCTCGAGCCACGCCGGCATGGTTGCTGGAGGTGCTCAGAGCTAAGAGTACTAACACGTACTAACCTCAGACTTTAAAAGAGCTCTGAGTCCAGAGATGAAGCCTACAGCTATCGAAGGATAAACAGAAGGGCATTTTAGTGCTGACAATAAAATCTCTGGAGTAAATATTGCCACATGTCGATCTTTCCACAAGAGTCACCTGATTGACAGCTTTTAAGGCCGGCTCAACAAGACGACTCAGGACGACCTCTTAAACAGCGCAAACCAAAGAACGTCAGGCAGTAATTTCTCCATCAAACCCGTAACAAGTGTCTGGGTTGTGGCATCTCTTCTGGAATGAGAGATCAATCTTGATCCAAAGGCTGCAAGGGATGGGGAGCTCACCACGTCCCTCAGGAGGAGATTCCAACGGTAAATTATCTTCACCCTCAGAGATGCGCACTCTAGTCTCTGTCATTTTCTCAGTGCCGTAACGCTCCACAAACACCCCACTCGCTCCAGGAACCACTTGCACAGTAGAGCCCTGTACGGTCGGAGCTGAATCTGGCACCAGATAGCGGACTTCACTTTTTCAAGCATCCGCTCCCTCGCTGCAACCCAATAACCTACCAACACCCTAAAGCAAGTCGGAGCAGTGCCACCACAACACTGCCAGAGAAAGAGGTTTTCCGCGTACAGCAGACGAAGTAAAGCAAGCTCCTTGTGTCACCATCACCACCGTGTTTCAACCTTGACCTGAGGAGAGCACCCGTGGGAGTGCGGCGTGGGCTCTGGCTCCGTGGGCTCTGGCTCCGTGGCGCTGTCACAGCTCGCCCTGTTGCTAATACCGCTAACAGCGCTGCCAGATGGTACGGTCGTTTCGGCAGCTTGGGCATCTTTCCATGAGGAACTGGATTGAAACCAAGAACTCCGTTCATACAGGTCACTCAACAGACATAACTACCAACCTGGTCTGGATTCAATGACTGGCCCAAGGTGAAAGGAGCTGGATCTCGTAACCGGTGCCATAAAAAAGTGACTGTTTTCTTAAAAAAAGTTCATTGCTCCTGGAATCAGATGGTTGTGTGCATGTTCCATGTGGCAGGCTTTAGCACTCCAGTGATACACAGTGAAAGGCATTCCAGAAAGAGATAGGCAACACAGCTAGTCTTTAGCATATTTATACGCTATTTTATAACACAGAAGTTAAACAGCACATTGTAAAGCACCCAGTACCTTACACGTGCTGTGCAAACACTGCATGATTACGTAGCGTAGAATATAATCTTGTCTTGCCAGGGAGCTGTACGGGGTAACTTAAAATAGACTTGGTGTTACTTTATTCTGGGGGTTTTGCACCATTCCTCCCCACAGAATTTGAATATCCTTTCTGTGCCTGACTTTGAGGTGCACGCACGTATCTGTGCGCACACGGCGCACAACTGTAAATATTAAAACCTTGCCCACTCTCCCAGAAAGAAGCTGATTATCTTTCCTCACCCCCCTGACGTAAGGGAATACTATCACATCAGGCAATTCACCTGTACGCACGTGAAAACGATCTGAGAGAATTAACCCAAGTCCCCTAACCTCACAGTGGGCTAAATCAGGGCTTACCTGACCTCTCTGACGTGAGGAATGCCGTTCTTAAATCCATTGAGCTGAGCCTGAAATGAAGGAGAAATTTCCTTATGGCCACATCCTGTGTCCAAAGAACAGCGGGCGTTTTCTGGGAGACATTTGGACTTGCCAATTTACCGTGAGCTATCGACTAGAGAAATTTTCAGGAGCCCTCGCGCTAACACGTCGTTCCCAAACCGTGACAGAACACTTTACGTTGTCACGTGTTGATGGCAATCGTGTCACTGATTACCTAGGGATGGGATAATTCTATATTTAATTAATGCATAGAGTTGTTTAGAAGGTGGGATGTCAGGAACTCTGGGCACTGTCGCCGCCGCTGCCGGTCACCTCGCACGTGTTCCCCAAGGAGCCAGACACCCGCCGTGCTCCCACCCAGGGTGGGAAGAGGACCCTTCTCTCAGCAACCCTGCAAATGAAGTCTTACATCGAAGCTACACAGGTCAAAGCACACGTAAGGGACTGCGGCCCCCGTCCAGAAGCTCCCGTTCAGTCCTAGGTTTATTGGCTAAGGAGCACGGGTAAGAGCCTGCCGCCCTGCTGCCCGCCATCCGGATTGTGAACTCGGGGATTGTAGGGCAGGGGTTGTTTCTCGTTATTGGTTTGTAGGGGTCAAGGCCGTAAGTATTACAATAACAAAGCGCTTCCTAGTTCTCAATGCAAAAAATGCTAAAATGTTGTTCCGCGCGTGCACGAGTGTGCGTATGCGAGTGTGTTTTCAGCATTAAAAACTACAGAGGGCAAAAAAGGACGGGGTAATACTGGAAGACAAAAAGAATACAAAAACACAAAGAGTGGGATTCTGGAACATTTCAGTGTCCTGTTGACTCACAAGATTGGAGCAGACAGGTACAGCCCAAAGACAGCATGATCTAAACGTGGGCCACGCTCTAACGCACAGCAGGAATGTCTAATTTTAGGCTGTCCAGTTTTGGCAATGTCACCTTTAATTGCATGGCTCATTTGAATTGTAAAACACCTTTAAAAGCTAACTAGTGAAAGGAAATGGGCCATATTTTCTAGACTAACAGTCATATTCAATTTTAACTGCAACGAAATTGGTTTTAAACAGTTAATGCACATTAGGACTTGAGTTACCAGACAGAAAACACGGCCTGCAAACATACATGCAGATGTCTCAGTGCTTTAATTGAGACTGCACTCAGATCTCTCTGTGGCAGTCCCTCCGCAGACTTCTTTGTGCGACCCACGATTCACAGGTATGGATTTTTCCCAGCTAACAAGCGTCAGACTTCTACATTGTGTGCGTCATAGTGAATGGCATCTCTTACTTTCACACACGATGCTCTAATCAACCCGAGAAGCAAGAGCACCGGCCCAATTCCACCTGCTCCAGCACCCGTGAGGGAGGCTGGGTTTCCAAGGCACGGGATACGTGAAATGGCCGTGTTGCAGCGAGCAGTGTCCCTTAGGAGTTTAATTTTCAAAAAAGCACAGGCCTCAAATACGTCGTGCCGCCAAAAATCTGGACACTACGCAAAACCTATTTCGTAACTAGATTGTCGTGCCAGTTTAGGATTTCAAGAACAACCAGAACTGTTTTAGCAGATTTTCTGAAAACCTGGGCCGAAGCTAACAGGCAGTTTTTCATCAGCTTCAGTGAGGCAGGGTTCTATCTCACACTGAGTACACGGCGCAATTTTCGAAATTTGTGATTCTGCGAACGAAGCCCAAGAAAGCACCTGGTGGAATCACTGAATACGCATGCGAGGACATTTGTAGCAAAATGCTCGCGGTCAGCAGAGGAAGGAAAAAAAAGCGCATTGAAATACTACTCACATTCGTGCCATAATTAGCCACCATCCTGGAAGCACAGGTGAGAGGACCGGGCTGCTCTGTTATGACTTCTAGTCTTGATTAGGCAGAACCCAATTCAGAGCCAGTTTCCTCAGAGCACCCTCTGGTTCTGCGCTAGAAGGGCTACAATCGGAGATCCGCAATTGCAGGAAAAGTGCTATACGGCTTTTGCAAGAGCAAAATCCTGCTGAGCCAGTGATGGAGGTGAATATTTAAGGACTTTGCCACTAGCATAACCTGTGCTGCCACCTGAAACGCACTTGACAAAGAGTGCTTTTTTGTTGCTGCCGATTGTGCTGCACACATAAACTATCAAATCTTCCCGGAGAAATAGCTCTCTGCCTCCCTCTAGAGAGATTTGCGTGGCGTTCACAAATGCAAAACTCATTTTTCTGCTTTTGTTAGCATGCAGTCAGTGGGCTTTTACCCTGCTCTTTAGGTCTTGCTAAAAATTTTTTAAGCTGCTAGCACTAACAGGGCTGATAACCCAGCAGCTGAGCCCTTCCGTCCTCGGTGGTGCCGCGCGCCCTACACGTGTCACAAGCACTACGGACAAACGGCATGCTCACGGAAGGCCCAGCACAGCCAAGTCCCCGTTGCAATCACGAAGCAAATCATGACAGTCCGTTGATATTGAGGGTTTTAACCCTGCATCTGCCCCTTGCCGGATATCCCTTCCTTAAATATATTTTGTTGTTCTGCACTATACTCGTGTTTTTCTCCATTTCGGTTATTCGCTGCCTTGCCACCCGAAGCACGCTGCTCCTTCGTCACCACTCGCCCACGTTAGCTCGTTGTTCTGCGGGATGAGCAGAACGCTCGGATCAGCTGTCACTCCTGACTGCTGGGGAACCACGTGAATAGCTTGAAAATTGGCATAAAGACGTATGCAGAAGTCCTTTCTGAGGCGGGCAGCAGAATAAAGAATCAAACTCCCTGCGAGGCCCTCCCGCAACACTGAAAAAGCTTTAAACGGGAGAGCCTGTGGCAGCACTGTTACACTGGGAAAATGTGAAAGTCAGACATCCCTGCTCGGAAACATCCAAGACAAACAATAACAGGACGTATTCCGCGGGCCGGGCTGAGGCTTGGCAAAGCCCTTGCCATAAACAAGCAGCAGAGGACGATGAGGCAATTGGAAAGGGGCTCGCCCCAGCTTCCTAAACCCTCTTCTTGCTTCTACGCGCAGTTGTGCCAACTCAGTAAACAGTGAAGCGGCTTGCTGAGTGTGCAGGCCAAGGGTTTCACTCTGCCTGAAGCTGGCTTGTAACGACTTTGTGTCAAAACTGAAATGCTCTAAAAACAAAAAAAGAAAAAAAATCTATGCCAGTGATGGCCCATAAAAATCTGCCACCAATTTAAGCACTCTGTCAAGGTAAAGAAAGGAAAAAAGTGAGTTTCCCAGGTTAACATCCTGCCAAAATGCAAGCAAAAGCTCATGCAACTCTTTTGTATATGGGTGTTGGGGGGCGGGCACGTAGGAGCGTGGAATGGGCACAGAGCGCAAGCCAGGAAAGAGCACGGCAGCAGACACCATACACGCAGAGCAGATCTCTAGGAGCACCTAGAAGAAACTGCTTTAGACAGCTTGAATTTGTGGCTAAAATTTTACCTGGGGCTCACATCTCTCTGGTATTTAAAACCAAGGCAAGGCTTGTATCCCTGTGTGTGAGATGTGGGTACTTACCTTAAGAATGGTAAAGCAATCCTGCAGTTGCACCCCAAAGGGCATTTTTACGGGCCTACTTTGCCTGCAGGTACCAGGCAGATATCTCAGAGCCCATTTCTGATAGCACGTGGCGGTGCTGGAGCGGGCAGTGGGTTCAGCAAACTCAAAGCCATTCGCGAACAGAGACGCAGCGGGCGCCCCGTGGACGTGGCTGCCTCCCTGCCCTCGCGTGCACTCAGGCAACACCGCGCTCGCGCGCACCAGGCAGCAACCCGTGAAGCTCACAAAAGAATTTGTAACCACAAATGTCACCTCTTGCTCTCTTCGGTCCCGATTTCACAAGGGTTTTAAGGACACGTCTAAATTTAATCTTCAGAACTCTGAAATGATCCCAGTAGACCTGTTTACACAGTAAAGGTCATGCAGGTATCTAGAGCGTGCAAAAATCACGTGCATCTTGAACGCACTGCTTATTAGAAATAAATGTTCCAATAATTTTAATAATCAATGCCTGGTCTGGGGGCTTTCTTAAGATTTTTTATTTTGTTTTGCTTTAAATATTCTTAATACCCGAAATCTGAAGTGTCCTCTCGAGACACACAAGGCACGTTTTTCCTCCCTGTAACGTATCACTTCCCTTCTGAGGTGTCCAAAACTTGATGCAAGATCTTAGGTGGACTAAATTCTGTTCTTTCCCCTTAAGCCTAACGAGTCATTAAAAAAGGCAAGTGGGAAATAGCACGGCAATTAAAAACAGAATACAGAGGAAAAAAATTAAAGTAATGCATCCTTGGACTGTAATTTAGAGAATTTATTAGTCATAAAACCTTGATGAGTTATTCTTATGACAAAACCTGTAATAATAAAGAAAAAATGATAAAAGTAACGAACACATTTGTACGACAGCAATTGTAACAAGTACAGGGAATGACAGAACCCTCCTTTGGAAGGATTTACCTTCATAATTACAATCACATGGATATCTTTTAATGCCATTGTTTCAGTAATATATTGTTGATTTTGTCTTGGAAACCTTTCCACTGAAACTACTTGCATTTTATCTTCCAAAAATAAACATGTCTCTTGTCTTCCGTGAAGCAAACTGCTGGGAGTCGTGCAAAAAACTTCCATAGGAAAACCAGAGAGCGATGAAATGAGCCTGCTTTGAGTCGGTTTTGGAGCAATTGCTGTCTGTGGATGGGGTTTGCAGAGGTCTACAAATGTGATTTATATTTTTAGGTGAGACTGCAAAATTAAGCAGTTTCATACACGCGGGAAGGGCACTCTAAGGGTGTCTAAACAAAAGCAGGCAGGTGGCTGAAGTGAGTCACTATGAAAATAAATAACCGGGGTTCATCCAGCAAACGAAAACTCTCCTGTTCGATTACAGTCCCACGGGGAGCAGCAAGGGCTGCAGGATCAGACCTTTAAGTGCTGAAGACAGATTTACACATCAGCAACAAAGTCCGGCCTTCGGTCCGCCAACCGCTATCTCGGTCCCGCAGTGCAGGAGCTAGCTGTCGGCACTGCGCAGGCACACTGCTGGAGCTGGGGTTGCAGACACTGCTACTGTGCTCACAGACGTGCAGCACGACAAATTCCAAGCTTTATTTCAATTTCTTGGTGGTGGTACTCACCTAGGCTTAGGTGTTGTGTTTCAAGCCTGCACAAGAGAGAATGGACCCCGGTTGAGCCCCAGGGAGGACGTGCGGTCCCTTTGTACAGTATCTGGGGTTACTTCGTTTGAAATACCGCAGGAAGCAGGGAAAGAAAGACTTGAATTAGACCCTGCAGATTGAAATGTCAGAATTAGAAACTAGATCCTCCTGAAATCCCACCTGCAAACAAACTCTACGCACAGCCAGTTGTGGGACTAAGATTTAATGTATCACTTGTACCTAAACCACCGCCCCTCCTGCACTTCCTCCCCATTACATTTCTTCATCTCCCCAGGAGACAGACGCAGTGTCTGATCCATGTTTCAACAGCGAACAGTCCACGAGCAAACAAAAAAATAACAAGCAATAAAGAGAGGGACCTGCAGCGGCGTGTAGTCAATAATACACGCTGCCGCTTCGCCCAGCTCAGTGACAGTGTTTCTCCATTGCATGTGTCAAGGCTCATTTAATTTCCCAAGCAGCTAGTGTCCTGACAGGCGGGTGACTAACACCTATGTGGTACTTGATGTATTTAATGGGTGTCTATGAGCTGGTGGGAAGCTGGGGTCCTCCCAGAACCGTATGATCTCTGCCAGAAATAAACATCAGTTGGAATGGAAGGGCTCTGATAGGCACAATCTGTTAGCAGCAAATTGAACTGTCACCCTTGTATGTCATGTTCATTTGGCTGATTAAGGAGATATTAATCTACTGTCATTGTTACAGTATCTGTCATCCTGGGGAAAAAAACCAAGGATATGCAGGCAGCTTTTCTGGATATATATACACACCGAGAGGGGAAAGCAGAGGTGCGCAGAATACAAATGAAACTCTAACCTGCTGCAAATATTGAACCAACTACAATTGATTACAGATGCACGTACAGAGCAAACAACGGGTGATGCTGAAGCTGGTTTTTAGCTAGTTTTGACCACCCCTCCAAGGCAGCAAGGCGCATTCTGTGCAGTCGTGCTTTGCGTCCTCAGCACACGAACATGTTTAGCCACCTGTGTAATGGGCACAATAAGGTGTGGCAGTAAGGAGTTTCTCATACCACGTTTCCTCATTTCAGGAGGCAACACCAAATGACTTCATTGCTATCTTTGCTAAAGGAGTGTAGAGACACCACTTACCCTCGCTGAGTGGCTTCAAGGTAGGAAGCTCTTGAAATGACGAACAAGCCTTGCATTAAAGGCTTTTTCGTTCCTCAAATAGCAGGCCCTGTTTCTGAAATACGTGGTGCCGAACGCACAAAAATATACCCAGAGCAAACTTACTGGTCGTTCAGCGCCGCTGCAAAAAACAATCTCAGCTCGTCTGCCAGACAACCTCTTCCTGTCTTCGATCTCTTTGTGCCTTTCTTGCCCGTTTGTCTGTATTTCCCCCACCGAGGGAACTCCTACGTCCCGTTCTCAGCACCATCCTGTCCGCCGTTTTATCTGAAAAAGACCAACACCGAGCCAGATTACTATTTTGAAAGTAAAGGTTAGAGTGTACAAAATCTGAAGATGCCACATCTGCTATAGAGTAACAGTGCACGGAACGTGGGCTGAGGATTAAGCATGAAACGCCTCCAATTTAGGGTAATCAAGAATAGTGTTGACTTACAGCAGCACGTAGTTAATAAGAGTGAACATTGACTACAGATCTCCTCAGAGAAAATGGTGAAGGAACAAACTCAGGTCTAGCGTACATAGATACAACTCTCGCTGTCTTTCACTTGAAAACTCTGGCAAACAAATTTAAACTTCTGGGCAGTTTCAGATGGAGATAGATCAGGATATCAGTGTCAATGCTGGTTAGCAGAATCCTTTAATGAGAGGCAGGCTGCCACGGCTTTTATTTAAGAGCACAGATGCCATTAAAACAGGATTTTAAGGAATACGCACACAGAAAATCTTGTCCGCACAGGTTCTTACTCATTTTTGTAACGGGAACGTTAATGCAACCTGAAAAGCTCGAGACTACATCATTTAAAACAAGCTGCTAGTTCCACATTTTCTTGGATGAGAAAACGTACGCTAAACCCCTCCACCCCCCCTTACTCTTGCAACAGTCCTCATAGTTTATGTTTGAATCAATAACTATTTTAATATGGGGAGTTTAGAAAAGTTTGATTCAAATTCCTTTGACACAGTTCCATCAACATCCAGTTATAGAGCCATTCTGCATATGACTCATTAAATATTTAAAAGATTCCTATTATTGAATTAACTATTTATTGATTTATAATTTAAAAGATTTATGCTTGGCCATTAAAAAAAATTCCAAGCTGACTTTCACTGCAAGAGATGTCAGGTGCCATTTGCTGCTAGTGAATGTCTAATGTACCCTTTTCACCCCTAGAGTGAAGAAAGGACAATTACTCAAGGACCTCTGGTTCAATATTCATACTGTTTAGATGCTGAGGTCTGTGGTTGCTTTTTTTTCCTGCGGCATTAGGTCATGCTCAGCAGCGTCTATCCATCCCACAAAATCTCAGCCTCCATGGAAATGCACAGCTTGTAGTTTCTCTCCTGTTACATTTATTGATTTGCATCCCAGATGAATTTTGCAAGCCTTATGAGAGTTCCTGATCATATTCTTGTGGCGATGATGCTCTTGCTGAGGTCATAAATGCAGAAGGATAAACACACACAGACACATACGTGCACAGCTGATCCTTCTCTTCTATCACCGCTCTTACAGGGCCCGATTCAAAAAGCTTTTCAGAGTGGAAGCCTTACCTGTGGGAAATACTGGGTCTCCCTAAAATTACGAATGGATTTAAAAGCTCTGCTGAATTGGGACCACAGAAATTGAAATATGCTCTGAGCGCTGTAACACTAACTCCCAACTTTAAATCCAACGCTTACCAGACTGCTGCTGTGCTCTTTCTAAAAAGGAGCCCGAGTAAAAAATATTAATATATTGCCGTTATTTAGCACCTTTAATCTGAGGCTCACAAACTGCTTTACCAACATTAATTATTTAAATCTGGAAGAGCCCCTGAGGGGTCTCTATTATTACAATACTCCTTTTACAAATGAGTAAACTGATGCACAGGAAGGTTAAGTGACTTGCTGAAGGCCACACAAAGAGTCCACACCAGAGCCAGCTACAGTCTTTCAAAGAGAAGAAAAAGGGGATAAAGCAGAATAAACGCACTCCCTGCCCTAACTGTACAGACTCAAGATACTTCCAACTACAGACAGAAATGCTGCTTGGACCTAAATGAAAAAAGGAAACACAAAACACGGCAATAACTTCTTTCTGTACGCAGCTAGTAAGGGTCTCCGGCAGATAATGATCTCTCACTGTTTGTTTTACTTTTGGCTTTGGGGACCTAAGTTTTAGCGATACGCGTTTTTCTACAACCCATTCTTGGCTCTGTATCAAACCCACACAGGGTAATTAGCACAGGTCTGTCAGACAAAACTACAGCAGAGTAATGCGTTATACTGTAGAAACCGTTGCTCCAGTTTCTCCAATGTGTGAATTATAAATAAAGATTTAGATTAATTGAAAAGGCTGCTTGCTCTAAGTAGTAAGTGTTTCAAGTCTGCCATATAGCTTTCCTAATGTTACTGTTGGGGGTTAGGGATTAACCCCAGAAAAATGATTTTTGGAATATCAGACATAAACCAGTAATAAACAGAGGTAAAATTGATATAATAAGGACACAAGAGGGTATTACGGAGCTAGATAAAAGGAAGCTCACTCAGTGCGATGTGGGAGAACACTTAAACAAATACCTATGGACACACACGTATATATGTTTGTCTGGTCTTTATTCCTCATAAATGGGCGTTGGAAACTTAACACCTGGACTCTGGCACAGGTACAGAGGGTCAGCTCAAATTAGAAACCCAAAACGTGAGGCTCAGCCTAGTGAACAGCATACCTATTCACTGGCAATGAACTCCAGATACGTTATTTCAGCTAAAGTTGTTCAGATCGATGCTCTGGGATGTAAGCCCCCACACCCCATCCCTGCTCTGCTGCAAAATCCCTGGTGCCCACAGACAAGCCACTGGCAGAATAGACTTTGGCACTGAGACCCCCTTGGATTAGCCTGCAAGGTTCCTGTTGAACGCAGACAAATTCTGTGCAGATCTACCCTTCCCTTTCTCTGCTGCAACGTGGGAATAGCAGCTCCCACTGAGAAGTGCAGTATGACCTTGATTGGCTTATAGACGTGCACTTTCTGTAAATGAAAGGAGCTGTACGCGCCCAGTACGTGACTGCACAAAATATATCACGACTGGCCACAGCTGTCAGATTTTCGCTTCCTTTTTTATTTCATGGGTGATGGATCCAGAGCAGTGCTGTCTGCTCTGGCATTTCTTTCCCAAGCAGTGGGTTAGAGCTGTTCACAACACAAGCTTACAAGTCATCTTCTGACCCACTCAGAAAATGATAGGCAGCGATTTATTTTAAGCACCGACATCGCCACTTGGGGAGAGGTTTATTCTAGAGCTGCCATTGCCCATGAAGTGCTAGGAGGGGTGTGTGGGACAGGACTTGGCAGGGCCGGGAAGCTGTGATCCGGCTCCCAGCAGAGTTCCTCCTCACCTGGTGCCCAGCATGAGCTGAAAAAGCATAAGCAGACAGTTCTGATACGAGTACAGGAAGGGCTGAAGATTCGCTTCTCCAGGGACAGCACTGACAGACAGGCTCTTTATCGGCTGTGTCACTTGTAATGGACTGGAAACTGAAAAGCCCACGACAAGGAGTCAAAACGAGTGTCCGCCTCTCTCTGCAGAGCGGGAACTCTCAGGCAGTCAAAGATAAACCATCCGCCCTGCCAACCCTGATTAGGAGCTGCATGCTCACAACTTGTTGGCTGTCCAAGGCAGGAGAATGCACAGTGAATGGATTCCCACTGGAATTTCCATAAACCATCGGCCATTCAGTCAGTTCCACTGGCTGTCACGGTACCTTGTCCTCCGGAGCCGTACACCAAGCAGCCCGGCCAACGAATCCACCAACACTGAGCAACAGTTTTAAAACGTGAATGACACATGTTCCAGAGCCAGACCAGAGCTATGCGCAGTTTAGAAGTCCACGCAAATTTCAGATGCTTCTCAGAACGCTGACAAATCTGATCCGATCAGCAAACAGGCTCACTCCCTCTGCTTTTCAGATGAAGCTGTAACAAATGTCCTTGAGCTGCAGGCGTGGTACCGATGATGTTCAGGCAATTTCAGTGCTGTCCATACCCGTCAGGGAACGTCATCCATAAACGCAAGTGCTTCCTCCTGCTCACAGGCTTTGCTTGACCTAGGATCCAGAAGTCACTGCCGAAAGTAAGGTAAAGTTGTGAGTATGCAATCTGATCTTTGGCAATATACCTCACTGCAGAAAACTTGCACCTGAACACTGAATAGCCCAAAATACTTGTTCTGTAATTTATAGCTAGGCCAAAAAATTATTTGCCCTCATTTGCAAGTTTTTAAGTATTAATCCTCGATAGCTATCGCAGCAGCAAATACAACGGGTCATGCTTAACCTTAAAATAAAATGCTGAATTTTATGCGACAGTGCTTACTTATACAAATGCAATCACACAAACTAGTCAGGAACATACGCAGGGCGTAGTAGCTACATTGCTTTGATATTTAAGTACCTGCGAATTACAACATTGCTATGTAAATACGTGCATGCATAGAGACAGGCGGACTGGAAAGGATACATACATGAATAGGCTAATTCAAAATGAGTGGAGGCAAAATGAATTATTCACTTGAGGTTTTTTATCTGCATTATTCACAGGATGCATTGGAACACAATTATCCACTTGGTCAGTAGACCTCTGCCCAAAGTTTACTATGTTGGACTTGCTGAAGAGACAAAAAGGGTTATTTCACAAATTAAGGTTCAGCCCAGCTCTGCATTTAACAGTAATCACTGCACACCAAGATTAATAGAACACTATGGAGTGACTGAGAAAGCAAGTTATGATGAAGAAGCTGTTGAAACAGGAAACGGTTGATTTCCCAGGAGCCCTGTAAATCCACCTCTGGTGTCCTTTCAAATTCTCTGTTATTGCTGCAAAAATTTTAAACACCGGTAAGAGGGCGAAACGGCTGACATACTCATTTACCACGAGAAGAATCGCGTTCTGGGCCCGCCTTTGCAAACTGGTTCAATGTGCTTAGCAGATACATCAAACGAGAGAGACGCCCGCAGAGGGACTCTGGAATGCGCGATGGCACCCCGGGATCAGCCGCAGCGCAGCACCTCCCTGCCGTCGTTTTGCCTCACTGTTACTGCTTAGCACCCTCTTGCTCTCCCACAGCATTCTTCCCCTTCAGCATCTTGTGCTGGGGTCTCCAAACTTTCACGTGCCTATAACGTTGGGAGCCGGGAGGACCCCGGCAAAGGGCTCGCAGGGCACTTCTGTGCTGCACATTCCTTCCAACGTTCTAGCGACAGCATGCCATAAATCTTTGCTAGGCACGCAGCAATCCAGCCAAGAGAACTCTAATACCATAGGATTTATTTTATTTTATTCTGTTTATTTTAAGTCAACTGATTTTATACTAAATTAGGTCTGATGCTGTTCTGGGTGTTTTGCCAACTTGTAAATTGAGCCACCCAAGAAGAGGAGGCCAGGTACCATCTCACAGAGAGATGCCAGCTTCATTTAGCTGCAAATCTGTTAAATGCAGATCCAGAAACAGGAGATAATACTACGTGGAGTTATTTTTTTAATTCAAAAATCTACTGATTCTCCGCACGTTTTGTGATCCATAATTACGAGCCACTGCAGCTGTCATCGGCACAGCAGCCCATCAAAACACTCGAGGAAATATGATTTTCACAATTCAGACCCCACATTCCCTCAGTGCAGGGAATCTGCGTTCAATTTTCAGCTCCGTTACAGACGCACCACCTTTCTGCAGACAAGTCACTCTCTCTGCGCCTTAGCTCACCACTCGCCAAGGATGTGTGCACAGCTTGCTTTGCTGGCCATGGAACCTATTTAGACTGCAAGGTAACATCACGGCAACTGTTCTCCCCAGTGAGGACCTCTTGACACAAATGCCTCGCCATGACATTAAAAATGGCAGTGTTGAGAAACTGATAACCAGCATGTGTTTCTCGAGGAGTCACAGAAAGCGGGGGTTACAGTGTCCACACATGGACTTTGTTTGCTAGTGTGCTGAGAAACTAATTTTTCAATACCTAAGATTGCCTTTTCTGCATGTGTGTTGAAGCATTATTAATTTTTAACCGCGTTCTTTATTTTTTCACTAAACAAGTTAAGAACAAAATATAGATTTAAATCCACAGTTGTCTCAACATTTTTGTTTACAGGCTTTCCTCCCTGAATGTCACTTCTATTGAAATATTTTTGCGCGTGAGAAAAGCGCACTCTGCTGCTTTCCGTAACAGCACCAGCAAGTCAAAAGCACTACTCGTCAAGGAATAAACTCCCTTTCCACGCACCAGACTAATACTCTTCCTGAGAGGATGACAAGCACCTACTGTATTTCTGTGCTTGGGAAAGAGACACTTTTAAAACCAGCTTTCACAGCCAGTGCTCTAGATTCAGTAAATCCTAGCAAACAAGAAAAATGCTTTTTGCCCTTTTTCCCATTTGACTGCCGTTTGATGGAGATGCCATCAGTTCTCCGTGTTCGGTGGTCCCTGAGTGCAGCATGAATTCTGGTCCTGGAGCCAGCCGCTTCTGCCATTAAACGCAGGCAGTCTCCATCCTCATTGCAGGAGTTTAAGAACGCAAAACACATTTTAACCAACAGGTCACATTTACCAAATCCTAGCCATGCATGACTTTACTATGTGAACAGCCGATTCTTATGTTTCTTCATCAAGGAGTTTTTCTTCCTGCTTTCTCAGCTGTACAGTGTCTCTGAATTTTTTTTTTGGCTTGAGGTCTCTGCCTAATTATCTGTAACCTTCTGTTCGAAGATCGCTGTCCTGGCCTGATAAAAACCAGTAACTTTGAAAACAAACTGGGTCTTAATTTTCCTTGACAGCCCTTCTTTAAACATGTGGGCAAAGCCCTGGCTTAATTAAATGCACATTCGTATTCCAAACAAATTAAGTACAATTAAGGACTCTGAGTTATGGGTATCTATCACTCGGCGATGTTTTTGTAAAAATTACCACATTTAGATCAAACACAGAGGACCCTTTGCTTAATTGCTTCATTAGGGCCCGATGCAATAGGCTTCATAAATACAGGCTCTGATGTCTCTTTGGGAATTGCCCAAAAGACGGCTCTTAAAGTAATTGCTTCCACATTTCTCCCCGTGCAATGTTCATGTGCTCACTGATGAAAATGGGATGGCTCTCAGACACGTAAGTGAACGTGGGTCCCGTCCTGTCTTCCAGCATCACGACTCTTGCACAGCTCTCAGAGGCAGATAGGTTTGGGCCCATGGCTATTACTCGCTCGGCTTCTATGAGGACTTTGACAATTCAGACAGGCTAAGGCCGGCTGCAGTATGCTGGCAGCACAGTGCTTTTCTCATACATCACCTAGAGATCCCACAGACGGAGGTAAACGGGATGCTTTGGGATTTATTTTTCCAGAAGTTGCTCTGAAACAATAATGAATTCATAGAAAATATTTGATAGATACGTCTTCAGGTCTTTTACTAGCTTTATCCCTTTAGTTCTTACAAATGCAGTTATCACGACCCTTTAGAAAGCAAGTCTATTGACAATGATTGTTTCAGCTACTTTTGATTAAATTAAACCTTCCTTCAAACATGGCTAGAGCGAGGAATCCAGGTAGAGGGAGTCCACATGTAAACGCTGCTCAGATTAACGCCACTCAGTGCACACGTGTAACGCGGATGCAGAAAGGGACCAGGGCACAGATTTCTCTGATGAGATGCAGAAAGAGCAGCCAAACAAGACGTGTGATTCTTTCCCTTTTTGCATTTGTTTTCTGGCTTACTTGACAGACTCAGGAGCTCTGCATTTTCACTGTGGAAGCCAAAATAACCGGTGCGCACCCAGAAGCAACAATAATGACTGCAGCAGAGCTAAGAGGTAATGGGAGCTACCTTGACAGAACAATGAGAAATGGCATGTCATTCTCAAGTGAGATGTTTGCAGCATTTTTGTATTTTTGTTCAAATATTCCTGGTTTTTTACTAAGAAAAAAGTGTAACTAAAAGGTTTTCCTCTCCAATTCTTTCTCTTCCAGCTCCCTTTGTGTCCGTCTTCCTTTTTTTTTTCCTTTTTCATTTGCTCTTGAAAAAAGACAGAGAACAGAAAAATGGAAAGAAATAAAAGGAAAAAGGAAATCCATCTTCCCCAAAGCAAATGATTCCAAGTTTTTAATCTCATGCTAAAAATACACAGAAAGACATTGTTTCTTTGACGAAACATTTCAGTTTCTAGAAAAGTACGGTTTTTTCATCGAGATCATCACTAGTTGCACAGAACCTCTAGCAATTTAAATCCATGCTAGTGAAAACAGTTGCCAGGGGTTGAGTTGTTTCATTTATGAATAATACTATTTCAGCATGCCAACGTAATTTCATCAAGGCCGCACTGACAACATCAGTGTTGACAAAACTGGAGACAGATGCAGCAGAAAAAGTAGAAAACAGGCAACAAAAATATTAGCACTGCTGCCGTGGTGACAGGAGTTCTCCAGACGCCATAGGATAAGGTCCGTCTCCCATATTGCCCTGCTGAAGGTAACTTAAAAATCATACAGAACAGAGTTTTCCATGGGCCATTCTCTCCTAGCTGTCTCAGGAGAGACATCAGGTGATGAACTTTGGGGCTGGAGGTACCCCTCTGCCACAAACAGGGAGGAGATGCTCTTCCCCCGACATTTCATTAAGCATCCAGAGGTTGGTAGCTCGCTGCCCAACACCACCGCGCCACTGTCATTGACCAGCCCTGACACAGTGTCTGACCATCACACCTTTGAGCCACCTAAGCCTCCAGATGTGCAGATTTATCCTGCAGATAACAGCAGGATAAAGAACTTAGGAGTCACGAAGAACGCGCTAACAGCTCTTCCGTAAAACAAAAGTCAGCCTGGTTCCCACAAGCCGTAAAAGTCCATCAGCCTCCAGTGGCCAAAGAAACATAGCTGCTTATTTTCTGACTGCTTTATTCTCCAGACCAATTTTCCTCAATGCTAAAGCGAAAAAATGAACGGCAGATTGTCCAGTTCGTGACTGGATGGCTGGCAACAGAAATCCTATTTCCAAACTGACCCCTGCTTTCCAGCATGGCATTCATTAATTCCACAGTCTCACATTTCTAGGAAGATGTCAGTCATGTATGTGATTTTTCTATCAGCTATTAATGCCAGATCACAAGGTGAGAAAGCAGGGGTTTTAATCTCAAGACCCTCAGGAGATGGAGCTGCATACATTTGGTGTGAGCCATGTGTCTGGAAATGTCAAGGACAAATATTTTTAAAGTAAGGAGTGTTCATATCCATGTGTAATCTTAAGTACTACAGAAGTGATCCAAAACATAGCCCTTTTCTCCGTGTTACGATTGTTTGGCTGTAGCAAGCATATGGCTGCTCCTTCCCAGGAATTAAGTTTAGATCATCTAATTAGGCACCTATGCATTTAGGAACTTGTATATTTATACTAAGAGACATTTTAAGGCTATCCTAAAGGTTTTGCCCATGGCAGAGTGTTTAGTTTTCTATTTGTAGAAAGGAAGAGTTTTACTGTGGGAACAGTAAAAGTTCCCTGTCTCCAAAAATTGTTTGTTCCTTCATTCTAAATACAAGATTACCTCCTCGCCTCCGTCTTTTTTGTCATTCCCCATTAGGTTATTCTCCTTTGGTCTGCAAAATCCGTCGCTGAATTTATTACAAAGTCCCTGATTTTAGACCTAATTACAGATTCCACCTTCCTAAAACTGCACAAAATCCCCTTCTCTCTCCTTCCTTAGCTTGCCTAAATGATAACTTTGAGTCCCATTATAATCCAGGTGTCAGACAGCATACAAATATGCTACTAGTGCTGGAACAGAAGTAACTAAACTACTGAGAAACATACAGAAACCTAACTAAAATGCCATTAATGTACATATATTTCTAACATAACATACAAAGAACTAGCACCGTGCTTTACCTTTTTTCCTACAAGTTCTGCTGAAAATCTAACGCTATGAAAGGTTCCCTCAAAACTGTGATGTCAGAAAAGTAGAAAGAGAGACGAAATTTCTCCAAATGTTTTGTAATTTATGGACTTGCTGGTTACCAGTTCAGGAAAAGTCACAGTCGAGGCTGGGAACCTTACCCTAGGGGACGAACCCTTGCTAGTAGGGCGTACTGATGCCTGGCACAGGATGGCTACAAAGGTAAGACTGCAGCGTTACCACCCCTGAGAATCTCAGTGGGAATGCAAGTGAACTGGGAGAAACAACAGTTACGTGCAGCAACAGAAAAACCTCTGCCTCACCAGCGCATAGCGTCATCAACCGTTGAAAACATTCGCATGACACCTATTTCACATGCCATTGCCCATTGCTGCAACCTAGGAATGTTATTTAACTAACAAAGAGCGTTGCAAATAGTTACTCATTTGCCCTTCACATGCTGTCACCAATTTTCTTTCTATGGGCCTACTTATAATCGTTCAAGTTCAAGACTAAAGGGTGTAAAAATTGTCAGCCTTCCTATTGATGTGAACCAGGTGTGTGCATTTGTGCATTACCATGTATAAAGTGTGAGAGAGAGAGAGAAATCTCTGAAGAAACACTGACGGCCTGCACCCTTTTGAATTTTTTCCTAGATAGCCACTCCATTGCTTGAAATAAAGATCTGAGTCTGCTTTTAGCTGCTAACTGCCATATAACATATTATCCTACTTATTACATGCAGTTACAAACATCTTGTATCTGGAAGCAACAAGGGAGAAGGCTCCTTTATCAAGTCAATCTCAAATCCCATTATGTTCCTCTACAACAGTTTCCGTAAACATTCAGCAATTTTCAGTGTCTGAGTTGCGCAGCTGAAGAGGTGCATAAACAGGCTCCACTGAAATGTGAAGATGACTGATAATGTACTAACATTGAGACCCCTTGCTGTGATTATTACCCCCTGAGTGCTCCTTACAGAATGTGCCTCTTATCTCACACTGACAACGCTAATAGAATATGCATAGCCCTATTAGCATACAAGATAATAGCACCCTGGAGGGGACAGAGCCATAAAACTTTAAGTAGAAATCAAAACAGAAGGAGGAAGAAAAAGGGAACATTGTCACAAGCCAAAAAGGGAAAAAAAAAAAAAGGGAGCCCGAGGGCAAATTTTGCTGCAGAAAACACACATAGTCATAATTCTTGGGCTAGTCACCATGCAAATGGTAATAGTCTTTAGTCCCATGAATACTATCAGTGCCATGTTTGCTGTGAAACATTAATTGAGATAATGTGCCCCTTTCGGATGCAGCAGGGAGTCGTATGTCAAATTGTACCACAACAAAATTATGGCAACATCTGCAAGAAATATACAGCAGCAATCGGGGTACCTTGCATTGGATAAGTCCAACTGGGTCTTCGCCTTTGCAGATGCAGCCTGTGGAAGAGCAAGAGCCTGCAAGGGGAGACAAGCAGCTGTGACTTCAGACGACACGTGTGTATACCTGTAGCTTACTACTTTTCAGCTGCTGCACAGTTAAAAGCCTTGCAGGTTAGACGTGTTATCTCTTGACCCTACTTCAGTCACTGGATTAAACCTCAAGCGGTTCTTTGAATGCCAAAGCCTTTCTTTAGTCACGTCTGCCCACTGCATTCACATTTGTTCCATGTAACCGTCCATTGTACCAGACCTTTCACTGCTCACCCATAGCTGGCAGACAGCCATGCATTCATATGCTTTCCATCTTACAGCAATAGCCAAAGTAAATCTTTCAGTGCTTGGCATAAGAGTGTGAATTCAATAAAAAAGGCTTCAAACAAGTTTGAGATGGCTTGTCTCTAAACAAATGAAGAACAGTGAGCTTTTTTAATTCTCATTGTGGTTCAGTTCCTGCCTACAGCTAAATCCAGATAACCCCCAGCAGCACTGACAACCCTGTCTGGTAAAATAGTCACCTGTCAAGCGGGCATGAAAATATCCACACATCCAGGCTCAGAGGGGTTGGAGGGAAGTGACCTGCTTCTTACCAGGAGCTTCAACAGGGGCAATCAAAGGTCCTTGTTGTCGTCTTTGTGAGATCTGAAACTTTCCAATATTAGTGCTGAATGCATAGGACCCCAGGGTAATCGCTCCACAGAGCGCTGTACGCTTTTTCCTTTACAGAAAGATGGTGTCAGGAGGTAACAAGCACGGGATCCCTGTGGTGCATTTTGAAGCATCATGCAAAGTTTTCTGGGATTCCTCCTAGCATTCACTGTGGTTTCTATAGAGCTAAACTCTTTGTAAAGTGGCTTTGTGTTGCAAAGTTTTGCAGCTTGTGGGAGTCTGCCTCACTTCATTTTGGTTGATGGTACTTTATTCTGACGGTTTCAGCAATTAGAACACAGTTGGAAAAAGACTCTAGTAAAGAAAACCCAACCGTGTTGGAAAAGGGAAGCAGGGTGAAGATTACAGGAATGATTCCTGAATGTACCTTCGTACGTGTCCGTGTGTCTGTGTGTGTTTATGCACGCATACGTCCTCTGCATCTATGTTATCTGAGGCAAAACAGCTCATCTCAAAAACATACAGATTTTTAGAGATCACTGAAGTATTTTGTTTAATGTTCTTCTGCGGTTAATGCAAACTCTGGAGTAATTCCTTCCCGGAAAGGCAACAGAACACCAGTATATGTAGTATAGAAACTAATGTTACCTCATGTGAATCATAGATGCACAATTCTCACAGGTTATCTCCGTCCTAGTTTTTTCGACTTTGACTCTCTGACTAGTCTTGTTAGCAGCAATCCAACAAGGAAATGCTACTTCCACAAAAAAGGCATCCCAGCACTGGCTAAGGCCAACGAAATGCCTGCGTAGCTACACCCGAAGAAACAGCACTTTGTGAACAGCTTCCAGCCCTGGGTCCAAATGGGCTCTCTGAGGCATGTCTCCAGGACACTGAGTGATGGCTCCTATCACCCCAGCACAGCTGGGAAATCTCACTGAACGTTCATCAACGCTTGGTGGATGTGGGAGGTATATTTTGTACATTGTTAGCAATTACCCTCTTTAAATTGCTTTCTGTATGGAAAAAACGAATTTAAAGAAGCAAAAATTCGGCAAAAAACCTTAGAAATGCTAAGCTCTGACAACCAGAACGAAGATTGTGCACTTTAGATGAAAGTGAGTTACCTCCTCCATCGCAGCTTCTATCTGTAACTTTTTGCTATATCTCCTTTCATATCTTTCTTTAGTGAGGCCCAGCCCCTGTATTTGGATCTTGCTGTGCTCACTTACTGAATCACGCCTCAGTTCAGCAAGGCACCTAAACACAGACTTCTTTCTAAAAGTTTAGCCTACAAATGTCAAGGTTTTGCTTGTGGACATTTGCTGGCTAGAACAGTAGACAATCTCCTACTAGAAAAATTGTTAGTTGCGTATTACTTACAAATTCATCCAGAGAAGTATAGGTGCTCCAACACAGCAAGGTTCTGGGTACGAGAGAGAGAAACGCAGGGCATGCGCGCACTCGAGGAAGACAAACAGGGAGAGATAGGATTATCGGCCAGCTCATTTCAACAGCAGCAACAGCAGTCACTCAATGCACAAGTAATTATTCCAGAATAAATAAGTATCTATTTTCTCTGAACTAAGGCATAACTTTTATTTAGCAGACATTATCTCCAAGGATCCTTAGCAGCCCAGGACACGGCGAAGCAATACAGTGCAGTCTGGATGTTGTTATGTATTTATTAAGTTGTATCAGGGCCCATTCAGTAGCAGCTCTGCAGTTTATCACGTAAATATCGAATGCCAAATACAAAAGAGAAGAAAATAGCAACATAAAAAATTTATCTTTGGGGGGAGGAGAGGGAGAACGGGAGAGAGAATGGTGCTGATAATGTGATTGTGCCTTCAGCAATAGTGGCTAATATCCTTCTGCAAGGGGCACGGTGTAAAAATATTCCAGAGCTGGGGGAGGAGAAGTGAAGAGAGGGGAGCCTAGCTGTTGTTTGTTTGTTTTAAAGTGTATTCTGGTTGCAGGCTAGGTCAGCGGGTGGCCAGACTGAGAAAATGAGTCCCCCGGGCTGTAATAATTGTAACTGTCAGGGAAAAAAAGTCAAGGTCTTAGATAGCAGTGGTCTGCTCTGACTTCTGACCATGGAGAAATATATATGAAAACTATTGCCTGGGGCACTGTGGGAAGAAACCAAGAGGTTTTAACTCGCGGTGGCTTGTGCTTATGAATTGGAAAACTCATTTTGCACCTTGGAGGTTTGTATCTTTATGATTATTTTCATTTTCAGTATAAATGAAGCTAGAGGTATTCCTTTTCCTTATGCCCAAATTTGTGATGCAATGAACACCTATTACTAGGCTAGCTTTGCGTTTCCGAGTCCCAAACAGCACAGAGGCTTGTAACTGATCTTTTAACAGTGGATATTCAGGAGGAGAGTCTAAATTTTGATTATCTCTTGCAGTGCAGTCTTTATTTACCCTAGTGGTCCACAGCTGCCTTCAATGGATTAATCCAGAATTACACACAGGTAACTTCACTAACTTCACCAGAAATATTCCTAGCATAAAAGCAGTGCGAGAGAGATATAAGAGGTGGAAGAATTTAAATCACACAAGATTAAACCTTGCAAACAGGAAGGGAAGAAAACAAAAAAGAACCGATAAACTTATACAGCCACAGACTAGCTAGCTAACTGGTCAGGCTTTTTGTGAATCATCAATTTGCCCCTTTATTTACAGAAGTACGGGAGCTCTAATAAAAAGTCTGTTAAGAAACCTGAGCCCAAAGAGTAACATTTCGTTTGTCTACTTACGCTTTAGCAGTCTGGGAGCTGGGATCCATCCTTCCTCTTTCCTTTTGCACCTTTGCACCGCAAACCACAAGGAGAAGAGACAAAGCTATGGACACAGAGGTGCTGGTGAGAAAAACTGACAGGCGTTTATTCAAATATTCCCTCCGCACCTTGCGCTCGGATTCCCATCCAACTTTGTTGCATTGGCCCTATCTTTATATCATCCACAGGGACTGAGTAGGCCAAAGGCAAATGTCGGACAAACAGTCACCCAGGTCATTTGGCAGGTATACGTGCGGAGCAGAGGGCCATTTCCGAGAAGCATCTTTGTCTGCACATCCCCTCAGCGTTCCCCAACGTGTCTCTTCCATACCGTAAGGGAAAGACAACTGTCCAAAGTGGAAAAAACTTATGCAGAATCAATTGGATTTGCTACTTTAGTTGTGAGGTAGGTAAGAATGTAGCCCAGACACTTTCCTTCTTTTGGCAGGGGTCATCTGAGCACAAGAACAGCTGGAAAGCAATACTGTGTCACAGCAGTGCAAGGCTTCCAGATCTTGGACACTGTTTCCATTTGCATGGGGTGAAAACAAAACCGTCTGAACAGTTGCAAAACTCAGTTGCGTCAGGTCATCTGTTGTGGAGCTTTCAGTGTGTCCCTTTGTCTGTGGCTGGAGAATACACACTGATGCTCAGAAGCTCCCTCATCAAAACCCATATCCCTCTGCAAAATGTTCTGGCTTCAACTACATGTTAATTTTTCACTGTAAAATGCTTTGTTCAAACATCCCAGCTTCTCTGACGGCCTTCTGATACGAAACAATTAGTAAACATAATCCCCTTAACATGAATTAATAAGGGAAATTGAAAATATTTATATACCTAGTGAGACCCAAATAAACTATGTAAACATCAAACAGCAATTAATCCCAGTTTGAGGGTGACAACAGCATGTAAGGCTTTGCTGGTAAAAGAGGATCATTATTGCTGGAATGTGATTTACTTGTTGAAAGTCACCGTAATAGCGAGCTGGGTAACTTTTATGGGCCCCATCTGCACTTTACTCACATTACAGCCTGTCTGTGTCTTGTGAGGAAAGTACAGCATGTGCAACAGAGAAAGAGAGCGCCATAACGTTAGTAAGGAGCTAAGTCCAGCGGAGTAGGCATACATATGAGGAGAGAATACAGCAACGGCACCGTGTGCTTCAGCGTTACGTAAATAGCTCCCCCGCTTTGTCTCCCAGTAGCCCCAAGTCTCAGTAATTCGCATTTCAGTGTTCGCTGCGTTTTACAGAGAGGCAGCAGAAATGAGAGCTACGGCTTGTGAAAAGAGGGACACTAATCTGGGACCCTCTTTTAAAGTCCCTTTTCCTCTGTAACAAGGCAGCGCTGAGACGAGCGTGGCAGAAGAAGGGACTCAAATACCGAAAAGAAACACCAGCTCCTCCGGCCTGACCACACTAACAGAGCCCAGACACTTTCCCGCTCTTACGCTGCACTAAACCTAGGAAGCTATGCCTGGAAAAAGCATATTTTCCAAAATGGCATCTAGTCTCAGCTTGAAGATTTCAGGCACAGAAAACCACCGCTTCCGTTTGACAGTTGCTCCAGCAGCTAGGGGATTACAGCGATAGGAATAATTTACCTTACTTGAATTTGTCTCCTCACCAGAGGTCTTTTTTTCTGCTAACGTGAGGACTTCTTCAGGACTTTGTTTTCTCTGCCTGTGAAGATACTTACACGAGGTAATCATATTGTCCCTGGACCTTCATTTTAGCAATAAATATGGGTTCATACGAGCCCATCCCAAGTTCTGGAACAAGGAATGTGGTCACTGGCTAAGAAAAACGCACTAGTGCAATTGAGACACCTGCAACACCCTAAAGCTTCCTGCTCTGAGGACAGAAGAAGGAAGCACGGGGGGAAACCCCGACTCCTAAGGGACTTGCACGATTTTGAATGTTGCTGAGCCTTTGCTGACTGATGAGCTCACCCTGAAGACAGCTCCAGGAATTCACGGGCCCCCCCTCTTCCGAGCTTTTCAGAAATGCCGGCTGGCTTCACCGTTACATTTGCAGGAAGGAGACAAAGGTCCAGCCGCACTATCTGTGCAGCGGGCTCTCTTCACGCTTGGGCGAGGCACGGCACCGTGCAACAGCAGAGGGGCTACAGCAGCTCTACCTGTAGCTTGCTAACGCAGCTTGTGCCCGGACAAGCAAATGATTGTTCAAGCAATTTTCTATTTTAAGGTGAAGGCGGTACATGCGGAAGATCTCAATGTCACTACAAAGCAGGGAGGGAGGCTGTAAGGAGGAGGAAGGCAGAAACCTTCACAACTAATGTCAATTTTCTGCATCAAATATTTTGATAATTAAACAAAGCTGATCAAGAGAGGAAAACAGCGTGTCTCCAGAGCTCCGGAAGCAGAGGCCCATTAAATAGAAGAGTCAGAAAGTGCCAGAGGCGGCAGCCTCAGATTAATGGCACTCCAGTAATAGATTTTCCCAGGCACAGTCACACAGGAGACAACTACTGTGTAGCCAGAGCAGCGATGAGGCCGTTAAAGCAACAGTAACACTAAATCACCTGGTACCACGGGGTGAGGGGATGGATGGGAGCGCATCGGCTTCAGCTCTGCAGAAGGTGTAAAGCTCAATCTGCTTTCAGGCAAAGGGACTGGATCCCAGCAGTCATTTATGGCAGGGAAAGCAGGCAGCTCAGGTGTAGGACGCATATAAAACCAGAAAAACAGTAGTTCCAGAAGGATGGCATGCACAAATATCTCTTCCTGAAATTAAGAAGTAGGCATTAAACATCACAGGGTTCAGTTTTGCTAGGACTGACCGTCTCTGGTTTGTTTCAGTTGCTCTTCTTTTCTTTATCCATTATCAAAGTACTGGTTTTATCACAGTGTTTCTCTGTTGACTTCCAGAGTGTTAAAACATCAGTTTGAATTTGTTTAAACACAGCTGAACTTCAGGAAGGGGACGGGAGGGATGGCCGCAAGGTGGGAAAGCAGCCCTGTTTTCTTATTATCGAGTCAGTTTTATCTCGGTAGCATTCAAACTGATCCTCCTTGAAATGTCCGTCTTGTCTAAAGCATTTCTTTCCATTTTTATGCTACAATAATAACAGAAATGAGGGCTTCTTCCAAGCCAGGCTGGCATGGATTAGAGTCCACCGCAAGAGTACTTCAATCCCAGCTGGGGTGTATGGAAACCAGATGAAGTGGCTGAAAATCGGAAACAACTTTTAGACGTACTTGGATCCTGATACGATCACATCACAGGGATGGGTTAAATTTATGATCTTATCTAGGGTTTTTGTTTGTAATCAACCCCAGACCTACTGGCTATCACTCACTATAAGCTTATGATTTCCTGGTGCTAACAAGGAAAAGTTGGGACATCAAACTATGTGAGAGTGAAGGCAAGCTACGATATTAGCAGATAAGATCAGAACTGGAATGCAACAACAAAAAAAACCCAACCCCAAAACCCACACTACAAAACAAAAGAAAAACGATAGCCTTCCGCAGCCTGTAAATTTCAGCCCTTGTCCCTTTCGGCCCATGCTTCATACGTAACCATGGTGTGTGCACAAAGCCCCAGTTTCCAGACAGAAACATGCGGACATAAAAGCTAGGAAAACAGAAATTAAAACGGAATACCCTGAGATCAAAGTACAGCTTCAGTGTGGACTACAGTTGCTATCCTTAATCACGCATGTGCAGTGGGACATGCAGCAAAATGCACCGATTTGCTAGTCTTCTCCCTCTGAGGTTACAGTAATCTCATCACATAGTGCTACTTACTTTGCTGGATTGCCTACCACATTTATCACGGCAAAGCCTGAACCTTTTGCAGGTGACTTGGACAGAAGATGGCTAAGAGTATCTACGGAGCGGATCTGACCCTAGTAGCTCTCTTTCCTTACTTGAACGCAAATAAAGAGAACTGCAAACCAGGGATGGAGCCCATGGCACCAGATCTAGCCAGTTCTAGACAGCATTAGGCAGTTTTCACAATTCCAGTGCCAGCATATGAATAGGGAAATCGCATATATTTGTGCATGATATTTCTTTGTATCTTCTCCCGTTTTTATTAAAACAGAAGTCTGTTTTCATCCAGTATTAGAGCCAGTTTAAGTCAGGGCAGAAGAACCGCTCTTCCCTGATCACCACTCTATTTTCCAGGGTGATCACTGCTGAACACGGTACTATGGAAGCACTGGGTCTCTTGCATATTTCCCCACAGCAGATCAAACTTGCATGTCTTGTGGTCTCCCTCATATTCAGCTGCAACAAAGACACACTGGAATTTGGACGACATTTCAGTCTAATTATGTCATCAAAACTTGTTTGAATATGACCATTCAGATGGTAGGAACGGCAGGGCACCAGGAGTGAATGCCCAGGGGCAAGTGCATTATTTCAACTGTTCCCCTTTCTCAGGTTTCCAGACCCGCTGGAGCTCTTTGCACTCTTTTCCTGGGGAACTTGGCATCAGTGGCACATTCTGGTACTGTTTATCTGCTATGGGCTGAAGAGAAACAAGACTTAAAAGCCAGATACACCTCACCGATTAAATGGAGAAGTTAAAGTGTATCCTCTACAACAGTTGTCTTCAAATATGCAGATGCAGCAAATTTCCCTAACAGGTGACTGTTGAGCTGCAAATAAGCATCTCAGACAGTTTAGAAGGCATTAGGTACATCCCTGCTCAGCATTCTGAACGCCCTTCACACAGTGAGGAGGCTTCCAAATCCACACGGAACTGCTTTCTCAACTTTGCATGGATTAGCTCTGAGACTAACAGTGTGACAAATCTGTTAATGTTTCAACAGGCAAGTATTAATTTTGTACATACCCTTCAGTCATTTTCCATATGGAAATGGAAACTTTTTTTCACAAACAGTCTGTTAATGTTTTCAATAGAAGCATAAAAAAAATTGCTCAAAAATGAGTAAGTTTCAACTGGAGGCATTCAGACTGTTTCAAAAATTAGAATTCTTGGGCAGTAACTAAACGTTTTTTAGAAAAACCCAATGCCTACCGTACAAATGGAATAGATAGGTTTAGAGCAGAAGAGGTTTAGCACCTTGCCTAGGATCGCTCCAGGCTGGAATGTAACCTATGAATCCCAAGCTCCAAACCCAATCCAAAGGGGCTTTCTCATAACCACTACGGCATATTCAAGTCTGCGTTTGGTTCATGAGCTCACAGTCAACCCTGTGCAAGCAGCAGCCTACGGTACAATTAGTCCCCCAAAGCAAACAGAACTGTAACAGGGAAATAGTTAGAGCCAGGTAGGCTCTTTTATTGTGTATAAATCAGATCTATAAATTAAGAGTAACTCAGCTGAAGCTATTGGTGGTGTTCTCCTTTGGAATGAATGGATCAGAATCTGGTCCACACATTTCACACTTTTCTGGGAATCAACATTCGAAACTGTATCAGTAGCCTGGAATGTCTCCTAATTGGCACCAAATGTGAAACAGCTCATTACCTGGGCGAGGCAAATAGCACGAGAGAGATGTCAGAAACTGAATGTAAAGTACAAGTGGAAATAGAAAGAGCAAACAAGATCTGCACACAGATAGGAACTGAGGCGTAACAAGCATCAAATAATAGCTGTAAGATTTTATGCACGTCCGTGAATTGCAGTATTATTTCTTCCAAACTGATGCTCGCAGTAAAGGTGTGTGATGTTTTCCTCTCTCTGTGATGTAAAAATGACTCATAAAATTAGTATGTAACAGTATTCACGTTGTGTAAATATCTTGAAAATTTGTACTGGTGTATATTGGTGACACTGAGATTTACGTGCACGTAGACTCTTTTGAACCTACTTGACTGCAAATGGCTTACAAACCAGCTGTCAGAAATACCGTGTTACCCGTGAGCTTAGTAACTCACCAATACAGGTGTACACTTCGAGGCTGATGTCCCTTGTGCTATTTAATAAAAGATACAGGTTGGGATCTGTGAAGGAACTTGTGGAGAAAGACGTCCATAACACGCTGAAATCGCAGTGTCAGGCAACCAGGTTGCTTGTTAATCTTCAAAAAAAGAAAGTGCTTGAGGATCCTGATGTTTATTCAAGCAAACAAACTTAATAAATCCTGTTAAAATGTTACTAAGAGTCTTGCTGCTCTACTTGAGATTTGTACCCTCAAGTCTCAACGCCAACTGAGGAAAGGAAGTATTATTAACTAATGCAGAAAACAAATCCTGCTTCATTTGCAACAAGCGTAGCTTCTTGATGTTCCCAGTAACAACAAACCGTAAGTTTGAGCGATGCCGTTAACGAGGCCGGCACAGAGATGTTCGCTTCCTAGTGTCAGAATGCTTTGGACCAGGTTCATTATTAAAAGCAGCAATTCAGTGGTAATAACTACCTGCCTACATCTTCCTTTCCGAATTAACCTCGTCCCTTGAGGCATTTTGAAAAGCACGTCCTGAGATTAATTACACACGCCCAATAACTGGTCTTTGCCTGATGATCAAATCACGGCACTTCCTCCAGTGGATGCCCCGGATTCCACCCTTTTCTTCAAGTTATCTCCTTTTCTCACTCCTGCCTTTTCTAAACCGAAGAACGGATGCTGACTGCGCTTTCTGGAAAGTGAAGGCATCCTCGTCCTCGTCTCAGAAAGCGATCGCGGGGAGGCAGCAAGCCCTGCAGCGCAGTCCAGAACCCCGACAGCTTCCCCCCCGCCCCAACCTTTAAGCTTCATTCCTTGGGATGGGGGCTGGGGCGAAGTCGTTCGCAGGCGCAGCAAAGAAAGAGAGGATCTGGGGTTGTGTTTGCTGCGAGGGGCTAACCCCCGCCAGCACGCGATACGACAAGACCTACTTAAAACACAGGCAAGGTCAAAAGCTGACCTTTCCAAACCGGTCAGCCACGTTGCCTCGCAATGAGCATTAGTACCACATCATTATGTTCTGATAAAACTCAGTTACTCCTCAGCAAAGGCCCATCAATCACACGGCTTCGCCCAATCAGGGTTCTGTCACTGTAACTAAACAGCGACTCGGAAAACACTATATTTCTATTGGCTGTGACAGGGGGATATAAATCTGCCCCTGGCCAATCCACTGCAGGCAACAGGGCATGTCAGGAAGGGTGACAGCCAATCAAGGCTTCAGCACGGCAGAGACCAGCATTGCCCCGGCTGGCTGGGAAGGGGCAACCCACGACACGCGTGGCGGCTGCTGAGGTGTCTCTAATTTTACGGCACCGCGAAATGTTACTTCAGTTATCGCTACCGAGAAAGGCCAAGTTGTGCTCTGAAAGGTTGTGTGTCGCAGCGAGCGCACGCTGGCAAACAGGTTTCCTCCTCACCGGCCCACGGGATGGTTTCAGGAGCAGCTGCAGACAGGACCCCCCGCCACGCTTCGTCTGGCGTCAGCATCGTGGGGAGACACGAGGGTGTGCAAGCCGGCCGTGTCCCGAGGCTGGCTGCAGCGGAGACTTCCATTGGCTCTGTGTGGGGCACCTCTGGACCCTGCCCAGGGGTGGACACAGATGAGCGGTGGCTATGGCGTGAGGCTAGCAGTAAGGCCGTCTGAGGTCAAATGCCCATGAAGGAAAGAGTCACCAAGGGCTGGATGAAGCTTTTTGAGTATAGGGAGGGACCTGGATTATATTGTTCCCCAGTTTCGGCAGTGTGCGAGAAACTCGTCTCTTGAGGTAACTCCTAGTCCGCTGTCAAAATCACAACATAACCAGAGCTTGGAAATCAACTCCACTGAAAGATAACGGCTTCACCACGTGCTCCACAGAGCAATCCTTCATAATGCACAAATACGCACTCTTACTCTCACCTAACACCTTTGCAGTTGCCTCAGATTTATACCACGCCAGCGACTTGCTGCACACACCGAAAATCACCATTGTGCCTCAAAGGGTCGCTCTCTTGTTTGCTCACCCATCCGTCAGATGTGAACCTGCCAGAATATCAACTCTTCCCAGCCCAGTGGTGCTCACACCATCCCTGCAGGGAGCTCTGCCCAGATAGAAGGGCATTGCCTGGCCCCAGCTGTCCCCCAGCCTCTCCCACTCCCCGTGTCCTTTAGGGAATTTGAACTGCCACACAAAATCACAGGTTTTCTCTTCCCCCTTCGTGTCTTTTTGAGCCTCTGTTCCCACAACAGTGGAAGAAACCTGCCTTTCTCTCCCCGGGCATGGGAGCAGCTATCTGCAGCTCCCACCTGAACAATTTCATCACGTCACCTCCCCTTCTTCTCAGGAAGAGAACTAGTGGAACCCCAGCTACTTATCTTCTCTCTCCTCCTCCCCAGCTTGCCATCCATAACCCAATGTCGCACGATCATCACCGCTTCTAGGAATTAGTTACGAAAGCCTGACTTCACACTGCCAAAACAGCAATCGACCTCCTCAGCTTTTGTAGATAGGCAAACTGAGGCACAGAGAGAGGAGAACGGTACTTTGCCCTAGGACAATCATTCAAAATAAGAGAGCAGAGAGAGCACCCTTGAGCTCTCAGTCCACAATACCTAGCTTGTTCCTCTCAGGCAAAAGGCTGTCTCAGGGTTTCTCTTCTGAAAGCTCCCATGGAGAGGCCAATGCCCGAGAGAGAGCCTCCGAGACGAACAAGCTGTGCCCATTGAGAATCACTGCTTACGAAGGGAGGCAAATGCTCTAACTAGGCATTTTGCCTTTGGAGATGGGCAGCTCTGCTTCGAGGGGAAAACTACTGTGCGAATTGGCCCTAAAATTTAATTTGCTCCTTAAAAAAAATCCCTGCGTTGGCATTTTAAGCAGGACCTTAGTGATTTACAACATGGAGTGACATTTCAGAAAAAGATAATGTGGGCAGTGAATTATTTGCTGATCCAAAGGAACAATTGGACATACCTACTTTTGGTGGATTTAATCTTTGCCGAGGCGTTAGCTAGCAAGCATGAAATATCACTTTTCGGAGGCATTCTGTTGCATTTATGCAGTGTACAATTACATTAGGCAGCTTTATGACACATTGACTCGGTCGAGTGTGATGCAATGTAATACAACCAAAGTAATACGAGCTTTTAAATGCAACATGATGGCAAAAATCCATCTCAGATCTGATCTTTGTTTCATTTCAGATGCCAACTGTCATAATTCACAGAGAGTCAAATCCTTCTGCTTTTGCTCATGTGAGCACCTCTACCAAAGCCAGTCGGATGTACCCGTATCAGTGAGGAAGCAGCATTCGATCGAACAGGGGTGAAAGCACGTCAATCAATTAGTTGCATTATGGTATGCATCCTTTAAACTGGAACCCAAAAAGCTACAGATCAGCTGCAATTCACACAGAGTTAAAAACTAGCACATTCAAAACTAGCACAACAGGGTACAATACTTCGGAATTCTATTTCGCTAGCCAGGAGTTTGCTCCCCTCACTATCTTTTGCCTGCAAAGAGGAGGCAGTTGTGAATACTCTGGCTTTTGCAAGGAACCCAGTTGGCATTCCCTGATCTATTGCTGCTCAAGAAGCTCAGAAGAGAAGACTTTATTCAAATCTTGATAACAAGCGACACATGATAATACATGCAATGCCCGGTATTTGAATGGAAATGGTCAAAGCAAACAGAGATAGAGGGATAGGATACGAGCTTGTTTCTTTATCCCGTCTCTCTGCGTTTGTTTTTCCTCTTGTGAGGTATTTCAGCTCTGCACTTCTGCATGACCGGACCATGCTGTCAGCATCGGACAGTAGACAGAAATGTGTCCATTTCAATTTTGATTCTGATCCTGGGATATTTCTAACTCTCTCCATATCCTTGATAGATAATGGTTTAATAAGCGATCTGTTTTTTATTTAAAGGGTCGGTAGTAAAACCCAGATCACATTTCTCACTTGGTGGGTTAAAAAACCGCTTACGCTCATTTCTGCAATGTAAAACGACACTATATCAAATCAAACATTTCCAGATGTGGCCAGCTTGTGTATGTAAGTGCAAGAGGAGCGAGCAATTATAGACAAGGTCTCCCAGGTTTTTTTAACAGGATTGGAACCCCACCTACTGGCAGAGATTGTTACAGTAATGTCAAGACAAGAACACACACAGGGTTCACCCCTTGACTAGAAACTACATGCCTGCAGTGAGGTTCCTAAATTTGTAGTCCGGTTTCCACACAGGCCAATATGGGCACCTCAGTGCTTGGCACTTATAAAATCCTATCCCTAAGAGTGTCCCAAAGCTGCGCCGACAGACACAAGGAAAAGCACAAATACCACTTCAAAGCTGACTTGTGTTTCCAACACATACGGTACTCTAGAAAACATTAATTAGTAAATAAGTTTGGTCCTAATTTTGATAATCTAGGTCAAATCAGCCTTACACAGCCCTTGTCTGGATGGTGATCCCAAACGCCTGAAGTATCATATTCTAGTAACGCACAGCGATGCAATAAGTGATAACCCTCTATGTTATGCCACTTAAGGGAGACGAAAAATTGAGATAGTTAGAAATCAGACAGGATGGAGAAATATCATTCTAAATACCCACATCTGAACTGAGACAACTTTGAAAGAAAGAGTTGTTATATTTCCACTTAGAATTCACTAGAAAAACCCCATCACTTCCTATGTGACAGCTTTCCCATAAAAACAAAAATGAAGAAACCTATCTTAGAGACCATTTATGCAATCTTAGGCCTTATTAAAATGTCCAATTAGCAATACAAAAACTTGAATTTTAACATGTTTCGGAGCCAGATAAATTAAAAAAAAAAAAAAAAAAAAAAGAAGTTCACAGAAAGCAATTATCCAGCACCGGAAATAAGTGTTCTAACATTCCCAAATGAGATACTTTCCACTTGCAGTCAGAACAACAGAGACCTTTCCAAAGACAGAAAACCCACACCTCGTATTGCTCCACCATTGCCATTTTATCAGCATCAGCGCAGAACATCCTAGGTTTGTTTCTAGCGCAGAACAAAGCATTGCAACATGTTCCTCAAGAAATCACACACAAAGACTGAGGAGAGAGCAAGAAGAGGGTGCTACAGAGAGATTTTCAGCCCATTTCGAAAGGGACTCACAGCTTCAGGAAAACCACACTGAGTCTCCAGCAGCCGCTGTGTGTAATCAGACCATTCCACATTTTTTTGAGTGCAGCACAGTAGAAAGCTTTTAAGAGCCACAGGCATCCTTGGAGATGCGCACAGATCTGTGAACACACCAAGAAAATTTGTGACCTAGGAGCGACAATCCTCTAAGGAAAGGTCATGGGGACAGAAGCAACTGGAGGTGGGGGCATGCCTGACTTCGAAATGCAAGCTCATGGTGAGGAACTGTACTGGTTCAATCCAGAAATCTGCTGTTAGGGGGAGAACTCCCCTCTGCTTCTGAAAAATACCACGTCCTCCACCCCTTATACCCTCGGTATGTCTCAAAAGAAAGAGTTCCTGTAATGTTTGCCCTTAAATCTCCATTGCAAAACACAAGAAGGTATCTAGTTCTGAAACAAGCTACGAAGTGGGACCGGCTCCCTGACGGTTCATTCTTTTGCTTTTACCCCTTATGTCGCAGAGAATCCAGGTCAAAGTCTACCCCTGTAATGATACAGAACGAAAAAGTCCAGATGCTGCCTGACGAAGAAGAGAGATTGGGCTATTTGTGGTGTCTGGCACACACACCAGGCATGTCCAAATATGAAGGAAAAAAAAAAAGTCTCTCTCCTAGGCCAAAGTACTGAGAAGAAAAAGAGGTTTCCAAGATGTGAGTCACAAAGTCCTGGAAGTATTTTCCTTGATGAACTAATGATAAGAGAAGGATAAGTTAAAGTGTCAAGCTAGCTGGTTAGATAAGGCTGGGGTAGTCCCATACGCTTCCCAACTGTGAGAAAGGAAACAAGACAAGCAAACTGAGCGTGAAGCATGCGAGGTTCCACGAGTTTCTTCTGCAGACGGAGAAAGTAACTATTTTTAGAGTTGCATTTCTTGCACCCTTGGGCACTGGCATGAAATGGCAAACGGAGGATTGGTTGTACCTGGCCAGAAAGAAGCCTCAGCAAGTACCATCTGCCACAGGGACACCGTAGGTATGGCTTGCTAGCCCTCCCCTGGCCCCTGCCCCCTGCCACCTTCTGGGAGTCCAAGCAGCTGTAACGATCTTATACAGGGGGGGTTGAATAAAAAGAGAAGTTTGCCTCAGCATTGGGTTTGCTTGTTCTGCTATCTCCTGTGATCAAAGAATTGAAACAGCTGCATGTCTCAGCTCACTGGCAATAAAACCTGCAGTTGATCGGCTTTGTCCTAACCCCACGGCTACAGGGAAAGTGCAACCACAGATTTAAAGAGGGGGAAAAAAAAAAGCGAACACCCAAGCTGCATTTAACCACGCTCTGCATCCTCCTAACCTGCAATCTCTTAAGTGCCACTTACTCAATTAATCCAAGCTCTTCTACTTTAAAAGCAAAGCTGTAACGTATTTAAACAGCTTAGAAATTCTACCCAACGAGCCATGCTCCCTATCTTATTCATCAGCTGCAGGAGTGACTGTGCATTAACTAAGAAAGCACACGATTTGATTAACACTTCCGCTGCCACTTCTCTACTGCTGTTCACTTCTGCTGAAATTCTGCTAAGGCTGAGATTTCTCAGCTTTTTTTAGTAGGGTGGATCTCAGTAGGGACTGTCTTTTGGACCAGCTCCTAGAACATCCTTGCAGCAGCTACAGTAACTATTTTTATAGGCAAGTTTTATTAGGAAAGTATTTTAAATGGTCTTTGAATGCAATTTAGCAGCTGGAAATAAGGCAGTATGCCAGCATCATGTGATCAGGCAATCTGTGGAGCACCAACAAGTGCTACCAGAGATCACCAGTACTCTATAGACTATGCATGAAAACCCATGACAGACTACGCAGGGGACATTCAACAAGTCAGAAGATGCCCTTAAACTGCAAATGCCTGAAAGGCTGAGCTATCCTGGATCCCTTACTAGAAAAGGTCCTACTTGCAGAGACTGAAAGGATGTGTTTAGAGCTAAAACAGGTACAGAAATCGTGGTTTTTATCATACTGTGAATGTCAGCTTATCATAAATATGTGTAAGGACATAAGTAGCAAAACTTGCACTTCTGTGTAGACCAGTGAGTGTGTAAAAGGAGCGTGAGTTAGATGCTTAAGGGGTCGGTTCTAGACAAATGAAGTAGTCTAAACACACAGGGCCCTACATGTTCATCTTCTGCCACGTACCCAACTGAAGCAGGAAAAGTTCTGCTTATTTCTCCATTTTGACCGGAGCCGAGTTTGATTCCGGACAAAGGCCTTTTTATCCTCCACCTCTGTTCAAGTGTTCCTTTGAGTGTGCACAGGACTCTGTGTTGTCAGACCTAATGAGACCTCTCTCTCCAAACACTTTTCATGCTTTCTGTACAGCAAACATCTCCCCCAAGAATTAAGACAGCGTTCTGCAGTAATGCTTAACATAAGTAATGAAAGCCTGATGGACAGACTGGGAACCTGTCCCGGGAAGGCAGGAGTTGAGAGCTGAGAGTGCTCCCCGGTATAGCAGGCAGGCTTTAGCCCTGTGACATGGGAGAAGCAACCCTCCATTGACTCTATATGGAAGATGGGCTCCACCACCCGAGGAGCTGAGGCAGATGCCTCCAACACATGCTTAGAAAACCCCTGAACGATAGTTACCCGTAGCAAAGAGCTGTCAGAAGCTCCTCGCACCACAGTGCTCACTGTTTTTTTAAAGGATGCATACATCTCCTGTTCCCACCAGAGTACAGCACGCAACATTTAGTAACACAGATCTGGATTTTGAGAAGTGCCGAGCACACGCTAGGTTCTGTTGCTGCAGCCAGACTCTTCTGCGTGGCTACGGCAAGGAACCAGATTGGCACCACTATCATCAATCAGATGACTAAGAAAGCAAAAACAAAGCCTGCAATTGCTGAAGATCCAGTTCTAATCTCAAGCCATCCTGGCACAGCCTCCTGTAGAGTTACTGTGGTTTAAACTCATGCAAATGAGAGTGGAAACTGGCCTCCAGTACAAGTGCACGCTGAGGGAAAAGACAGCTTTCCTTCTAGACATGACTCCAATTGTACAGTCTGAGATTCAATTAAGTTTTGCTTTCCTGACATCTCCGTCCAAATAAAGGCTCAGTCTTTGTGCTAGGCATTTTTAAAAATAAAATAAAACAAAATCATACGTTTGGCAGGACCTGGGCATTCCTGCTACTAAACTGTTCTGTACTTTATGCAAAATTTCAATGTATTAAAGAGAAGGGGAGTAGCCTCTTTGACCAATGTCCAACTGTTTAGAACTGTTAAATGTGAGTTTTTGCTCATGTTTACATGTGGAATGGAACACAGCCACTCAACCACAAAACGTTCCCAAAGCAAACATCCAAAACCTGGTTGCTGGCAAGGTACGTTGACAGAATCGCCTGAAACCAGTCATTCACAGAATGCCAAAACAACAGATTACCATTGGTAAAAAGTACGCAAGGTTATTTTCTTACCTCCTGGGAAGAGGCCATTGCAAGTGACAGGAAACAGCGACTCGCAAAACAGAATGTAGGCTCAGGTTTTTCTCATTTGGAGGAAGAAAGAAGATTGGTGTTATTTCAGATGTGCAGAAAAGCACTCCTTAACACAATAAAGCTAACACATGTTGCCAATAGCACGTATGAACCACATGAATTAGAGTATACACATTCTGCTACGTCAAGACTAGCTAAGCGATACAGAAATAAAGCAACCGAGGCAAAGGCAAACAGAGACGAAGTAACTCAAGCAGGACACAGCAGCTCCAGACATTTGTCAGAGGGGAAGGCGAGATGAGGACGTGACCTGTGTTCCTTCAAACAGAGACCTACATTTTTGTGACAGTCCATATTTTTCTAATCCTGGATAGTGTCACTGTAGCTCTATGCTTATCCAGATAAACGAAAATACATATTTGAACTTGGCACGCAAAAGAAAGAACAGAACAACATGCTGATGTTACCCTTCAGGATGTTGCGAGAAGGGAGGAATCTATGAAACACGGCAAGATACTACACCCCTGCAAAAATGTAAGTAAGAGCTCGGGACACAACTGGGAAGGATCCTTCCTAAGGAGTCCAGGTTTTAGAGTGACTTCTAGAGAGTCCACTCCATTTTGCACAGTGCCAAGAGGTCTACCCCTTGTGCATTTCCAAAACTTTTTCCAGAGATGACTGCTGTTCCTTGTCTTTCTGTTCTTTGGAAAACAGACATGTCTGTTCACATCTCCTCCTCCGTCACGTCCCGCGAAAGCCAAGCCAGTGTCCATAGACTAGCTCTGTTTCCCAGCATTTGCCTGCAGTGCTACTTGTACTTGTCAAAACCCGGTGTCCCTGAGGAGCTGGCTCCCTGGTACACCTTCCAGTGGCAGCCATGTGTCGGCTCTGGCTGGGCAACTTGGGCATAGGGCTGAAAAGCTGGGCACTAGTCACTGCCCACCCCAGTCAGTATGGGAGAGGCAGGCTTAGTTCCCAGGAAAAGCCTCAGCAAGGGAACGTGCTTGCAGGGAAGCTGAATTAGGAGCTTTTTCCAAGCTCTACTTTATCACAGCAGAGCACCCTCAGGTTCAAAGCAGAGTCCCTACAACGACAGGTTTCCCTGAACCGTATCAGCCAAGCATTAGAGATTTCTGAGGGCTGGGCAGCAGTCCACCGGAGCTTTCCAAGGAGAAGCAGCCTGGGACTCGGGTCCTCTCGCCAACGCTTGGGTTTGGTCTCACAACTGTAACGCCCTTTTAAAGAGCGCTTGCATTTAGACCCACGCAACCTACGTACAACGGCAACCCTCTCCTGTTTCCACAAAAGAAGGTCGTGACCGCTTTTTGCCACCGTCAACTTTACCTCTCGCACTATGCACCTCTCGGCTCTCGAGCCAGCAGCAGAAGCCATAGGTGTACCGCTCCTCACCCACCTTGCCACATTTAATCTCTTGCCCTGCTTCTTTCACGTCTGAGAATTACTCGATTGCTAACTAACCAACAAATAACAATGTTTCACCATAATGTTTTATTTCCCCCTGCATGTTAACACCTCCCCACCAGCTGAGTGATCTCTGTACACACCAAATTCTTATTATTCTGCCTGTGCATTGACACCTTGTTGTATGAGGCGTGTTGATCGATTGCAGGTGCCCCTCACCATGAAACTGGCCAACAACCCACTCACAAATTTGCTCCACTTGTTCATATTAAAATCATATGGCCAATGCCTTCCTAAATTGGTTCAGGCTTGAGGTACTGCTGCTTCACAGTAGGAAGAGAGTGTTGCAACAGGCTTTCTGCAGGCCCTGCTATTTATGGTAAACACTCCACTTTGTTGAAATAACATAAAATTTTGAGGTAAACCTATTCTAGCAAAGGAAATGTTAAAGTGCCACCGTCTCTGCTTTACAGCATTAAAATAAGTTGCATTGCAGCTGCCTCACACGGTACATAGTTAAATGCACAGGGCTGTTGAAGACCTGAGGACCACATGTTCTCTGCTTTGATGAAAATGGTAAGGAAAAGGTTCGAAGTGCTCCTACCGGTTAGATTATCTTTGCTTTGAGTACATGGTAGAGTTTGAATACAAGGAAATTATTTTTTTTATATAGCTTTATCTAGTTACAAAGTTGCCTAGACAGTGCCAGGCAGGGTTCTGCCTCTGATGTTTGGGGCAACGGGAACTCTGCCGAACCGAGACTGCAGAGAGACTGCGAAGAGAGTGGAAATTTTGCAAGGTAAACACCAGCTTAGGTTCTCAAGATTCACTACTTACGGAACCTGGAGGAGTGCATGAGAATATTTGCTGGTGCTCCTTTATTTAGTAAGCAGAAGAGAGAGAAAAACTCTCTTTAAACTCTCAGTCACAAGAATTTCAGGCTGATTTTTTTATACGGATTGGCGGCATTTGTTTGCAGGTCCCAATGTGATCTCTTGGGAGTTCAGCCACCACCAAAATAAAATCAAAGCCCCTTAAAAGCCTTCAAACATAACACATGATCCCAAATATTTATGATGTGCACGTACTCCTTTTATACTTCGTTGTCTCAAAAATATTTGAACAGGTGGATTGGCAATGATGCCTAACAGCGATTTGAGCCCATAACTTTATTGGTATTTCAAGAGATAAGCACCAAGCTGCATTTCATTTGCCTGCAGTGACACAGAGGACTGGAGCTGTTATAGAAACCAGCATGCTTGCCAGAGAACCAGGCAGGAAACATGGTTACTGTATAGTGCCAGAGCATTCAGCCAGACCTGAGGAATTTGCCTATTTTCTGCCAACTCCTCTCATGGAACAGAAAAACAAAGTAGCATGAAACATGTCCCTCAGTGCTGGCGCAGTCCTAGCAAGAATCCCTTGCCAGCCAAGGCTGTTTCCTTCCTTTGAAAAGGTGACCACCCTATTTTTTATCGCTAAAATACACAGCTTTATTATTATTATACAGACTGATCAGCAGATTCTTAGCTATTCCAGTTGTGCTCAGATGATGCCGTGACAAAGGTATTAAAGAGACCCTACAGAACGACAGCACTTTTTTTCTGACATTTGTAATGCACTGCTGAGCAAAGTAGATTGGCTATCACAAATGATCCCATCTCGCTCTGATGTTGAGCTTTTGAGTTAAACTGCTTATTGTAAGAAAGTTTGAGGCTGAACTGTTGTTCTGCAAATAGAAATAGTGGCAATGCCTTTGCTCAAAGACACAATTCAAATGAGCAAAGGTCTAGGCAAATAACTTATGGAATTGTGTTCAGCTGGCCAGAGAACACCGTTTGTGATCTACGTCAGCTTATGTAAATCCAACTGGAGTAATTTTACGGTTGTGAATGTTAGTGAAACACACCAGAAATCTACAAGATTTTCCTGGAAATCCTATTTACATGTCAAAACCAAGCAAAGCTAGGAAGAGTGTGTGATTCTGCAGCTAGCAGTTACTTTAAGAAGAGAAGTTTCCATGCCAGCCTTCTAAGTTTATTAAAAAAATTCCAAGGAACACGTTTCAAACAATGAGTGAGATTGCAAGCTCCAGGATATCCTGTTAATCCTTTGCAGAAAAAACTGTGGCTTCCCTCCACAGATACATACTTCAAAGCCTTGACTGAGACTCCTTCCATCTACTTCTATGATATTCAAGTTATTTAAGCATTCTGAATCCACTCTTCGCAGGAACCAGAGTCAGGTGTCTCATTTAGTACACATCCAGACCTGGATTCAGATAGTTATTTGAACTCTAGATGCCAGACTGAAAAAGCAAAGGGAGAATTTGAGGAAGCATGCAGACACGGGATCATTATCAGAACAAATCAGTTGAACGCTTAGAGCTGCTAACAATGTCGTAAAACAAATGTATGTATCTTCCAGGGGGATTTTCCCAGAATAATTGCATGTTCTTGCCTAGTATCGCTTGGGAAGGCCACCCCAGAAGTTGATGGTTTACGGTAGTTGAAGTGGGATTAGCCTTCATGAAAGGCTCAGGAATACTTTTTCTCAGTGAAAGTTTACAATAATATTTTAAAGACTCTCAACCAACACCCATAGTTAAGCTTTGAAAACAGATAATGCATTTTTAATGGGACTGCACATCTGACAAGGAATTTGACTAATTCCTCTGATAGCAGACAGCTTCCTCCCCATAATTCATCTCAAAAGGATCAAAACCCAAAACACTTCCTACCATCTTTGGAATGACACCCCCCACCCTCACCCCGCACCACCTGGAAAGGATCCAATCAATTCCAGCAATTCAATGGCAAGAGAATAGAGCGACAGATACCTGACCTCCCAGCGGTCTGTTCTACCAAAATCAGGGCTTGAGGCCAGAAGAGAAACGGGCAAAAGCCCATTGGGCTGCTGACACCAAGCCCGTTGTTTCAGACACAGTCGGCAACCAGTGTTTCAGCTATCTGAGTGTTCAGCGGAGCTATCAAAAGCTTCAAAGTTGTACGAGCCAGACTGCCTTTGGTCTGGTGAACTAACAGTAGGGAAGCATTGGGAAGTGTCTGAATTCAAGGTGTTTTGAAAGGGAAGGCATGGGAGTTTTCATTAGCTTTTTCATTATTTGCCCTAATGAGGATTCCCTACTCATAACCATATGTTTTGCCATACACTATAGCCTTTCTCCGAAGTAGGAGACAAGTCAGTACTCACCATAATCACATGGCTGTGCCTTTAACGCCACTTTCAGCATAATCCTTTGTAGATGATCCACAGCACAAAACCTAGCGAGGTCTGTCAAGGCATTTTTAGCATTTGTTCTGTTAAAAAACAAGAAAAAAACCCTGAGGTATTAGGGTGCACTAATCTTTAGAAAGGTTAATTTATTCATAGAGATTTTGACAGAGATGTATGGCTAGGCTAGAGTCCCAGGCACTTCTTCCCAAGGGGAACTGCTAGTGCAGAGACGGCTTTCCTGACACAAGGAGAGAGAGGTTTCAGAAACAGACCCAAACTGCATTAACTTGGGGGCTCCCGTGCATTTAAAGCACTTCTACTTTCTGTGACCAGCAACTGAAGCTTCTCCCACCCCAAACAAACTTTAGCTGCCTGTTGATAAAGCAGCGAGGAGCCCTGTCATCCTAGAGACCATGGTCCCATATGAACTGCAGACAACAAAAGCATTGCTAACCCGTACAAAACAATAGCTAATGAACCTCTTCCCTCTTTCATAGCAGGCATCTCCTCTGTAAGCAGATTGAGAGCATGCTGCAAAACCGTATCAATGGTGTAAGCTGATGTTAGCACGGGATGGACAGCACACAATGCTGTCTTGATGAGAGAGAGATCTGTTCCTTCAGATATGTCTATTCAGGCAGCCCGTGCTTCTGTTTGGATTCTTCAGAATAACGTTTTGGATTTCTAGACAACATTTTGGATACTTGTTCTCAGACTAAAGTTTAGTGAAACTAAATTAAATTTATTTTTCTGGATATTTTGGGATGTCTTCCTCAAAATGCCAGAAGACAAAACTACGGATGGCTCCACAGGAGGCATCATGCTAAAATAAATTGTACCCTTGAAATAAAACACATTAGAAAGGAAGGTGGGGGGCATAATTGTAAGATATCTGCTCATGTCCTGTTTTTCCACCAGGAACAGAGTCTGCTGCATAACTGCACAAAGATCACTTACAGATTAGATTTTTTTTTTTACCTTTTTAAACTTAAGCAGAGAGGATGTGGCAGAAGCCCACCAAATCTCATCTCTGCAGAGGCCTGTGGGACCTGTCAGGACACTGCTGGAAGCCAGCTTGATAACCGATTTGGTTGCTTCTTTTTAATTTGCTTAAAGCTTGTGCAATTAAAAGTAAAGTTTCCGCCGGCTGTAGAAGGATAGAGCTAATTTGTGACTGCCCTCCAATTTCTGCAGCGATTCTTCAATGTCAGGGATACCTGCGCTGTTTCTTTCAAGCTTTTGACCCACAAAGCAACTTAATTCTACTGGTAGTTAGGTGAACCATATCCCAGGCTGTATTAGTAAGAATGCAGCCAGCAGGTAGAGCAAAACCATCCTTTCCCTCTATTCCTATCGCATCTGGAGCACTACGTCCAGTTTAGGGCTCACCAGTTTAGGAAACACATTGACAGACTGGAGCAAGGCCCGCCACAAGCCACCAAAATGATAGGGGCTGGAGCACATGTCTTACAAGGAGAAGCCAAGAGAGGCGAGTCTATTCAGCACGAAGAAAAAGCAAAGNAGCACTACGTCCAGTTTAGGGCTCACCAGTTTAGGAAACACATTGACAGACTGGAGCAAGGCCCGCCACAAGCCACCAAAATGATAGGGGCTGGAGCACATGTCTTACAGGGAGAAGCCAAGAGAGGCGAGTCTGTTCAGCACGAAGAAAAAGCAAAGGGGAGCCCTTGCTGCTGATTACAACTACCTGATCAAAGGACACAGAGAAGGTGGGGCCAGGCTCTTCTCANGCGAGTCTATTCAGCACGAAGAAAAAGCAAAGGGGAGCCCTTGCTGCTGATTACAACTACCTGATCAGAGGACACACAGAAGGTGGGGCCAGGCTCTTCTCGGAGGTGCAAGGCAACAGGATGGGGGCACCAGACACAAGCTGGAAGACAGAAAATTCCAAACATATATAAGGAAAACTTTCTTTACCACGAGGTTAGTCAAATACTAGAATAGGTTGCCCAGATAGGTTCTAGAGTCTCTGTCCTTAAAGGTGTTCAAGACTTAACTCAATACGGCCCTGAGCAATCTGATCTAACTAGACCGGCTCTGAACAGCGGGTTGGAACAGACGACCTCCAGAGATCCATTCCAATCAGTGTTCTGTAATTCTATGATTTCTTTCAGTGGATGTCCAGTTAAGAGAGCCTCCGACATGCCAGACACATGCTACAAGAAATGCCTCCCCACGCAGCACTGAGAGTCAAGCACAGCTGGGAGTTCTGCATATTTTTCTTGTGCTGCAGAGAAGCAACCATTTGCTTCCACAAAGAAAGAGAGGGGTTTGCCTGAGCTATCTGTGCACAGCACTTGGCTAGACACGGATCTCAAGCTACCAGAGCACAAGCTACACCTGAATGAAGAGCTCATCTACCTCTAGAGAATCCACCTCCCTCCTCTTACAGTCAGATGCATGCAGACTAGTTTTTCCACCAGTATCTTATTTCCACTCGTAACACTTCATAACGTCTCCCCTAGCGCTAAAATGAGAAACGGCTCATCTGCAGCTAGCCTTCTTTGGCCTCCTTGTTTTCACCTGCATCTCTAGGACTGCAAAGGACAAGGGACCAGCTTAGCTAGCGTGAGCCAAAAGCAATAAGGCTCTGCTGACCATAGCTAGTTAACTGCTAGTTTAGATTATTAACCTCTTGCACTTAATGAGAGTCCTGAGGCTGCTTAAGCCACAAGATTAAATTTCTCCTAACCACAAACACGGTATCCTCATTAATATGAATCTGAGACACTTTCCCAGGAAGAAATAATTTGTAGAATGTAGAGTCTACCCAGAAGCAAACGATGCTGGATTTAGAAGCATGTTTGAAACTTCTGCAGTTCAGTTTAATTTGTCCCTAAGGAGAGGGAGGAAGGTCTGCATCAAGAAATGGATTTTTATTTTTAATTGCCAGGTGTCACCAGACCTTAACAAGAAAGTTTTCTGATGTTTTCCCCAACACCCCCGAATACTTGTAATTATTTTCTGGGGAATTTTACTTGAAAAATGATCTATTTCTAACTGAATTTAAGCCTGTGCTATGCAAACAGTAAACCAGCTTGTTTGAAAGTAATCTGTACCCAAGGGCTAGCAGAGGAATAAAAATAAATAAAGTATGAGAGGTTTTACAAAACCACAGACACCATCAGGTTTTCCAGGTCTGAAGGAAGAAAATCTCATTCTGCAGACTCTCTTTTGTATCTTTATAAGTCCCATTTTTTAAGATGCATTACAACTGATGCAAGGATCAAGTTTCCCAACAACCAGCACCTGCTACCTCTGAATTGGAACGTGGCAGTGTCTAGCAGCATACAGCAAACTAGTTGAGGACAGGAAGCAAAACTTACTGCATTTATTTGAAACTACAGAAGGTAAGGGTTTAGCGACACATGACTACTCATTTTTAGCTCAATTGTTGATCTTGCCACTACTGAGTGCAAAGCCAACGTTCCGGGATTTCCTTAGCAGCCACAAGGGATCAAGGCCCCTATATTTACACTGGATCCCCCAAATGACACAGCTCTGGGTACGCTCTCTCATCTCGCGAGCATCAAACCCCATTCACTTGGCACCTGAGCTTCAGCAGTGGTTCCCCGCCAGACCCCGAGTGAGTGAGCCGGTGAAGCAGTGTCGGATCTGAGCGGAGACTGGCAGGTGGCACATCTCCTCTGTGAGGTGCTTTAGTCTCAGCAGGGCGTTCTAACATGCAATGGCTCTGAAGTAACAAGTGAGCCTTTCTGCCAGGTGGGATTATGCCATAACAGAAGCAGGGGGTTGCTTTCCCAGTTGTTCTGCCCGTTGTCTGAAATACGAATCCCTTGCCTCTGATCTCAAAGCGCAGCGGTGCTAGGTGAAACCCGAAGACAATAGGAAGGTGGAAGCATTTCTCTGAAGGAAGGCTGGATCTTAACCTTGTACTGCCAAGACAAAACCCTGTGGGAAACTGTGGCTGAGAAACTCACATCCTCTGGTAGAAATAACCCACCACCACTGCTTCAGGCGTCCTGGAAAGCATCAGTGCATAACGCATTATCCCCTGGTGTCTGAGCTACTGTGCTGGCAAAAGCTTCTCATAATGACAATCACACACCACCCCCACACACTGGTTTGCATTACAGAAAACATTGTACAACAGAAAGCCAATTTCTCTGTGCTACAATTGGGTTTGGACTTATTCCAAGCAGTCACTATCTAACAATCTCCTTCCAGGAGTTCCCACTCGCTTCTCCTGGATCAATCTACTTTTATGTTGGTATCTTGCTTTAATCTTTTCTTTCACATGGATGCGAGTGCAATACCAAGAGCAGATGTGGCTCATTCATGTGTATAGCAAGTCTCAGTCGTAACACGTCCAAAGAGCTTTCTCAGGTATGTTTGTTTGGCTTCTAAAACACGTACACAGTGTTTTTCATTAGAGATTTATTTCTGGCACGTTTTGTTGAAATTTGAAGGATCAGCGGGAAAATTTTTCCTCTTTCTAATTTAACATCCTTTTTTGCAGTTTTAGTAGCAAAGGGGTATTTGTCAGATATTCAACATCCATGCGAAAATGTATTTTTTCTTTAAGAAATGGCTTTTTGACCGAAACATGTATTCTAATTTTGATTTGCAAAATAATTATTTCATTATTGCTTGCCTTGGGGATGTGTTGGAATTTCCCAAAATACAGGGACACAAGATTTCTGCCAGCTCTACCCACAGGGTCTGTTCTCTTCTCCAGTACAGCAGGGGTGGCCCCTACCAGGTCAAATCTGAGCCAAGGAAGGCACAGAGGCATAGCACACAGCATGTGCTGCTGCCGTCCACACTGCACTACCTGCTCTGCGCAGATGCGGAAAACGTTGTCTGCAGTCTGTGAGCAAGGGGCCTTCCACCAGCATGAAGTTCCCTTCAAAGCACACATTGTGCAGTCGTGAATTCAAACAAGAAGCCACAACACAATGGCAAGTAATAATGGACTATGCAGGTTTCATTCCTGCTGGTCATCAGTAGCTCAAGTGACAAATAAATTCCACAGGCTTCCACCTCTTCCTGAAATACAAGAGCTTTCAGGGATCAGCAAGGATCAAGACGAGCCATCAAGTACTGCCAAGGCATCTCAGCAATGGGAGCTGCTCAGCTTTCCTCCGCTTCTGTGGACCACAAGGTATCGTCACCCTTACAGTCAGTTCTCGTTTAAACTGCTGCTGTATTTTTAAATGTCCTGCTGCAATTAGTCTAAGTTAACCTCTTACAGTGGAACTATATCAGACTTTCCCTCACTTATCAGATGGCAAAAGCTACGTCATAGCGTAATTTAAAATAAGCAAGGCATAAAATCCCCTTAGCGCAGTTCAGAATCTGAGTAGCTTCATATGCAAATAATGGCACGCATGGCACAACCCCCTTTCTGACCATTCAGGTATTAGAGGGCCCAAAGACTGAGTTCAACAGCAGTTTTCCTTCCATTTAACCTCTTGCTGATGTATCTGACCAGTTACATCAGGAGAAGGCTGTCTCCTGTTGCCTTATAACTGATACGCTTCTACGAGCATGAAACAACCATTTCTTCCGCAGGTTCCTTCTACCCGTGCATAGTATTGATTTTGAAGTTATCTGTTAAGAGCACTCCATTATGCGTAGAAGGCAGGTTGGTGCTATTTTTATTACTTTAGAAAACATACATAAAACCTACACAGAAACATCAAAGAAAGACAAAAGGTACAGCCTACTGCAATACGCTCAGCAATTTTACATTTCGCCATCAGTCTGCCACTGCCTGCCAGAGATCGCAGGGCACAAACAGCCACTGCTCACAGCACTTCACAAATTCCACTGAACGTACCGTAGCCTGACTCCCAGCCGACGTGGGCTCTGACACCACGGCTCCAATACCCCCTTCCGACCTTTTTTCTTCTCTGGACAGCACAGGCAATGGTGTTGGAGGCTCATTTGGGCATTTGTGTCTGAATAACAATTCTGATACCTCCACGATTTTTGCTAAGGGTTTTTTTGTTTGGGTTTTTGGCAAGGTTTGGTTTGGGGTTTTTTTTTTTGACATTTTACACAGGACAGATGTTGTCACCAAGGCTGCTCTTGTAAACAATATATGGAGATGGTCTGGATTGGGTTACCTTGGTAAAATAGTTTAAAATAAATAAAAGGATGGTTGGTCTCTCTCGGATGAATTAGCTTGATTGGAACTGTCAGATTAAAAAGGCCTAAATAAACAGAGTTGTGCATCTACCCTTAATGGAGTTAAGGGCCCAGGACAAGTAGTAAAGATACACAAAATGAAAGCCTAGATGACAGAATTCATCCCTGTGCAGACACTGCTGATATGCCTGTAGGCATCTCCTAAAACCCAGTCTAAAGAGGGTCTTGGATTTATGGAGACCACAGATTTAGTCCATGGTACCCACCAAAAGCTGTGCTGACTCTTCTTCCCTACTAACAAATAATTTCATAGAAACACAGAAACATGAGTCAAGGACATCTAGAGACAAGAGAGACCATCACTGCTTCCTGTAACTTCAGAGCTCCTGGCCATGGGTGAGACGGGACGTTGCTCCACAAACTGTGCTTTGGATTCGTTAATTTAACTCCTCAAAGACCAAAGCTGTTCCTCTACTCTGTCTCCTTCCACAGCACTACCTATGTTCTAGTCCATTCACAGTGCTCTTGCACAGGCTCTCCCTTCCACTTCTGTGCCATAACAAACTCTTCACTAGCTGCTCTGAACTGCTGAGCCTTTTTTGATATAGTGTAGCAGACAAGTCCTGCCGCGGAGCAGTAGGAATGTCAGTGACTGAAGAGTCTTCCTGTATAAAACTTTCTCATGACGTTGCATAGCCATTTCAGGATGACAGCTGTGCAAGTGTAGATGTTTACAGCTTTTCAGGAGGAAACTTAAAATTCAACAGATCATTATCCTCCCAACTCCTATTGGTACATTTAAGAGACCCATAGTAACTGTGTTACAGTGGTGCAACAGAAAAATGCCCACGAGTAAAGACACTGACACTTTTTACAATAGTACCCTTTTCCACATTTACCACCTTGAGCTGTTCAGGCTGAAATTTTTGAAACGTGTCTCAGACAGACATCCCCCTAAAACAATCTAAACCAGCTTGTCTGCGGGTTGGTTTGTTCGTACACAAATGAAATGTAAAGAAAAGCATATTGTTTCGCCACGCTAAATATAATCTGAAAATGGCATGGTCAAGAACAACTAGGAGGTTTAGATTTCAAGTTATTAGAAATTACTGGATACTGTGACTCTCTCCCAGTTAACAGCTATGAATACAGCACAGAAACAGAGGCACCTACACAAAGAATTTGGCCCACAGCAAACATATATTATTGTAAAGGTGTCTAGAAAATAGATGCTGTTCAGACCAGAAATTACCTTAAATGACTGTTGAGTTGACTGGGTTACAATATTTTAAGGATCATAAAAATAAATATAGTTGTCCAAACAGTGAGATGCAGTGTATTGCCAAGTAAAACACCACTGCATGAAGGGGTGCTTACCCTGCGTAGCACTGGGCTGCCTGTAAACTACGAGAACCAGGATGAAGTGACTCTTTGTTCGGTCTGTGTGTTTAAAAATTGACGAGTGCTCCGTGGTATCAATCATGCCTGTCAGACAGCACAAGTGCAGATCTGTTACACTTAAAGGGTTGTCAAACGAGACATGATTTAATTTGTCATTTTTTTCTCTCTCTCTCTTAGCGCAGCATGCACGTGCTCTTCATTACTCTTCATCATCAGGAAAATGAATACATTTTTTGTATAATTTTTTTTTTCTCCGAGAGGGTGGAGGGATGGTTGTTTACCAATGACCCAGCACTTGTGAAGAGATCATAAGCAGCTGTTCCCTACATGCCCTCACGATCTGAGAATTTAAGTAAAGCCGTGGGAGGAGTGGGATAGAAGGGGCTATTTGGTCCATTTTTTCAATAGACAAAGGCCCCAGTCCCACACAGCTCTGCAAAGAGACTGCAGGAACAGAGCCCTTGGAGCCTGTCCTGCATTCTATTTCTTCATTAAATTTTCTCTTTTCAAAATTCTCTAAAAAAAAGAAAATTTAACACGGTACAGTCATTCTGCTTTTGGGAGCACATTGTCAAGGAGTTTTGCCCACTTCAGGACTGCAAGATTTCATTTTAAAACTTTCCGATTTCTATAACTCTGTGAGCATGGTTCATTTTATTCTTGGGAGAAGCTTTATCTGTTGTCATAATCCACGGAGTAAAGCAGATATACGAAATATCAGAATGCTGTGAAAAAGTTTAACTCATTTGTCTCACAGTTCACGTGGGATTTTTTCCATTTAAGATAAAGAATGAAAAGAGAAAAGGAACAACGTAAGGAGAAATATATTGCAATAGGAGAAAGCTAAATATTACCTATTGATAAGTATACTTCTCAAATTGGTGGGAAATCTGATGCTACATCCCCAAAAGAGCTTTTTAGATACTTGTGAGCGCAGTTACATTTTTTCCCTTCAAAAACAAGGCTAAACTAATAAAAATGTTCTAACTCTGGGCGGAATTCCAAATACTTCTCAAATCAGGTTAAATTCCTGCTGTTCTCAGTGGGAGCTGATGTCCCAGAATTGTCCAAGGATGACACAGTTTGGCCTAAAACATAATAATGCTTTCACAGTATAAAGCTTTATTTTATCCAAAGTTGAGAACCTTCTAGGAAGCACTCAGCAGAAGCAAGGCTGTGTAGTGCTTGTCTTCAGGCACTTCATAGAGATAGGTGTTTCCCCTGTTTATAGATGAGAAAACTAGAACAGCTCTAGAAGACGGGAGTGTCACAGGTCACTTGTCCAGTTTGTAAAATGGACACAAACTCTGGAACAACACTGCCAAGCAGAGTAAAAAAATAAAAATAAAAAAATCATCTTTGAGTGCAACTGGAACACCCTGATCCCAGGTCATAAGCCATTGCCTGAGCTTGGGACTGCAGGAATTCAGGTGAGATCCAGCTGCATCTTTCAATTAACATTTCATTCATCACAAGAAGCTGGATAGGAAAGTCTAAAAAACATGTCTTTTTACTTTTAATGACACCTCTCTCTGTGCCATAAACAATCTGTCTGCCTTCTGCAAACACGTTTCTCATGCGGCCAGGACTAGGCCAGCTCAAAAGAAGATGTCATGAGAAACTCCTTCCAAACACAACAATGACAGTCCTGTCTCACATGAAGGAGTCCAAACCGAAGTCTTACTTATTCTAGCGTTTCCTATGGAAAGATTTTACAGGTCCCCAATGAAAGTGAGCTTGAATTAAGTACAGTGCTAAATGGGTAAATCTCTGCCATGTTCCACCGTGGTATAACAGCAAGGCCGTTTTCTGAAATGCTTCTAACATGTGAACCTAGCGATACAGCACTGGAAATTATAAAGTAGCAACTGTCAACAAGTTTCTTTGTATTTTACCTGGCGATCCTTAGGTAGCATTTAGGTTCATAAAGCAGTAGATGCCACCCACAAATGAATTCAGGACTGGGGGACAGAAATCACATAGCGAGTAGCGGAGTGAGTCACCTAAACTTCACAGAATGTCCATGCACCGATGCCCACTTCGAGTACCTGGAGGTTTTAAAGGACAGTGTTGGTTCAACACCAGTCTTACTCGCAGTGAGTACTGGTAGGATGGAAACGCCTACCAGGATTAGGGTCAAAAATCAGAGCTTTCAAGGTGGAAAGGTACCTTTTACACTCCTGAGAAAAGGTATCCAAGTGGAGGGGCCTGGGCAGAATAGGATATGTAGTTTGGCTGAAGCAAAAAAGTGGAGCAGAAGGAGGTAAAACATAACAGAACTAAAGCATATGTACCACGTCAGAAGGGAAGACTACAAGTTTCACTCTAGCTTTTCAAACCCAGAACTGAAAAAAACGAACTCAAAATTCAACATCTTGAAACATTTTCAATTTGTTTAAAAGAACAATTACAAGGAACGCTTCTTTTTTTTAAAAAAAGGACATTTTTCCCACAGCTAGTAAACCTAAGATTTTAAAAGAAAATGGAATTTGAAGAGTTGAAGAAGCATGCTTTCAAGACTCCCTTGAAGGACTCTGCTCATTTTTGTCCTAATAACATATAAATAAAACATTCTTCAGAAATAGTAGAAAGCACTTGAGAATATTAAAGGTTTCTCCCCCAGTTCATTTAAAGAACACGGCAAGGTTTCACAGATTTCCCATTCTGGCACAAGATGAGCTATCATTCCATTAAAATGTATTTAAATCTTTACTTCTCTTGAACTTATCACAAGGCGAACGCAGACCTTTTAAAGACGGACACCTAAATGACTACGATGAAACATAACTTATTCCGACCCTCCTACAATGCACAGCAATCTGAAGCGATCACTGTGCNTCAGAAATAGTAGAAAGCACTTGAGAATATTAAAGGTTTCTCCCCCAGTTCATTTAAAGAACACGGCAAGGTTTCACAGATTTCCCATTCTGGCACAAGATGAGCTATCATTCCATTAAAATGTATTTAAATCTTTACTTCTCTTGAACTTATCACAAGGCGAACGCAAACCTTTTAAAGACGGACACCTAAATGACTACGATGAAACATAACTTATTCCGATCCTCCTACAACGCACAGCAATCTGAAGCGATCACTGTGCAAAAAGGAATCCTTTCTGGATTTCTGCACACAATTAACTTGTAGATTTTTTTTTCCCTCTCCAAATAACCTTCACGTCAGAGACACAGGTAGCTTTAGTCAAGGATTAGGCACATTCTCTAAGTGTTACCTAGTTAGGCTGTATTCCTGTTAGCAATGCATTAAGAGTCTCAGATTCCTAATATCTGGGAAAGCCAGAAACAGAGAAGGTATTTTGGTACCTGCATGATTTTGACATATTCAAAGCACCACTTAATACCGTAGGACAGCCAAAATGTTTTCATACGTGTATCCCACTTGGAAACCCAGTCAGAATCCTAAACCTTAAAGGATGGGAATAAGAGCGAAAGATGAAGAGTTGCCCTATTGGGCACTAATGTTGCTTTTCTTTCTTTGTTTCTGTCTCACTTGAGGCATAGATATTCCTCTGCTACAGCCCTTTCAGCATCTATCACCATGCTGTCTCAGATGGTTTTTCTGGATTGTATTTTAATACCAGAAAAATGTAACGAGGATGTAAGGGGACCAACTAGGATAATTGTATCCCTCACTGTAAAGGAACCTATAGAATACATATTAAGCTCACGCAAGTCAAATAACAGCAATTCCAAGTCTTCTCCTTTGCTACAGAGCAGCTCCCAATGTCCAAAGACTAACTGGTCCTGCTAAAAGACTAGTACTAAAAGAGAGAGCAGGAAAACCCAAGCACACTGCTAACATCTGCAGACCCTACAAATAGCAGGGAACTTACTTTATTTGATGACTGTTACAAGTGAAATATCACCAATGCACAGAGGAAGACAAAAACCAAACGCAAGGGCACATCACCCAGCTGTAGCCTTCAATCTGGCCCAAACTATACCCTTTCCGAGTATCCCATCTGCAGGAGACCAGATACGTGACTCCACTAACCAACTGCTTAACAGACCATTTCAGAATTGATACTCCTAGAGTAGCCAACAGCAGCAGTGGGGAACCAAAAGGNGAGTATCCCATCTGCAGGAGACCAGATACGTGACTCCACTAACCAACTGCTTAACAGACCATTTCAGAATTGATACTCCTAGAGTAGCCAACAGCAGCAGTGGGGAACCGAAAGGACAGTAAGCTTTAAGCACATGCTTGATGGTTTTTCTGAACTGAGTCCCAAATCCTGCTTCACCTATTAATGTGAATAGCCCTATTGAACTCAATTGGACTGCTTATGGGAATACGGATAGAAAACTTTGGCTCTACTTCGGTAAACTAAACTTCAGGAACAGTCTGAGTATACCATAACAAAGACCCTAAAGCCAGCGAGCATCATGAAAGGAGCTTATTTCATTACTAAATCAATTTATAAGTATAAACATAGAGTTATCTGCCTAAAATATGGATATTGCCTATTTGAAATACTGCACCTCAAACTTACTAAATGTCACCAATAGGCATCCCTTAAGGAAGCAGGCAGCATGCTGCCTTTGGATGCCCCAACCATAAATCAAGAGATTTCCTGAAGTCTGCCCGGAATAGTGGAGAGTAGCCAAAATTACATGAAGTGCTATTTGTGTGCTATTAGTTGTGGGGTGGGAGGGGAGGAGTGTGAGAAGGAAAAAGGGGAAGAAGGAAAACCACTTTCTTAATAGTTCTTACAATGTTTGGAAAACATTCATTCATAGCATCCATTTATCAGGCTTCCATGTAATAACTCCAGGCCAAAAAAAAAAAACAAACCCTGAAGGGGAGCTAGGTGGGGAGAGGAAATCGGGATAGTAGGTTTTAAGGGGGAAAAACTGGAATGTTGACAATGTTCCCATTTAAAGGACATACTGTAATTACAAAGTAATGTTTGTGTCTAGGTGCCATTCAGAGGGAGCAGATGATGTCAATTTGTTCTGCTCAGCCATTTTATATCTGAGCAATAGTCCAGCCTTAGAACTTTCAAGATTTTACATTCAGTCAACTGCAGCTTCCAATGCCCCAGATGCATTCATGTTCACTGTCCACGGCGTCACTTTGGTAGCTGGAAAAACATGGCAGACGCGAAGGCCAGGTCCTGCGGCAGATACGGCACAGCAAAGCACAGGATCCTCAGAGACACTTCCAAGACGCAGTCGGAGCGCTCCCAGGTTCGGTGCTAAGCATCACCGTTCTAAGAAAGGGATGCCACGACATGTTGATGTTGTATCTATTAAACAAGGGATATTTATGGCAGAAAACTGTCACCACTGCAACCACAGTGTTCCACAGCCTGAGCTCCAGCTTTGCAGCTTGTTCTCGCTAGTGACCCAAGCATCGCGTTGTCACCCAGTGACCGCGTGAGATCCTACACAGGAGCGTTCCTGTTTTCTAACATGAAAAATGGAAAATTACTGAGCCATTAGCCCCTGGTATCTAACTTCACTGTGAATTTGAAAAGTGCAGCGGGAACCAAAAAACTGAAATGAAACAATGTGCATACGTGAAGCCGAAGACAGAGGATGGTAGCAAGCTATTATTAGAGCATTAGAGATGTCACGAGTGACCTCCCCTGCCGAGTACTGGTATCGGCTTAAATGCACAAATGTTGCATCAACTGTCATCTGCAGGAAAGACAGATCCCAACGCAGCTAGAGCACAAATTCTTTTTCTCATATTTTAGCGGATCACGTTCATGGTTGTCTTTTCTCTAGCCGAGAGAGCATTTTCATAAAACAAAACAAAACAAATCTCTTTGGGAATCCCTGTCGGTGAGATGTTTTTGATTAGTGCTAACGTCTTTCTGGCCGGCTGTGAAAATGTATTTAACTATAATTGACTAGGCATTGTAATTCCAAAGGTTTATGAAACAAAAATCCACAGAGTGACAATCTGATACAGGAATCTGGCAAAAGATGATGTATCTTGCCCCTCAGAGACAACTTTAATGGAATAAAAATATTGATCTAATATAGAAAGATTGGATATACATTTTCCTATAGCTTTCAGTATTATCAAGGGGGTGGGGGAGAAAATTCTTAACATGGAAACCTATTCATATTTGGAATAGTTTCCTCTTCAAGGAAATGGTGTAATTGTAATTTCAGTGCTCACTGCACTGAAAACCAGACAAAGCACTGAAGACATACCACAGAGAGGAGCTCTGCACTGGCTGACGACACGAGCCCATCTTTCCCCAGTTCTTATTTCTGTGATTCCATGATTTCCTTTTTCACTGGGACTGCAAGCAGGGGAGAGAGGCAGGAGGAGAAAAGCAACAGAACTTCCTCACTAGGATCGCAATTACACCAGTGCTGTACTCAGCCAGAGATGGACGAAAAAAACATTTGCCATTTCCTGAAGAGCTCCTTTTTACAGTAGCCATAAGGAAAGCGTGGGTTTTCTCTACTCAACCTCAGAACTGGAAAATGCGAGCCTGGTCGATTATCACACTGTAAATTTCAGGGGGTGCTTTTAACTAATGCTCTAAATTGGATCTTCTTGTGGGAAAAACAAATCTGTCAAGAGAACAGACTTTTTAATTTGTGAAACAAGGAGCTCAGCTGTACGGTAGTAATAATGACACCATCAATTTGGTACTAATAGTTAATGCTAAACTGAAAGGGGATCCCGGAGATGGAACATAGCACTGACTAGATGGCACCGGGTGACTGTCTGCTGCTCTCCCTTCTGGTTCATTTTAACCGCAGAAAAAGTTGTGGATGATTTCTCCCTCTTCACGTTTTTTTTGGGGGTGGGGTGGGGGAATACTGAAAAAAAGAGCAACCCAAAAGAACACTGCGGATAAAGAAAAAAATCGCAGCATCGAATCAATTAATGTGAGTTCTTCCTAACTTCCATGCAAGCTTTGCCTTCAATTAGCATGATCTCACTGAACCCTCTTGTGTAGGCCTGGAGCAAAAGCAATGGAAACTTTCTCCCTTCTTGTTTTAATCTTTCACCAAGTCCTGACTTTCGCCTCCAGCCCGTCTAATTGAAACTAATCTTCGCGGGCGAGGCCTGTCTCTTTCCCTTAATCCCTCTCTAAGGAAGCTCACATGGTCCCAATTACAGCCACACCGGCCCCTTTTATTCCCCTCCTCGTCTCCTTCTGCCAGTTTCATTTTTTGAAAGTTTGCATTATTAACTCCATGCTTGCGAGTTCCTGTCTGTCACGGGGGCCTAGAGATGTTATCACTGGTTGCCGATGTATAAGGTTACCATGAAAGCATTTTATGGATTACATTTTGCAAAAAGGCGATAGAGGGCATGATAGCTAGCACAGTGGCGAGCTTTATAGGAGTTTATATCTGCAATAAATGAGAGGCCGAGGAAGTGTTTATCTTGGACTTAAGTGTATACCTGCTTAGTTATCTGGAGGCAGAGACAATAACAGCTAAGAAGGGATCGCTAACGTTTACTACAAGGGTTTCACAGAGATGCTTATGAGATGGGCCGCTACCCTCAGAGGAAAGCAGGGCACAGAGACACAACCATGGAGCCCAGCTGAAGAATGTGTTTAACATTACAGAGTTAATGAGGTTATATGAAGGCAAAGATAGCACTTGCTGGTTCCCAAGCTGGCTCCTAATCCCAAGTCAAAGCCTAGCCCACTAACACTGAAGCTCAAACAATTTATTAAAAATTGACAATTTTCTTTCTTTTCCCCCCTTTTTTTTTTAATACTTCCTTCTCATAACTTGCCGAGTCCCAGGCAATAGCTTCTGTGTTCCTTCAATGCCATGATTTATTGCTTGCTTATACAGTTTCTGGTTCAAAGCTAGGTGCATAAATCAATCACAGTGGTTGCTCCTCTGAATACATTCATTTGAATGCCACTGTTGTAGCCCTCAGAATAGCTGCTCAGCACCACCACAGCGACCTCCCTCCTTTCCATCCCCAAAGTTCACTCTGGGTTTCCTTAAGCACTAGGACACACATACCAAAATGACCCTCCCAACCTCATCTTCCTTCTTAAGCAGGACAGCGGACGTACAAGAGAAGAGTCTTCCTCCATTGCACTGGCAGTGCAGACAGCATCAGTACTGGGCTAGCTGGTGACAGGCAAATGAAGGGAAGACAGGTGCAATCGCATGAAATAGTAGCTATGGTCTTAATAATCATCAGTGGTTCAACGATTCAGGCTATAAGCAACCCAAACCACCAACTGCTGCCAGTATCCAGAAGCTGGAGCAGGTATTCACGTCAGCAAAACATAGCTCAACTCTGGAACCACAAACCTGCCCACTTCTCATTCAAGGCGGATGGCAGTCGAAGTCTCACCTTTCTGTAGCGGAACAACGCAGCACTGCAACCATCTGGGATACTCAGTTGCTTAAATAAAGTAGCATTTCCTCATACTGCTTCCTTTCCCTTTGGAAAGGAAGGAAAAGTCAGGGGAAGAATCACACGCGGCAGATGCAAACGACACCTCTTCAAGGGGAGGTTATACCACAGCTTTAGGTACCCAGCTCAGCTGTCTTAGCCCATACATCCCCCTGGGACTCTTCCAGAGCTCGTAAAAGAGAGGCTGCTTTTCCTTGTTCTCAGCCATCCAAGTTAGGGTACCTAAATTACAAGGTACTTTATATGGTCCCAGAAAGGGTGAATGCTACAAGAGTTCTGGATTTTAGTTCTACAGATGAGGGGTTTTTGCAAGAAAATCTCAAAATATGGAAAATACTGATCTGACTAAAAGTGCTAAAAACTAGAAATCTACAAATTCCTGAAGTAAACACTTGGAAAAAACCTTATCACTTCTGTCAATCAAAATGTCTTCTCTGTATTTCAAAGCATTTCTTTTCTGAACATTTTGAACACTTTTTTGAGTATGTTTACCTCAGTTCACTAAAGTTTGAAAGCAAAAAGTCATTTAAACAAGAAAGATGACAATTGCATTTTTTAAAATGTCAAAATAACATATTTTGACAAACTCAAAGCGTTTTTCCAAAACACAATCCAAGTCAAGAATTTTTCAGAAATCTTTCCCCCAAGGAAAACTGGCATTTTTAGGAAGAAATAACTTGCACATCTGGATAATGAATTCTCAGCCAACACTAACTCATGAACTGTGGTCTAGTTAGCAGCAGTTCCACCTGTAGAACTGTAGCAGACTCATAGTTAGACCCTCAAGGAATCAGCCACGGAGAAGACACTACCGCTATTTCAGTTACTCTTGCATGAAGCCTGCTCACAGTCTGGCTTTAAGTGCTCCTAATCTTTCTTTATAATGGAAATACAATATGTGCTTTCCTCCAGTGTTTTTTTCAGTATGGAAATCGTCATGACTCATTTGTCACTATTTCAGTGTCTTTCATAAAATACTTTCAATAAATGCCTGAAAATCTCACCCTTCATTAACAAAAGTGCTTCTGCCTTCAACAGTTGAGAGTCAAGCTTGAAAATCCCTCCCCACAAAGTTTAGAACGAGACGTTGATAAAATAATGAAATAATTGAGCTTGCTAGAGATGCTGAGGTAGAGTAGTCTGGTGCAGTATTTTTAAAGTTTGTACTACTAATACAGATTTTATAAAGAGAAAATACATCAATACACACTTACATATGTATGCACACATGTGATCCTTGCTTTCTCTTTTCTTTCTCCTGGGAGATTATATTGTCTTTGACTACATTTATGCCCACCTCCTTTTGGGCCTAGAAAGCACAGTCAGCAAAAAACTTCACATTGCAATCTCTGGTTTGCTGCTGAATTTTTCACATGAGAGCTGAGAAGTAAAAACTCATAGCATAACATCATACATTTTATGGCACAGCAAGAACGGGTCATTCTTTTCCTTTGCCTGTGATATTTATGAGGACTTGGAGAATGATTAACTGAGGGGGATGGTGGAAATGAATCCTTCTAAACAGTGAAGCTTTGGATTCTCCAACCAAACGAATGGCTTTTATTCCAGATTTATAATCTCACAGCCTGGCTGTGATGAGTAATGACCTATCTTCACACTATTAAAGAATTTATTATGACTATTTATCACCAAAGTAACGTAACAAGATTTGAAGAGGTACACAATAATGCTAGGAGAGCAGCCAACATTGTCTTAGCTGTTAACTTGCCCAAATACTGTATAGCTAAAGAGGGAGCAAAGGAGGGTGTCTGCTTCTGAGCACATGCTCAGAGGGGAAAGTATCATGGGGGAGTGTGCGGCTGGGTAGGAGAAAGTCCAGAGTCCAAAGAGGTATGCGTACACAGGGAGTATCTTCAGGGGAAGGAGGAACAGAATATCATTGTGTGCACACACACACGTCTGTTTTTCCCCTTTTTTTTTTCCAGGCTTAATGATGGGGAGGGAAATAGATCTACAAGATTATATCTAAGAATGTGGGCTAACGAGGCTATTTCCAATGGAGAACGAACCCCTCTAACAGCCAGGTAAATGAGACCCTGGAGACGTTACCCACAGCAGAAAGAACTTTCAGAAAACAGGAACAGTGATGCTGAGTGAATGGTGCATGCTCTGGATGCGAGGGATGCTCTCTGAGGATGTCCTAGGAGCCATACGACATTCTTGGTATCACTAACTTTGAATTCTCCAGTTTTCAGCTGCAAAACTATCAGAATTACAGCTGTCTTCGAGACTTTTCAGGTCAGTAATGTAGCTCGATCCCAGCACATAAGACAAAAATCCATAGCATTTCTGCCCCTTTCCTAGCTCCAAACTAAGCACTAACACCCTAGCTGACCTCAGTGCCAGCCACAAAATCTTGTCGAGGAGTTTCAGATTCACTCCATCATACGAGCTAACTGCTGAAAATATCACTCCTGAAAGAAACATAGTACAGCAGAGCAAGTCATCTACTTACAGGAGACTACAACCTCTCCGGTTAGATGAGTTTTCCTCCTTGCAGTGGGTAACAGTCTGATGGCAGCTCTACCCATGGAATCAGAAGCAATAATGGACTGCCTCCAGAGCCTCGGCGCGTAAGCAAGATCAGGCCGTTCCACTTTTGAAGCAGGCTGTCAGTAAATGTCATATTTTATTTTGCTTCCGAAAGACAAATATGGCAACACACACTTTGTTAGCTGGCCAAAAGAATTATAACTGTATTTTGCTGAAAGCAATGTTGATTTGGATTTAGCCTAACACTGCTTGTAAAACTGAATTACACTGAATTTGTTCTAAACAGCTGTGACATTAGGATCTTTACGCACACACACACACACTCAGCTGGCTGTAGCAAAACTGCATTGATGCTCAGGGGAATAGCAGCTCCACTCAAAAGCATGGGAAGTCTCTATCCAACCCTCAGAAGCCAGTGAAGTGAGAAGAAAGAATTCATAGGAAAGTCTGGCTTCTGGATAGCCGTAGATGATCCAATACCAGTTCAGAGACACAGGGCAGAACCTACATGGGTCCCTGGAGTCTCATTCTGTCTCCAGCCAACGGACCCCAGAACCAAAACACTGAGTTTCCTAACACTTCCATTCCCCTGACACAAAAACTTGGTACTAATGGCCCAGAGGCTCAGAGTGCCATACAATTTCTAGGCAATAAGCCTGTCTGAGGGTGCAAAGCCCAAAGTCAGTGGGCACCACTGAAGCAAATACAGTAGTTGGAATTTAAAGAGGAAATCAGCAGGGCTGGCCTAGACTCAAACATCTGATACCACTGAAGAGGCATCCACTTGTTGAAGGCTTATACATTTATCCAATGAAGTGTGACTGAGCAGAATTGCAAGAGGCAGATGCGAGATGTTTGCAAGATGGAAGACAATGCAAAAGTGTTTGCATCACACCCTTCTGCACTGCTATCACAGTGCATCGGGACATGTTACGAACAATTCCGGATTTACTTACTGGTAGGGAACTTCCTCCTGACCCATCTCTTGTACGGATGCTCAGGTGTATCTAACACCACGGATGACCTCAGGTATAATTAAGGACTAACAATATAGACAGCTACAGAAAAGGAAAATACGGGTGCATGGCTATGCCTGTCCTCTAGAAAGTAAAGACCTCATAGTGCTCGTCACTTTCTGCTATAAATATCACTGTTTTATCTTCTTTTCTTCAATGAAAATAGGGCAATGTGTGTATATAGCTATCAAAAAAGTTCCAAAATCATAACACTATTCCATACACATTCTTTCCTAGAAAAAAAAAAAAAAAAAGTATTACAAACACCTGAAAGATGTTATTGCTACTCCCTAAGCAGACGACTGGAAATCACCAGGAGATGAGAAGAGAAGCCCACAGAATAGAGCAGAGCCCTACCTACTCCTAATTCTACCAACTGATGTCTAAGATTGCCATACTATGACACGAGTGGCAGAAACCCCCTGACCTCTTCCGCTGTACCTGGGGTTTCTAATGATCTTCAGAGACTGGACAAGTGGCAGAAAAGGAACGGGAGGCTTCCTCGAGCAAAGGGGAAGGCTGTTCCCTTCCTCACTGACAGAACAGCTATGAGAAACAGACCCTTGTCTTTCCTAGAACTCCAAGTTACGATGTTTACTTCCTCTCCCCATAGCGAGCTCTGTCATGGAGGCGGGGAAGGTTTATGCTTTAATGGTTCAGTTCAAACACTGTTGATAGCTCATTACATTCTGATGGAGTTTAGATCAGGTCCAACATCTGAGGCAGTGGTTCTTCTCTTTCCACAATGTATTTTTGTTCCATAATCCAAAGAGTTCCAGGAAACTTCACAGGGTCAAGCCCTGGTCTGAGCCAGAGTCTACTTTCAGGCTAGGATCCCAGGTCTGCCAGCTTTGAGCTTCCTTGGATGCAGTGTTCCAGCTGTTCTCGCTAAGTTGCTGTGTTGACCTCTGATACCTTTTTCTTTTTCTTCAGCAAAGTAGGCCAAGTTACTAGGCACAGCCTAGTTGTGGCAGCTAGTTCTAGTTGTACCATGTAGGTGGATGAGAGGGGTCACTAATAAAACAATGATGGTTTCTGTGTTCCCAGAACACAATCTCAAACCCAATATACCAATGCCAGGCTCCAAGTTCCCAAACCCCATCTGCAGCAATCATTAAATAAACTCTTAACAGCATCTTCTGTAGCTTTTAATAGACTAGAGTACTTATACTGTCAGCTTTTACTGGGCAAGATGTAATTTTCCAATAAACACGACCTCTTCCAAAAAGCAGCACTTTCTGAACTTTTTCCAGAATCCAAAGGTTTTGGCTGCAGCTGCAGCAATGGGAATCAAATTATAAAAACAAAATCCCTCCTTTCACTCCATGCTTTCAAATGTTTTTCCAGGGCTGAAATGAGAGGCACACTCACTATTTGTTTCTGCTTCTGTTGGCTTTTAAAAGCACAAGAGGGTAAAGGAGCTGGATGGCTGTAACTTTCACAGCTTGCTTATGTACACAGTGCCATAACCTTTGTGTCTTGCTGTGAGCAGCTGCTCTGCAATTGTATTAGTCTGACTGACTGTAAACTGTGTGGTAATATGTAAAACATATTGTGAGTGATGATGACTAATTGGAGAACATCTTGCAAGACACTCTAAACGTGTGCAAAATGTCGTCCAGCTGTAAGCTGCATTCTGTCCCGATTGGCTCTGTACTACTTGTCAGGGCTTCAGGGCTCACCAGCAACTTTATAGATGAATGGAGTAAGAAGTATCCCTTGTTTTAACCTCCTCCCCCCTTAGTAGCTGATAATTGATCAATGAAGCTTAGGTATCGAGTTCTAGTTCCTAGTAGTCATTTAGAGCACCCTGGCTAGAGGACCTTGTTTGTTAGTGAGGAACTAGGATAAATCAGCTGCCTTTTATTTAAAAGAAAAAAACAAAAAAAGCACCCACTGAAAAGCCCCTAAATCCTCCCCCATCATATTCTAAAATCTTGTCTCTGTTTCTAATGCTCTCACAGAACTCTGCCAGCAAACTGTCACACCCCTGGCACTGGCCTTACTGCAAATGCCAGAGACAGAGGGTGATAGCATCTGGGTCGAAAAGCCAGCAGATCCTACATTCAGGAGACAGAAGTTACCTATTGGAAGGAGTGCGTTAGCTGCCTGTTACAGGAACTAAGACTTGCACTAGACGGAATATTAGGTTTGCTCAATTGCCAGACCATTGGCCAGTCATGCTGGTCTACAGAAAGCATTCTCTTCCAGCTCACGTGGCAGGGAAGGTATTCCCTGTCTCAGAAAGGTATTCAGCATTTATCTTTAAGAGCCCTTCTCTGCGGGTGATAAAGCCAAATACATTTTGCAGGGATCTCAAATCTCCAAAATTTCTTTAAAATTACAGATTTCATGCATAAAGGACTAAATGGTGTATAGCAGTGAAACGATACCTTTTAATGGCCATAGAAAATGGACGAGCTCTTTTCTTAAATACCGTTATGCAACATACTTTGGAAGCAAAGATCTTAGACTTACAAATAAGACATTAAGCAGACTGGCCCAGAGCAACTATGCCAGTTTTAATGAGAGGTATGCTTTAGAAAAGCATAGCTGTCCTATTGTGCTAATATTGCTCACCTATGGGATATGTGAACAGCAATTGCCAAGCAAAACATCCATGACTGGAGCACGCAGTATGCAAAGTATAACAGATTAACAATCATTAAAGTGTTACAGCTTTTGTCTCGAGAAGCCCCTGAACTCACAGCAACGAAAGCTGAAATCATGTAGGATTCCACAGGAAATGGGAAGTCCTCATTAAAACAGAGGCATTCACACATAAAGGAGACTCGTCCAGAGCGTGCAGCAATGTCTCCAGACAGTTACACTGCAGATGCCCTATGCCTTCGCAGCATAACATGCATTTAAAAACCTTCAGCAACAGATCCCCAACAATGTCTCCCATTGTTCTCGTTAGCTCACACTGGACAAAAACAATAGGTTGGTTGTAGTCCCAATAAGCTGGAACATATCTGCTATCTGGTGTGCAGGCAACAGGGAGGTTACCTAAGGGTAAAAATAATTCTGTCCTCCTTGGTGCTGAAAACCCTTTCATTTGTACTGATATTCAAGGCCCTAATTTAAACAGGGACCATCTCTTTCTGAACACATCTGACCGGCAGCGCAGGATAGAGTTTCAGCTGTAGGGTCTAGCTTGTCCATTATGCATTTAAACACTGTCAAGACGATGCTAACAAACCTTACCACGACCACTGCACCCTAGGGATCAGAACTCGCTACCCTGAAAGCCAAGGAGTTTTTGGAGATGCCCAATAATTACCAGTGGAGTTTGGTTTCCTGTACCAGACCACGGGCACAGGCAGGACCCAAGGGAGCCTTTGCGAGAGCTTCGTAGGTTGCTGGCTGGGCCCTCTGCACGCCAGCGTGCCTCAGGTGGAGCGCACAGGCGCTGAACGCAGCAGCCTGCCAGTGACCTGGTGTTCACCTCCACCGTCGGTGCTTTAACAGAGCGGTTTTGTTCCTCCCTGTAGTGGAGGGCGTCCAAACAGCAAATGTTCAGTGAGGGCAGGAAGAGCGTTTGAAGCAAATTCTTGCAGAAATAAATGTGAATTTACTTAACTTACCATGTCTCCTGCTTTTCCCCTCAGCCCCCCTTTTCCTTCCTACTGCTGTTCCTCAATAGCATCCCTCTACTTTCCAAGTCATCCTTCACACTCACCACTGTGCACCTCTCTCCCTTTTGCCACCCACTGCCTGTTTCTTTATTTTCTTTTTCTAATTTCTTTCCCCTCCCTCCATCTCAGCACAGACTTCTTTCCAGGTGAGACTATTTTGCTCAGCAATTCTATAAAAAAAAAACCAAAACCCCAACACTGTAAAAGAACGAACTCTTGCTGCTTTTAGTTCCTAGGAACACACCCACGTACACCAGTCAAGCAAAAGGGCTGGGGCACCAGCAGAATCAAACCTGCGCGGAAATATTTGTTTTCTGTGTTCTTGCCTCTAAGTAGATCTGAGGCTTTATGGCTTTGTCAGCCACACAGATTTTGTCATGAGCTAAAGTATTTTACATTAAGTTGGAGCTTTTGCATGTCTGTGTTTACATGCTAATTGAGTTTTCCTTTATAGCAAGTTTCTACCTCTCTTGTAATGACCACAGCTTGAACATTAGAAATACAAAGCTTCAAAATCCAAAATTTAAAACAGCAACTTTCAACAACAGTCTGGTGTTTTCAAGCCATCTTCATAATTTTGCGGCTAAGCCCATTTCTTAAGGCTCCTTGGTAGGTAATAATACTAATGTTTGATGCTCCAATACTACAAAATACAAAACTCTAAAAGCCAGATATCCACATTTCCTAGACACAGCAAGTAAAACTCAGTGGGTCAGTTCCTGCTCTAAAGGTTTAGGATAGAAAGGGAAAAAGTCAGCAAACAGCCAGGTGAAGGAAGCATTCTCGTCCTCATGTTGAGCAGAGCTGAGGGCAGGAGCTTTCAGTGCTAGGGGCTGCACAGTCTCCAAGAAGAGCAAAGCCCCAAGATGTTGGATATCTGCTCCCTGGAGAAGTGCAGGGAGATGCGGCACACAAGAAGAAAGCTGGTTTTCTGTACTTCACAGCATCCTGCACACAGCATCCACGCTCACGCATGCATGGAGACAAACCCAGGTGGCAGTCAGGCTAAAAAGACAGTTAACAACCATGCTGCTGTGTGGGCCAAGAAAACAAGTTTCCTTTTTCTCCAGTTATCTCTCTTTTGGAATGGTCTAGCCTTCCTCACTCATTCATCCTCCACCCTGCCCCGACTCAGACACATACACCTAAGTAACAGCCTTCCCTTTACAACAGTTTCACCCTCTCCATCTTGCCGGTCTAAATTTCCCTACTAGAACAGGCTAAGAAGAAATATTTATTATAAAACAGAAGTGATCCCAGCAGACAAGCGAAGAGGATATGTTACTTGCAACCTGCCAACGCAATTCCCAGCACTGAAGTTTGTTCCATGTGGTAGCAACTACTACCAGGTGCCTTTGCTACCCACTGAGTGCCTGGGAAGAGTTAAATAATCTCCCGTTCAAGCTCACAGAGCTCTTTTGCAGGGCAGCTAAGTTCAGAACAATATGCAGGTTGCCATTAAGTATGTTATATTAATATTTGGTATTAAATTTTAATATAGTGATTATAGAGGAGAAAAATTGTACTTCAGATAGGAAGGTATTAAAGAGTTTGGGAAAAAAAAATCTTTATTTTGAAAGAAGCATTTATCAGGTCGTTCATAGGGCATTTTTTATTCTTCACAGCACCTAGGCAGGATGTTCAGAATGGGGGAAGCCTCCCCGTTGGTAAGAATAGGAGATTCAGCAACACCTTCTCTTCACTTTTGTTCATCTCAACAAATTGGACTGGAAGCATGTTTCCAAACCTAAAAAGGCACCTAATCCAAAGGACCTAGACATCCATTCCTGCCAGTGTGTTAGCTGTCAGTAAAAAACAGTGAGTCTATTGACTAGGGATTCTCTTTTAACTAAACCCATCAATTCAGATATTGATGAAAAATAAACAAAAAATCCCAACAACCTTCTTTTGGCAAATCCTTTGCAAACCCAACACAAGCCAGTGTTCAGTTGGATCCCAGAGTCACAGCTTGCTTGCCTCCATGGGGATTTTTATGGTGTCCAGTTCTGCTCCACACTACTCCAGACTACATATTTTCCAAAGGGAGGAGTTGATATGGTTGCACTGGGACAGCATTAGAACCGTTGATCCCAGAGGCCCAGGTTCTCCAGCAGCAGAAGGAAACAAAGAAGCTAGTGTATTCTGGGAATGAGGGGGAAGAAAAATAATTTTGGCTGAACCAGCACTTTCCAGTGAAAACCTTTTTTGTCAGAAAATTCCCAACTAAGACTACTGAGGGGAAAAATATAAATATCTTGTCCCATTGCTCTGAATCATCCAGCTGACTGCCCTGTCCTGACCCAAACACAGCTGATCAAGGACCTTCCTTCCCTTGAAGGCCTCACAGCATCAGCAGCAAGCAGCAGCTCTTTTCAAGCAAAGCTAGTTACAAAAACATTTCCTAGAAATATTTCAGTAGAAGCAGAAGATTCCAAGTTTCTTTTGAAATTACTTTAGTTTTGTATTATGCAACATGAAGAAATGAAGATGAAACTGGAATAAAACAGATTTTTAGTGTAACGGGATCACAGAAGTGCAGACATCTATAGATGGACTCAAACTAGGTTTTGTTTCACGGAAAGTTCTCATTGCCTTTGTCTTTACTCTATTTTGAAACAGAAAAGACTGAGCATTTCCTGAAGTGACAAGTCCAAGCCCTGCTCCGGCTTCCTTATATACACAGGCATTTCTAAAAACCAGAAAATAATTTTTAGTATTAATTGCCAATACACGCCTTGCTGCCTTAACTTCTTGTTTCCTTCAGGTGCACCTTGAAGATATATCAAACACACACAGAGCCAGCAGAGAGCCTGAATAAGCTAGTGTCTCTGGGCTTTCATTAGCAGAAAAGCCACAGTTAATTTCCTAAAGAAAAAAGGAAATTGAAGGGTTGGTTTTAATCTTGTCCCGGACTGAGTGAATCCGAGAGCTGGAGCAAATGGTATCCCCGTAAATCTAACGGCAGCCACAGTGAAACATTATCCCATGCCTTTTTTAGGAAGTACTTAGTGTAAGAAGTAGCAGAAATGGTTAGTGGAAACAGACCCTTGCCTCAGCGCTGCAGCCATTCCTTGATGCTGTGACCCTACCAGATGTGTCCATTTCAGAGGCAGCACCAGGGCCAGATAAGGACCCGCACCATGGAATTAATCAGTTCCCATTTTCTTAACCCCTCATGTGCCTGTGCAGGGGGACCACCCAGTGCCTGAAGATTTCTGGGGCCATTCAGGGCTGAGAAAGATGTGGTCAAACCTTACTTGCTCACCGCAGCCCTAGTAAGAGACTAGAAATCCAACTCACCCATGAGATGTTGGCAACTCTGTAAGGCACCCTTAGAGCCTGAACCCAGAAAGGTGCATCCATGAGCTTAAGGCTGGTGCTTGGAACCGAAGGGCTTCATAACAACAGTGAAAGGAGAGCCTGCTGCCCCAGCCTGCACTTTTCACCAGAGCAATATATTTGCAAAGCACCGGCTGGAGCTCAGAGTCCCAGCTCCCCGCTCTGACCGCGACTTCACACCCTCTCTCTGGGTACACGCCCTTAGACATACTTTATCTCCCACACTGCATCAAGAATAATTCCTGGAGCAGCCCTACATGCACCCCTCCAAGCTGAATTTCGTATCTGGTTTCTCTCAAACTCACACATCGTGGTTTTTGGACTTCGGCAACACAGTCTAGCACTGTCCTAGGCAGAGTTAGTGCTCCAGTCAGTTCTCCACACAGCCTGCTCCCTTCTGACCTGTTCCTGCTGATCCTGGTAATCCCAAAGCCTAATCTAGTCAGGAATCACTTGGGATGCAGAGGAGCACTGATATCTGGCTGCTGTCATTCATGGAGGGAGAGGGGAAGTAACAGTCTAACCCTGCAGGAAGAGGCAAGCTTACATGGTTCATGTGGTGGATGACTAAACTGGAAAACAAAGAGATGCCCTCGAAGTAAAAGGGGGGAACCTGAATCAAAAGCTTGAGAAGGGCCCTGAGAGAGAAGAAATGCACCTTTGGGGGAGTAAGAGGAAGCACTAGTATCTGAACTCACTAATAACTAGCAGGAAAACTACTGTGCTCTCACTCTGCCCACCTGTGCCTGAGCAACATTATTTCAGGCTTCCTCATGTTGTGTTTTTTATTTAATTTTCCAGCAAACACACTCTTTTATCATCCAGAACCGTGAAAGTAAATTAAGAAGAAATGGTTTTCTTTCAATTAGACTCACAGTTCCTTTGAGTAACTGCCTATAATTCTATTTAATGAAAAAATAAAATCATTATTCCAGTTCTCCCTGTGCCCTGTGACAAGCACACAGACGGGCCCCATTAGCAAGCACTGTAGATTTACTTAATTAGAAAAATATTTTGTTTTCTCCAATTCTTAAAAAAGGAGAGAGAGAAAAAAGAAGCAAAAAGAAACCTCCGGGCACAATATTAATCTAAGCTGTTACCTGGTGCTTAATAACTTATAAACTAAAGGCATCTATCAATCTATAATTTAGTTTTCCCTTTGATCTGTTATAGCATTTGGTTCACAGTCTAGTCAGCAGGCTGGTGCTGTCTTACCCTTTCTGCTTCGCTTCTAAGCACAAGGTCCTATACTCCTGCCTAAGCATTAATGATCTTTTTGGAGACAAGACTCTGAGGTTGGTGGGTGCAGTAGAGCAGAGCATACACCTTCAGCTACAGGAGACAACAGAAGGGAGACAAACCTGGATCCCAGCTCAAGCATATCGGTGTTGAATTTGAGGCCTGCCCTGCTTGCAGAAGCAAAGGCTGTTCAGCAAACGTGGCTCCAACTGCTTGTTGCAGGCACCACTGCCAGTGCAAGCAGGTTGCAGAGTTTGCATTAAGAGAGATCCCACTGAAGGGCCAGTTCATCTCAGGGAAACCAACGAGACTCTTCTACCAACTCCTATCCATCTTACCTCTTACCCTAAGTATCCCACTCTTTGTCCTTCCTTTAGCTCCTCATGATGGTCTCCTATCCCACTCCTGGCTAAGGGATGGGAGACTTTAAAGACATGATCTGCAGTTGTAAGTGACTGCCTTGACAGTAAAGGTTTTCAGGATCCAGATTTAATAGTTTGAGAACAAATACCCTGCTCTTCCGTTCTTTGGTTGCCTCAGCAGCCCCTCGGCAGCAGAAGACCCAAATGTCACAGCGGCAATTAAATAGCATTGACCAGAAACGACCGCCCCACTGGGCCAAGCACTGCGTACTCTTCATGCAATGACAGCTCAAACGAGGACACCCTGCAAGGAAGACTAAACACCACATATCTGGCAATGACAGATCTCCTTATGGAGCTTCTACTGGACTGCTGATAAAAGAAAGCAGCAAGTCCAATGTGGATCCTTCAGCACAGCTGCATGCTTGGCACTAGGTGTCAGAGTTTTCCCGGCATTTATGGGTTACTTGAAACGACGCACTTGCATTTTATCTGCATCTTGCTATTTTATGACGATTATTATTCTGCTGTAGCATGAATGCCTCCAAGAAGAGGAAGTTTCAGTCAGGATGCCTAAACCCTAAGCTGTAGTTTTATGGCTTTAAATTAACATATAGAGATTCGCTCCAGGTACCGTAACAAAATCAACATCCAGCCATGCTATCTGATTACATGAGCTGATAAAGAATTTATGAAACATAACACAGGAAGCTCTCTCTTTGCTGGCTGCCGTCGCGTAGGGCAGTGCCCCTTGCAAGGAAATGATGGGGGCCAGTGGCAGAGGAGATAAAACGCACTGGGCTGGATCCTCAGCTGGTGTAAATCAGCCATACTTCACTGACTGGGCCTTGCTGGGTTGTGGAGGTGGCTGGAGCACTCTAGACTTGCTTGCCACATGCAACAATTAATTTCCCTTTCGGCATTTACTGTCTTTTGTTTGGTAAAATTACACTAACCTCTTACAAGGACTGTGGTTTCTCAGCTGCACCCTTCTTCTGCCATCGTCATCTCAGCTGGTAAACTACCTGAACAGATGTCTTCCGGGGGTGCATTTGTAAAGTGCATGACAATTCTTCTCAAGGTATCTGAGGAAAAGGGACAAATTGCCAGCATCTGATTTAATCTGTCTATTAAGAGCTCAGGTAAATCAGCAAACTGTTAATGCAAGCTTTCCCCCTTTTCAGGTGAGCCCTGAACAACACGGACTACTTCTAGTAGTAAGCAGCTAGTTCTGTCTCCAAATGAACACGGCTCCAGGCTTTTGCAGGCTGAAAGACGCAACAGGACTGCCAAAGTGAGACCTGCATTATCTTCTCAGTTTAACAAACAACTACTTCACAAGGTGGACAGTGTCTCTGTGCTGTCATTCATTTGGGAACTGAGCGCCGTGGCTTATTAAGGCATGGCCGCAGTCGACTGTAGTTAGTGACAGGACTTACCACTTGCCAAGCAGAGCTCACTTTGGCTGTGTTCAGAGCTACACAAACAAGATTTCAGAACCGAAAAGATGCTTATTAGTCAGTGGCCAAACTAACTTGAACAGGGTTGGAATACGGTGTTCAGCACAGACACTGATTCAGGGCTGTGTTTCATTTTTGGAAGGTAGGACAGTTGCAAACACAAAACCCAAAGCATCCTGGGGGCCATTCCTTGGAGATGTTCTGCATTATTATAAATTACACAGGCTCTTAAGAAGAAAAATGTTTGGCTAAATTCCTAGTCCTAGTTTGAAAGGAAGCTGCTCCCGCAGCGTAAGATCTCAATCAACTATCATCCAGAGCCAGAAACACAATTCTCCTTAGCTCCACAGAGTTCGCTGACCTCCTTCACTCTCCAGTATAGCAACTCAATGCCTGCCTGAGCTGGCAACTTGCAGATCTTCACCCATCCTTACAAGCTATCTTGAATTCATAAGGGTCAGTGATGTGCCAGCAGATAAATTCAAAATTCCAGAACCAAAGTCTTTCTGTTGGGGGCAGGGGGAGTGGGGGAGAGAAGATGTTTGAGCCCCCCATGATTAACTCCTTCGTTCTGTCTGTAACAGCCGGGATTTTACAAGCAGTCATTTGGGGAAAATTCTGTGGCCTGAGCTCACAAGCCTCACAAGCTTCCTGCTTTTGTGTTATCCCCAGCTAATCATACAAAATAAAACAAAAATGAGAAATAATTTTTTAAAAAATTTCCAAAGATGACCATTTCTAGCCTTACAAACAGTGCACTGGTACCCTCTGCTGGTAACGGTTTGTCATGGCAGAAGGATGGCCACTGTGTTACAGATACCGAGCACTGTGCCAAGGTTGTAACACCTTTTAAGCTTACTTTTGTGCAAGCATGTATTTCTTTATGCATCATAACAATGAACATCTTTATCATGATGAAGACAAACCCCAGACTCCTGTGGAATAAGGAAGCGAGCCTGATTTTGGATCAAACCTGCAGCAAAATGAGTTTTGTCAGATTCTAAGTCTCTCAATCAAGCATCACGGATGTTCTGCAGCCACATCACAGAAAACTGTCTGGTTTTAGACCTTAGGTCTGCCCTGCTGTCCTGGAGCCGGATCAACACCCCCCAAACCATCCCTCACAGATGTTTATCTAACCCATTCCTAAAATCTCTGGTGACAGACATTCCACAACCTCCTTGGACAATGTGTTCTCATGTTATGACAGAATTCCCATTGCCTTTCATCAAATGATTGATTCTTGATCAAATGAGAAGTGCTCTTGGCAAACTAATGTGGACTAGTTCCCAGACTGATATTTTATCCATTGTATAAGCAACAGGGTAAGCCTCATCTGGATAGCTTACCCATCAAGGATCTCAGTACACGCACAGAAATCCAAACTCCACACAGACCAGTGCCTGTTTACACTGCACACGTACCATCAGACATACTGAGCAACATCAGCTGTAAAACACAGTCAGCACCTCTCCTTCCTATTAAGATTTTCCTTCCTTTAATCATTATGGGTTTTGTAGTAGTAAGACTCGATCCCAGCTCTCCATTTGAATTCTGAATGTAATTTTAAAAGTCTTAAAAAGACAAAAAACCCACACTTTCAAAAGCATGCAAGCTGGCTATTATTTAGTGTAATGCAGATTGGGGAATGGAAGTATGATAATCTGCAAAAAAAAAAACCCACTCAAATTGTACCTAGATTTTTTCATGAAATCTTCACAAAGTTTCTGCCAAAAATAAAACAAAAAAAGAAAAAAGAGAAAAAGCAAATTATTTTTTCTTATAAACTTCAGAACTGACTAAGACATCCACAGTTATTGCTATTCAGGAAGACACGCTCAGCCCTCAACTGTGAGCCAAGCCTAAAATGCAAAAGCCCTACCTGGAGAAACAGCACCATCAGCGAGCCTGAACGCCTGCTCTTAAACACACACACACGTGTGGCTGAAGCAGCACATGCAGTACCATCCACCAAACCTGCGGCAGCAGGATCCACAGAGCCCAGGCTAGCTTTGGCTAGAAGGGCACTGTACACGTGGCATCGCTGGCGTTCGAAATAGCGCCAGCACAGTATTCCTCAAAGCAGGGACCGACTGATGCTGCAGGGACTGGAGGTGGAATCAAATCAAATCACAGCAAAGAGGGCCTAGAAACGACAGGATTAAACAAGGACTGTTATCAAAACCAGCCTCTTGGCATTTTGGTTGATCATGCTGGAATTTCAGCTTTCCCAGCGTCTACTTAACACAACTATTTGCTACAAGACACAGAAGAGAAGGACAGTGTCTCTGAGAACTCTGGCAGAGCCTCCTGCAGAAATGATGCTTGTTTAAAATGAAGTGCAGACACTTGAAGCACGAGTGCATGCACACACATGCGTGTGTGCACGCGCCTGTTGTCCATGTTGCCCAAGTACAAGCGCAGCGCTGCAGCTGGGAATAGCACTGAAAAAACATGCTCATCTGACTTCATTAATCTAACTCCTGCTCATGTATCAAAGTGCAGCACGTTTTCTTGTAAAAATGATTAAGCTGCTAATTAAGCTGTTTATAACTTGTTTCCCTGGTTGCTAATGATAATTAACATGCAAATTAGCTGAGGGAAGAGAGGCACAGGGGTCCTCAGTTCATTACCAAGTTAATTACTGTTTGCATACTTAAACATAACAGTTATAAATGGTGGCATTTAATGTAATGGCCAAGATGATAATTATACCAACGACATTTTGAAAAGTCATTTCACTGTGTGCTATTTTTCTGGGTGATTAATGTTTCCATGGCTGGCTGATAAACTTAGTTCAAACGAACACGAGTCGGAAACTTAGCGTAAGCTATCCCTTAACAATGTTTTCTTACCCCTGTTTGTTTGTTAAAGCAGAGAAGGAATGAGTTGAAATACAAAGCAGTAAGTTTCAATATTAGCATAGGAGGAATAAAGTGGGCTGTTTAACACTGTCTGTTTAACTTGAGTTGGCAGCATATCTATTGAGATGTTGTAACAGCTTCCTTTTTTTATACCTCACAGTTTGTTATTCTTCATGTTACAGCAGTGCTGGCAGATCCCTCTGAGATTCAGCCCGTTGTACTCATCATACCAGGCACTGTCCTTGGCCTCAAAAGCTTTTATCCTAAAATAAATATGGCAAACAATGGATCACAAAACCAAGATTTGATAATGGCCATTTTGCACTGGGAAAAATGGAAGCAGAGAGCATGATTATTTTTTTAGCCCAACATTTGCTTGGCATATTGAGGACGTCATTCAAGTGAGCCGGTTCCAGTGACTTCCTCACTGGACACAAAGGTGCTGAGCTAGTTAAAAAATCAGCCTGGCTGGCTATTAGGGCACAGGAGATGTGAAGTCTAGCATGTTGAAATGTTTCGCTATTCAGAGGCTAGCCTTGCGTCTTGATTATACGTGGTAAACCTGCTATTGATTTCAGCAGTCTCTGTCTAGAAAATCTCATACTTGCAAAGCTGGGCTGGGAAACGCTACTGAAGTAACTCAGGGCAGGAAATTTCAGCTAGAAATTTCTACCCTTGAGCTTTTGTAGCGGAGGATGTAGCATCAGAGGGCAATAGGTGTTGCCTCATGAATGTCAGGGGAACACAGACGACACTTCACTAAGGGGTACACTCAGTATGCACACTCTGGAAGTAGACCACTGGGTACGAGCTTACTGCTTTAAGGGAATTTTTCCTTCTCAGGTCTCAGACAACGCAATATTTGACTTGTTGTCTTCAATTAAGACAATTGTTTTCCAATTGAACGCAAGCTTATTAAAGGTAATTACTGCTGAGGGTCATACACTTCACACCTATGTGTGTAGGCCATGAAAACAGAAGCCTCGCAGAAGGCTGAACCCTCTCACAGGTATTCAAGAACCACATGCAGTTTCAGCAACTAAGAAAGGCCATTACTTTAAAGTTACTATTATTCCTTGGTAACACTTCATTCACATCATGCACCTTTTGTTCAAAATCAAGCACATCTATCTGTCTGCAGAGTAAGCAGATCCACTTTACCACCTCATACAGAGAGCCGCTTCAGGACTCCCAGCACAAGGCGAACTGATTAAATTATGCGATTGCACTGCTGAATCCCACAGTTAAATCATAGACAATAACCAAGACAGCAAAGTATGCGTGCGGTGACCTTTGAGGGGTTTCTGCTGTTACTGTTTTAATCTCTAGAATATAAACAAAGGGATTATTTCTTTCTCTAATGGAGTGACAACCTTTTTCTCGTAATCTTGCTCAAGTGCATCTTAATCCTGCTCTTCATCAAGGAGCCCTGCAACTCTTTGCATTATCATTCCCGTTGGGGTGAATGTAGATGAAAATAGTTCAGTGGGCTTTCTGGCATTGTATACCTTTACGCACTCAGAGAGCGCTAGGATGTTTAATGTATTAACACATTTACGTTTAAGCCTGGCAAAGCCAAGTGAAAAGTTAGGTCACTTCCTCAAGGCCTTACTGAGACGCACAAGCAAAGGGGTAAATTTTGTAATACTCAACCAGATCCAGAGTAAATGGGTCAGACTATAAAATGACAAGGTTAAAACTTCTCCTCTGACCTATGCCACCTTTTACCCACGTGTTTCAGAGCTCTTTACAAACACAGATTTAATCACCTTGGTTTTCCTAGGATGTGTCGTACTTTTGTGATTATCTGGCGCACAGAAAGGTTTGATCAGACAACAGCCTATCATATTGTATAAAGAACAGCATATAGAAGGCTGGCTGAGAACTTGAACACCCTGAAAAGAACAGTTTCATGTACGCTTTCCTACCCGACAATGTTAGGAAGTAGATTTGTCAGTAACACAGCTTAGAGGTCTCCATTTGAAATCTGCTGTTCTAACCCAAAGGAACAGCAGCAGCTGTGGTCATGGGGATAACAGCGCCAGGAGTGCAGATTTCCTTCACGAGAGAAGAACATCCTAACTCAGTTTGTCAACAGAGTTACTAGCAGTCTAACTCTCCTGGCAGACTGCAGGTGTGAAACTAAATACGCCTAGAGATGAAATTTCATCATGTGGCTTAGCAGCTTAGTACATGACCAGAGCTTCTTGACTTCAGCATCGTGGGCATTCAGTCACCCAGCCTGTATAATTTAGTACAGGCCATCTTCATTCCCTAGCCTACATACTTGCACCAGCCTAAATGAAAGCAGAATTTGGTGTCTGCTCTCCAATCCAGATACAGCTCACGGGGAAGAATTACGTCAGTGAAGAATGTTAGCCAAATAAATCTAAGATTTTTTTTTTTAAGTTACTAATGCCCTACCCCATTACACTCCTTTCTATCAAAGGAAGTCCACTCTCTACTTTAAGCCAAATTTTCTGTACCAAATGCACATGTTACTGGTTTCTCATCCTCAGTCCTAGCTACACCTAGCATTTAAAAGTCCTGAGGAGGGGGACTTGTTACATGCCCTGCAGGCACTGAGATCCTTTAAAAGAAATAGGCGCAAGACTTCTCACCCCTGTTTCTTTGAAAAGGGTTATTGCAGACATGCATTAGTGCACCTCTTGCTTTGCAGAGCCCCCCACTTGTTGTGCTGTTTGCTCTCTTGCCACCCACCTCCCTTTAACAATTTATCAGTAGTCAAGAGACATCATGAGGAGCTATTGTAGTGTATTTAATATTTAATAATGCATGGTATACTTAATATTTAATGTTTAGATAAACATGTCCACACTTTTTTCGCTGCCACCCCGCCCCGCGTTTTCATAATCCTAGAAACAGGGTTTGCCAGATCTGCCCCATAGGACAAACAGCAAATTGCCCAGTGGCTTGAGAAATCTCTTAGGAGCCAGGGCCTCTAAGTTACTGTCCTGGTTCCGCCACTTATACACAGTGAACAATGGGTTTTCGCTTTGGGCTCTATTCATACACCGCAGGTATCATACCTGGCCGCAGTCCTTTCCACCAGAAAAACACTCTTTTTCCATCAGCATTGAGCTCCTGTAGATGCTGTTCCTGTTGCTTCTTTAAGGACCAGAGTCAGGAACCTAAATTAATCTAAGCTTAAGTTTGACGCACAAGTTAAAACTGGCTGTATTCATACCACCTGTTACATAACCCTAGGTCAACTAAACAATTTCTTCATGTTGCTGCTCCCTTTCTGGCCAACCATACAGGTCGCAACAACACCCCTTATACCATCCATATAGCAGCGAGCACACCAGATTCTTAGCTAAACTGGGACTCTATGCTAGAAATGATGAATGGAGAATACTGGCATCCTCCATGTTCTTTGTATCTACAAGGCAAAATGGGGCTGGAAGCAACTCCCACACCACTCAGTCATGCAGCAAAGTCAAATTACGGGTAATGATTTTCACAGCCTGGACCACGATCCATTGAAGGCACCAGTCTCGTTTTTATTCCCACAAGCTGTGCTTGAACCTCAGTGGAGGGGCAAAGAGGCACGAGCATTTGATCAACCCAGCTCCTTTTAATGTGATTTCTATTTCAGCACTGTTTCTTTTTATGCCCTCGAGTCTTTCTTGGTAATATCACCTGTGGCCTAATGTGACAGCAATGCTAAATTATATCTTGATGGCTAATTAGGGTAATTAAAGTGAAAGTAATCAAATCAAAGTAATGGGCAAACTCTTAATAAAACAGCAAAAAATCTCTATTAATCATTGAGGGTTTTTTTTTCCCTTTTGAATGTCAAAGAACATGGGTAAGGAAAAGGCTGGACTTCAGAAACGGCCCTGGCTTGATGGAACGCCATCATCGGTCTAAGCACGCCCGAACATATACTCGGTTTACAGCTAAAAACATTTGTTATTATTAAAAAATAAGGTTACAAGCGTAGGCTGCACCACAGACAAGAGCGTACCGCTCTCGGTAACTAACTGCCGCTACCTCGTTCGCCGAGGGACCCGCTTCGCTTTTCCTCAGGGAAGGGCTCGCGCTCCCGCCACCCCCTCGCCGCGCCGTGCTCGTTGCGCCCAGCGCGGGCCCACCCCGCACCACACCGCGAGGCCTCGACGCCGGCGCGGGAAGCGCGTGCCCGCCAGGCCCGAGGGGCTGCAGCGGGGCTGGGGCCGAGGCCACCCCGGGTCAGAAACGCGCGGTACGAGCGGCCGCAGGCCCGGCTTCCTCACGGGCTGCGGGGCCGCAGGGGGAGGAAGCCCCCGGCGCCATCAGGCAGGCGGCGTGGCTGCCTGCCGCCGCGCAGGCCTGCGGTGGCCGCCCGCTCCCGTGCCCGCCCGCCCGCAGCGGAGCCAAGGCAGTGTTTGCGGTCTCCAGGCAACGGGGCGCCTGGTGCCCGGCCCTGCTCTCCGTGCCGTCCCCGGCTGCCTCGCTTCGCCTCGCCTCACCTCACCTCGGCTCGCCTGGCGTCGCCTCAGGAGCTCCCCGGCGGGAGCAGCCCGCGCTGGGGCCCGTCCTAGGGCCGCGGCAGCCGCAGCCCCAGCCCCGCTCGGCGGCGGCCGGCAGCTCCGGCGGACGCCTGCTCTCAGGTATTTGTGCTCTCCGCCCTGCGCCGGGCCGCGCCCCGCCGGGGATCCCCCGCGGTGCACTGGGCCCCGAGCCGGGAGGGCTGGACCCCAGGTGCGTGGGGCCGAGGGCCAGGCTCGCGTCCTTGCACTGAACCGCGGCTTTCCCGGTGGCTCCTGACGCGGAAACGGGGAGAACGTCCAAATTTTCTGCTCCCTTTTCTGCCTCTCCAAGGCAAAGGAGGAAAGGCGAGTGGTGGGCAAGGTATCGAGGTGCCGTTCTGTCTCCTCCGTGTCCACCACCAGGGCTGACGTACCGTCTGATGATTAAAAGTTATCAAACGGACATCTCAGCCAGGGAGGACAAAGCCTGGTAGGGCCCCAGCCCCTCGTCCTGGACAGTCAGTGTGTTAGGGAACACTGACAGGGTTGCGTGGCTGCTTAATGGCCAGTGTTACGTGGCTGTGGACTAAGAACCTGTGTAGCGTTTGTTCTCGTGGCTTTGTTCCCTGGTCAGCCTGTCAGTGACAAAACGCTGGCTTTTCACAGGACCTAGGCTTGCTTCTGTCAGTCAGCTGAAAAGCTGCCCTGGAGCAAAAATAACCCTGTGCTCCACAGCCCCTCATGTTGCCGATTTTCTGTTTTACAGGCACAAGCCACATGACATGTGCGATGCTACTTGGTGAGGATACAAGTGCAGAATATGTCACCTCAGGAGCTTGCTGCACGGCTCTGCAAAGAAGGGGACCACCATCTTGCCCAGCAGGAGTTACCAATAGCCACTGCTTTCTACATGGCTGCTTTCAGCTGCAGTGCCCCCGCAGCGGTACAGAAAGTGAACTCCTTAGACAAAGTGCTCTGGGAGAAAGTGATAGCCACCCTGGAGATGTGGTGCAAAGGCAAGAATCAGATTCCCAGGATCCAGAGCAAGAACTTGGCTGTTGTCTCCCTCAGTGTGGGAATAGCTGCCATCTTTCTCTCCACCCTAAGTCCCGACAATGTGGTATCCTCAGTTTATAAACTGGAGACCCTGCTCAGGCGAGGATGCTCAGAGGAGGTGGTGAGTAAATGCAATACCCTGCTCAAGGCTAACCCAAAATATTCAATGGAACTGCTCCTGCTGAGGGCATTGGCATGTGTGCTGTCAGGGACACAAGTTAGGACGGGAGTTGCGGACTATATCCAAGCCTTTGTGATGCATCAGGCTGAGGCAGTGGCCTATGTGTGTACTAGGCAAAGGGAACACCTGCCACAGGTCATCCAGGCCTTCTCTAATTATCTCTCAGCACATCAGAAAGAAAGCCCGGACTGCAGTTCCTTGGACCAGTGGCTGGGCAACTGCTATGACTTCCTGTCCGCAGTGGCACCGGACGATATCTCAGTTTGCAGGGTGCAGGCAGCTTACCTCTTTAAGAAAAGCAAATTTGAGGAGTGTGTGGCAGTTTGTAGCAAGGCCCTCAAGGGCTTCTCAGTTGATAATCTCAGAGATGAGAAAGCTTTGGGTCTGCTCTTGGAACGGGCTGCTGCATATTTCTTCTTGGGTGGACGGATGCAGGAAATGATGCAGGATTTAGCAGAAGCCTTTGCAGCAACCCCTGCCCAGGCAATGAAACACTTTGAAGAGCTTTTCTCACCACAAGACACCGAGAGGATAGAAGAACAGGCTAGAACTGTCCTGGAGGTGAAGTTTGCAGCATACAGGGAGGCTGTGCGTACTCGAACTGAACTCAGAGGCAATCATGGTACTGAACTGCTCCCTTCTGTCATCCAGACAGTCCAGTTCCTCCTTCAGATCTCCCCAGGGTCCAAACGTGAGCTCAGTGTTCGGCTAGCAGACTGCCATCTCCTGCATGGACACATCAGAACTGCCCTGGAGATCTGTGACCACCTCTTGGCAGCAGAGCAGAAAACTTACTACAATACTCTCTTAGCATTGCGAGGATTCTGCTCCCTCCACGCGCATGACCATCAGCAAGCCCTGCAGGACTTTCAAAAGGTCATTGAGCATGATTCCCCACATCCTAACAGCTGTATTAAAGCCTTGTGTGGGCGTGGACTTATCCGGATTTCTGGTGGCAGCCATTACTTGACAGCCCTGGATTATATCACAGCTTGCCAGTTAAAGCTGGAAGAAACGATCTTCACAATCAAGTCGTATGTGCCGTGGAACCAAAGAGGACTGCTGCTGAAGGTTCTGCAAGAAGAAGGACAGAAGATGCTCCAGAAGAAGAGGTACCACGGAGGCAGTTGAGCCTGTGGGCAGAAAAAGAAACAGGGCTGTGCAGATTCCTAACTGAAAGAGAGCGGCTTGAGTAGTGGAGAGGGTACCTGCTTCAGATAACTGACAATAGCATAGAGACCCTTTTAAAGTTCCTAATCAACATAACAAGTTTAAATAAAACTGCATAGGTGTGGCTATTCCAGCAAAATAGTGTTTTGCTGGTATGTCAGAATGAGATAGGATCCACGTAGCCAGATCAGCTCAATCTTTCTATGGCAGTTAATCCACGATATACCAATTGGCCTAAGATGGGCGTGAACAAAATGCTAGCAGGAATACGGCAAGAGATTTCTCCTCTAAAGGCATAGATACACCCATAATAAAACAGATTTGTTGGTGCTCACTGGCTCCTTTCACTCTCAGCTCTGAACTCAGGGATTTGGTGGGCCGTGAATTACCAGGCCCCTAAAAGTGTCCTTCCAAGACAGAGCCGAGGTGCTACTGTGCGTGTACTTGGTGCTGGCAATCCAAATCCTTTTTTCAATGCTAACGGTATTCATGGCATATTTAAGGATGGGAGATCTGAGGCAGGAACACCAAACTATTCCTGCTAAGTCTATTAAAATCTGAGTTTGAAGGTAGAACAAGGTGTAACAGAGGGACTCTGAGGTTTTAATAATTAAAATAATCTTTCTAAAGGTCAGAAAAGATTGCTCATCAAAGTAGTATCTTTATTAGTTTCTTATTTCTTCCAACAGAAAATGAGCTACTATTTAAATGTAAAAGTTTCAGTGTTTCAATATTTTGTCTGATACCAGCCCAGGAAAAGTCTTCAATTTTCTCCAAAACTGAATTTTTACATTACTTTCTCAGTTTTTCCTCATGTGAAATACTAAACTAATATTTCAGGGAAAAACTTGAACATTTGAAGTGGGAAATAGCATGTGAAAGTTCATCTCAGGTGGCTACCCTTTACAACTGATACTCACATTTATTTAGTCTCTTAATTTTAGTACTATTATGACCTTTTTCTTCAGTTGCATGATGCGCATTTCACACCCAATACTTGGGGCCTGCACTCCGGTGGTGTAACTGAAGGACAGAAAAGTTCAGCGTTGCACTGGCGGATCAGGGCACAAGCACAAGCCCCCTTAGACACAGGTCACTGCTTCTGCAACAAGAAGCTACCCGTTAGCACAGTTCTTCCGAGTCCTTGCAAATTTTAACACAGAGCTCTTCGTTAGAAATGGTGATCTTTTCTTTTTCACCATCATCATTACTTTTTCCTTTTCCCATTGTAGTATCAGCTGATTCACAGATATGAATCATGATTTGTTAAGCTTTCTTTAGAGCCACGACTGCTTAAGAACATGTTTTTTTAAAGAGGGGTTATGATTATGGAATTAAGTGGCAGAGATACCTATGGTGCTGGATATGGTAAAATGTATTATCCGTTTTGATACTGGGCTGGTAACTTAACTTCCAGGTGAGACAAAGAGGCTCTGTTACTCTCATTAGCATTTTTTCCTTGAAGGTGGTCTTTCCCTTTTTCTTTATTTTTTTTTCCCTCCAGAGATGCCCCTGGGGTTTACCAGCTTGCTTCTCTCTTGGTGGAGCTGGACGCTTCTGATGAAGCATCACGGATTCTTTGTGCTGATGCCCTGTACCAGATGGGCTGTGTAGAAGAAGCTCACAAGCTGCTCTTACTAGCACTCTCCAGAAATCCACAAAGGTCTCCCATCCTGGCTAGGCTGGCCCTTCTGCAACTGAAGAAAGGTTTCATGTATGATGGCAACCAGGTAAGGAGCACCTGGCTAGCAGAGAGAATGAGAGTGATCAGTGATGGTATGGTGAAGAGGGTTAATATGCCTTTTGGCTGATACAGAAGATGCGTGGTAGAACTTAAGAAGCACCGCTTTAGAGACGTAGGCTTGCCAGAGGGTGTGCTTTCCATTTCCCAGCACAGTGCTCTGCTTGTCTCCTGATCCTGAGTGTTACCTGACAACTGTAAGGCTCTGAGTACAAGCTGCACTGTGAGGCCACCTCATCACACAACCTGTGATGGGCTTTCCAGTGGGGCTGCACCTAGCCCAGCCTGTGCTTCAAGACATTTCTCAGGAACGGAGGCAACTGGCAAATACAGGCCTCATAAGGAGGACTTTCTGTCTGTAGCACAGGCCACACAAGGACTCCTAGCTAAACACAGCCCATTCATCACATGCTATTTAATGGCACGTTTCATTGGAGACTTTAACGAGGCAGAGCGTGACTGAGCATCCTGCTCCTGGTGACAATATTGATGGGATTGGTAATTTTCCCCTAGAGAAAAGGCGGCAGAACTACTGCCTAACCGATTATCCTAATGAAGCATTGTAGGGCGGGACGGGGAAAGAGACAAAACCAGAAGCTCAAATATCAGTCTGCAGTTTTCTTTGTTTAGTGGCTTATGACTTGTGCTTGAAACCATCAAAGAGATTGCAATACGCCGATTTTCTTCTCAAGGATTATGAAGCTGAATTACCAGGTTCTGCCATCAGAGGGAACTATTGCATTTTTTTAAATCCGATATAAAGTCTACTAGCCATAAAGAGAAAGGTTTTATTGTCACTGCTTCACTACTGCCTATGGAAAATAAAGGTTTTGTATAATTTGCTGCCTTTGGGAAGGCTATTAATGAATGACATGACTTTATTCGAGTTCATATATTGCCCTTGGAAGTTGGATTCCTATCTGTAGTTCTAGATTGAATGTATCTGTCACGAAAAATTTCTCTTCAAAATGTTTTTGTCCCACCTGCCTGTCAGCGCCCAGACACTTGTATCTATTAATAAAAATAGATAAAGTAATAAGTTCAATGGATGTGTCTGGTGCACCAAGAAAACTTTGCTCTTGCTCTGGCTTCTCTGGCTCAGATTTGAATGTTGAGTACCTGCTGAGCACTTTTGCTTTACTAGAGGAAACACCTTTTGATTCTTTTCCTTCAGAAATGTAGTAAAAAAGTGCTTGGTGATTTTCACTCTAGCAAATGGAGGCAAAGATACCATATGTCAGGCAGGATTCTTTTCCAGGAGGACAGTAGTTTGTGGATTTGAATCCCTACTTTTCTCGGATTCCCAATAGCAATACTAAAAGAAAGGCACAGCACCTCACTGATTTTCCATTAATTCACTGGTTTCAATTTTACAGTCAAAAGGGGTCACTGGAATCCTGTTCCACAGAAACTTTCTCTCTTTGGGGCAATCATCCTGTGGTTCTGCTGTATTTATAAAAACAGTTAACTGCCAGTCTGGAACAGATGCTGCCCAAAGAAAGCAAATTAGCTTTATATATTTTCCCAGAATGATTTCTACAGCTACAGTGGTGGTGAGAAAAGATAAGAAGTAATGTTTTCTCCAACATACGTTTACGCTAGGGCCAGCTGAAGAGTTTTGTAGAAGAGATTCTGTCTTGGCCTTGGCCGGACCGTGGCTGGCTGAAGCCCGAGTGAAACGTAGGGAAGCACTGTGTAAGAGCATACTTGTCTCCCCAGCTTTAGCATGACTTGATGTATCTTTTCATGCCAATCTTTCTCTTCTGGCTTTTTCTCTCACACTGTTAAGCTGCTAAAGAAAGTGATCAGAATTGGAGATACCTCCTGCCTCCTGCCAATCATGGACATTTTCAAAGATGAAGACAGGAAGCTGATGCAAACTCACTGCCATTTCAGAGCGCTGACCATCTTGAAGGACAAACAGGAGGATGCTGACATCAAAGAGGCCATTGCCTACCTTTCCTTTGCCATCATTGCTTCAGGTAAGGTTATCAAGATATTGATAGATTTACTTCTGTGGGAAATCAGGTCAGTGGGTATGCAAGCATGTCCAGCCAATTTTTATCTGTCATTTCCCCAAGCAGAAGACTGAAACTGTAGACTTACGAATGCAGCTGAAGAGCAGGATGAAATCTGTTTAACGTAGCAACTCATCTGGACCATGACCTAGTGCAATTGAACAGTGACTGCAGTTCTTACTGGCCCATAAGAAGCTTGTGAACTGCTTCAAATGTATTGCAAGGGTTCAGTTCCGTGCTACAGGGACATCAGCCCCTTTTCTTCACCTGTCCAGAAGACCCAGCGTGTGATTTTGTTCTGTTGTCTAGTGCATGAAATCCTCCTGGAGCACAGCTGAGGATTATTTTAAATCGCATTGTTCACATGCTAAAAGTTAAATTCAAGCATAAACCACCCTTGCTGGGTCGTATCGACACAGAGAACCTACAGTTCCTTCATAACTTGGAAAAGATCTTTAACATCCTGAACCCATTTGTTTCCACCTGTTGGTTTGAAATTTCCAATCTAATCATTTCCCTGTTTTTCCTGCTCCAGAAATGTAATGTGTAGAGTGTACAGGAGACACAATATATGTCTTCTTTGCAGTTTACAGTCTTTTGTTATGGTAAACCTGTTATCAAGCATCAGACTGCAATTACTGTTCAGTTGCTGTAGCTTGCTTCTGAGTAATTGGTCTGGACAAATTGATCTGTAACCATAATTTTTTTTCATACATATGCTCACAGATTTTCTCACAAGTACAGCTGTGCTGTTGAGCAAACTACATGTTTTAATGTTAGCAGTGCTGTCTTCTCAGAGCCATTAGATTATTCTTCTTTTTATGTGCTGTGCTTTCCTTCCTCACCGTGAGGATAAGAGGTGTAATGCTGTTCTTCCATTGGTAAAGGAAAAGCAGAATGCAGGGGGATTCTTCTGTACTTAATGTAGGGTGGCTGTTTTATCACAGCAACAGATACATGCTCAAAATACAAGGAAAAGTCTCAAGAACTACTTTTCCTTCTATAAAACTTGATTTTTCAGTAAGTAACTGCACACAGGTGACTGAGGTAACCTGGAAGCCTGGTAACATCAAGAGAAGCCAGGGCTTTTTGATCCTGTTGTCCAACTGCTAATTTGGACAGCTATATTTTTAGAAATGTTTCCCCAGAAAATTAAATCTAGATCTAGATGAAAATTAAATCTAGATCTTGATCTAGAAAGAGATGAGAGCTTCTTTGAAAATACAATGTGATTGTTTCTTAAGGAGATCAAAGGCAAACTTGTGATAAGTGAGAGGGGAATTTGGTCCCTGTGAGCAGTTAGTCCTTGAAAGAGTGTCAATGAAGGGACACTTCACAAAATCATCTAGATGAGGGAAATCCCCCTTTCAGAAGAAAGAAGCCTTCATCCTATTTGTTTTGTGTAAGTTTTAGAGGAGGTGCTAGCTGGTAAGTAATTTGGAAAAGCTACTGAAACAGAGCCAGCTTCAGCCCATTTTAGACAAGCAGTGTAGAAGTAGAAGGCTCCTCTGTTTCAGCCTTAGTTTGTTACATGAGTTAGTACCCTGAAAACCTTCCTACCAATGCAATTTATTTGGTACCTCCTGCTTCATCAGAATGAACATGCTGTAAATGCAGTCAGTGCAGCAAACAACCTGCCTTCTTGTTCCAACACATGAATGAATCAGTAATTCCAGTGCGAAAGGCTGAACGCACCCACTTATATGCGTCGTTATCCTAGCTTTTCCTAAGGAGAGAGAGCAGACTAACATGGAAATGCTTCTGGCATGTTCCAAGTAAAACCATGTTTGTATGGAAATCTGCTGTTCACTCGGAGCAAATGTTATGACAGCAGCATTGAGAAGAAGCAAGTTTGGTTTATGAAAATGGAAAAAAAACCCTGTTAATTGCTTTGAGGTGGTTCCATTTCACAGCCCATGCGTTCCAGCTTATCAACTCACCACCTGCTAGAACAGATGCTACTTAAGAAATGGATATTGTCTTTATAGGAGCCTACTGATAGAGCTCCAGAGTGATAATAGTCTTTGCTACAGAAGTTTTGGAGCGTATCAGGAGGGAGTCTCATTACTGTAAAAGAATTGCTAGGAGCCTGTCTGCTGGCTCATCTCTGTGGGCAGCTGTGCAAGACGCTGCATTTGCTGACCTCCCTATGAAAAAATATTTACAGTGGCACTGATGATTTATGTTCCAGTATTGGGATGCAACAGTTATTGATTGCAATCCTGGGCGAATTAGGATTGTTATCAAAATTGAAAGGACAGGGCACGTGGATAGCAGAAAGACACGTGGTGCCACAACCAGGGAATAAATAGACCATGATTTTCCTTGTCAACTATATGGGTTTATTTGGGCAGCACTTACTTGAAAGCAGTGAAAACAGATCTTAGTATCACAAATCTCGGTGCATATTAAGTGTGGCCATAGATTACTCCCATCTGGATTACTGTTTCATCCAAAACAATGTGTACCTTCTAACTCCACTTTATTAAAACAGCCAAATGGCCTTGTGCCTCCATCCTCACATACCTTCCTCTTAGAGCTTCTCTCATTTTTGCTGCTCCTATTCCATCATACTAAAATCTCAAAGGATTCCTTCTAATGAACTAGATTCTAATTCAGCTCAGATCCTGAGGTGTTGGTCATGTCATTGGTAGGTCGCCTCCATTTGTTGCACTTTAAAGGTGTGGTGGAGGGATAGATATGGAGATATGAAGATGTTCCCTTTTACAATAGCCTCATCTTCCTTTTGCTGCTTGCCAGAGCAGCAGCATCACAATGCTGGCTTGTAGAGGTCTCCGTGAAAATGCATGGAAGACCTTAGGGCAGAATAACAAAGGGCAAAGCTTTCCAGGCCTCCTTAAAAATTGACAGAAGTCATTTCATGACAACTGGCAAACAGGGAAAATCTCTATACTGTCAGCTGGCTGAGTCCAGGTATCCCAGAGAACGTAGGGGAAAAAAATGCCTGCGTGGAAAGGTTGAGTGCTTAATAATGGCAGGCCTCTCCAGGAACACAAAAGGAGCGTTCCTGAGGAGACTCACTCTTCCAAGACCTTGAGGCAATCAGGAAAGCAGTCATGGATATTTGAGAAGAGGTAGTATTGATCGACATGTATTTGGTTTTTTAGGAACCAGGGAGCTTCTGAGCTAGTTAAGCAATGTGATTTTATTCTTTTCATTCTGTTACCTTTTCCACTCATTCAGGTTTTTTATTACAATGTTCTTTTGGCACGTTTAACTAGACTGAAGACTCTTTGAAGTGGGCCCTGGGTTTTTGGTGTGCCTGGCACAGTGTGGTTCCTGTTCCTGTCTGGAAAGTTAAGAGTTGAGTCACAGTAGCACAGTTACAGTTATAAATCAAATTGCAGCCATACAACTACTCCCAGCAAAGTGCCCTTTCTTTCTGTAAATCACTGTTAGAATTATTTTTTCTTTCTGTAAATACAAATGTATATACATCTACACACACTGGGATTTACTGCACCCTGTTTTAGAGCAGTAGACTTGAGACCTTTCAAGTAAGCATGGCTGCATTTCTCTGTGCCAGGTGGTTATGCTGAAGATTGCCTTCTCATCAGGGCTCAATGTTACGGGCGCCTTGGTCAGAAGAAAACTGCTATTTTTGATTTTAACGCCATCCTAAAGGAGGACCCTAGGAACGTGCAAGCTCTGAGTGGACGAGGATTCATTTACCTTGCTCTGAAGCAGCAGAAGGTATTATCACTATATTGATTTGCTGGTGATTTTTCTGACAGTATTAAGCAATTAAGGTACCACAGGCTTTGTCATGGAGTCACTGAAATCAAGAGAACTGCTCACAGAATTTGGTCAGTGAAGGCTCTTGTTTTGGCTGGGTGTACATGTAGACCGCTTGATGTTACTGATTTGCTTTCCCAAGTCTAGAGAGAGGAAGACTAAACCTTCATCATAGATCTTAATCACTGTCACTACCATGCATTGATTTGCAATGCCGTGAACTCTCCCCTATATCTGATCTCACATTTTCATGACATAATATTGTGTTAGATGAAAGATAGCAACAACAAAAGGAAAAAGGAAGAACAGTTTCAAGGTTCAGTGAGCCACTCTCCATCTGTGAAAAGCTCATGTGTGCAATTACCATTACAGCAGACTTGGGAGATTGCAGTTTATCATTGCCTGGGAATAGTGTCAGATGTTCGCGTGGTTTATCTGCTTCTAATATGCTCAATAGCCTTACACTTCGCCTGTGTATCACACTAATCACCAACAGTGAATTTGAAATTGTTCATCTCCAATTGGCGTGTGGATTTGTGCTGGTTTGTCCTGGCTGAGCCAAATCCTGCTTGCACTTAATCATTCACAGCATCTCTTTCTTGTTTCTGTAAGAATTTTTTCAATAATAATCTGGGGAGTTCAAAACACTTTGCAAATATTCATTCAAACCTGTCTTGATGCTCTTGTATCAACTTTACAAATGGAAAAGATGCAGCACAAGGCCAGGGAAGAGCAAAGAGCTTCCAAAGGTGTGCAGCTGACCTGTGGGACAGGAGAGAGCTGAAAGCACCTGAAAGAACAAATTATCAATACGTAGGTATTGCTACCATTTCATTTTTTGGTTGTTTTTACATAGGAAGCAGTGCAAGATTTGATCTCAGCGCTGAAGGTGGAGGCAGGAGTAGTGATCCCAGCAATCCTGTCTTTAAAGCACGAAGCCCAAGGGTTGATCACTCAATGGCTTCTTCAGCATGGCAGGGCTGCATTAACTGAGCTTGCTGCTACTAAAGGCCTCTCAAAAGAAGAAACTCTCAGGGATCTTCTCATGATTGCAAAAGCACTAATTAAAATCTGCAAGGATTCACAATATCACATCTTCTACACAGATGTTTTGATTGCAAATGGTAAGTTTCCTGTCTTTTACACAGCTGATCAGACTAAGTGAATTAGCAGTAAATTAAAAGAAAGTGACTGTTAAATGGCGAGCATATTGTTGTGTAGTACTTTTCAAGATAATTTTGGAAATGTTTAAGGGTATTAATTACTTCATACCCTTTCCCAAGATGTGGACTGTGGACAGGCTACCTAAATCCTGCTTTAGTAAGTTTTCTTGATGTCTCTTTCTTCACATGGAATGGATAATATACCTTGTACTGGTGTTAACCAACAGGAAGGTATGAAGAGGCCTTTGATCACCTTCGGGAGGCGTTCGGCCACTCTCTTGCTGATGACTTTGCTAGTGCGAGACTAGCTGTGCTGCAGCTGAAGAAGAGGAATGTGCCAGTGGCAGCTCACTCATTCAGCATCCTAGCTAAGAGAGATGAAAAGGAGATGGGGTTTCTCCTGAACTTCGTAGATGCTAAGCAACAACAGCATCTCTCTCAGGTACAATCCGTTTTTTGATGTCACATCTGTAGATTCAGTGGGGAAAGAAATGGGAAGCAAAATTAGGCTGCAGAGATTTTCCCTGCCTTGTCTTGAACAGAATGTGTGGGAAGACTGTTTATCAGATGAACGAGGAACCAACTGGCTTCTTCCTCCAGCCTTTCCTTCAGCCGGATTAGCAAAATGAATGCAAACTTTGTTCATTGTAGTGACCTTGCTTCAGTCTCTAATAATTCATTATTACCGCTTACCACTTGGGGGAATTTCTTGGTGGTCTCCCTAGCATGAGGCCTGTTTAATCCCAACACTAAAATGCAGAGGATACAGAGAGCAGCAGCTAGAGATTTAACAAGATCATTGCTAGTGCTGTACTCTGTATGAGTTACATGGTGCTCACAGCTGGCTTCTGGGGAAGGGGAATTCATGTTTTGTTCATTTTCTTGATGAAATGAAACTGAAGGTTCTGATTCAGTCACATTAAATGTTTCATTCCTTTTTGCTCTTTCGTGTAACGTTTAGAAATTTAAATATATTCTCATTTTTATAAAATGACTAGCCTTTGAGATTGGTGTTGGTTTTCTTAGCTAAAACTGTTTGACACAAAAATGGCACGCTGCTCTAGTCCACCCAAGTATGTATTTTTCAGTATTTTTTTCAAGTTTTTCCGCCAAAGTACATCCAGCTCTGAGAAAGCATCTCCAATAATAAAACAGGACAAGGTCAGACTGATGGTGAGGAGTTTTAACATTCGCTCAAGCATCTGCAATTCTGATGACCCAGAAGCTCCGTGTTCTGAGAATCAGTTTGCTTCCTTTTATTCAATTTGTAGATTGTGCGTGCCCTGGTGAGATGCTATATTGTTATGCTTTCTCCCAGGTTATAAAACCAACAACGTGCTGATATGCTTAATGCATCTAGAGGGAAGTGCTTCATATGTATTTTAGCAAAACAGCAGGAGGATATAAGTAAACAAGTATTAATTTACTGGTCTCTAGATATACACCATTACAGAGAAAAGAACCCCTCTCTTCTGAATAATGCAAAAAGTTCAGTCTTATGGGGAAGAGTTTGAAGATTTCAGAGCCAATTTGCAATCTTTCACTATATAAAGCTGATAAAGGTACAATCAAGAATGTGTCTATGGAGGTATCTATAAATAAAGATGCGTTTTTCAGCTGAATTTCCCTTGCTGACACATCTCTCATTCTGTATGAAAGTCTCACAGCTAAGTCCATCCATGCTGCTTTCTGAGAAAACATGGAAAAGAGAAGAAAAAAAACCCACAGCAAACCAATTTTTTTACAGTTTAAACTGCACGGATGTATTAGGAACTCACTGGTGCTACAGATTAGTGAAACCTTTAAAATGAGAGAGGCACTTTAATTCTGGGGTTTTTTGGTAGCTGTCAAACAGGGCCTGGAATAAAGCCCCTTACTGGTGGCTTATCATGAAAGATCTTTCTGCCACTTGAGAGAATAGGAGTGGCTGGACTGATTTCAAGACTGGAACTCAATACCAGTGTTGGAAGTAAGAGAGTGATTTTTTAAATCTTTAATCTTGTGCTTTTGTTCAACTGAGTAAACATTTGGACTTGAGCACCTGGGAGTCCTTCCGTATTCCCTAATCTTCAAAGATTTACTGAGTGTGCTTACTTTTATTACTGATTAGCCCAGAATCACTTTTTTTTTTCTGTATATGTATTTTGTGATAAGAGGATAACTATGTACTTTGCTGGGGTAGGAAAGGAATTGGTTAATTCACCTGCCCGGTGTCTGAAAGGATTTTCCAGTAGCACTTCCTTTTGCCTGCAAGGTTACTCCAGTTTGCATGTGAAACAAAGATTTCAGTAAAAACAAAAAAGCTTAGAATTAATGCCAAAAAACGCAACTATGGCCTTACTTTGTCAGGGCTCCTAAATACACTCTAGGGGAGGGTGTTCTTTCTGTTACCTCCATTTCACAAATAAGGAGGCTGAAGCAAGGAAAGGTTTAGTGGTTTACATTCAACCCTCAGTCTCCGCACTCCATGCACAAAAGTAATACTTCCACATTATTTTAGAGTGTTTGGAGATTACAGGCATTATAAAAATGTATCATCATTATCCTGGAGTCTGGGCTGAAAAGCTAAAAATAATTCTACAGAAGCTGAATAGGAAAGGGTGGAGGAAGGAGAGCTCCTTGATGTACTGATTTTTTTTCATGAAAAACAAAGCAATAAAATTCTTCCATTATTTATAGTCTAAGGGGTCCCATGCTAAGAAATTTGTAAACAACAGGGAGAGCCACATGGGAATAGGAATCTGAAAGATTTATTAAACTGCAAAAGGTCAGAGGAAGGGAGTTTGCTTGCTGCTAGTGCAGCTTCAACCCTTCAATTTCCTATGTCAGAGGTTAAAGGCATGACTGATTGCTAGCTCCTTGCCCAGATCCACCGAGCTGCACTTTCTGTTGGCTGTTGACATGCCGTAGGATAGCCAGAGCTGGATCCTACAGAAATGGTCTCAAAAGCTGTATGGTCTGTGTCAGAATTAGGCCCTCAGCCCAAGGTAGAAGCTGCCATTTCACATGCCTTCCTGGCACGTGGACGCCGAAATAGGGTCTGCAGGTAGAGGAGGAGAGACTTGCTCCAAACTGTTCTGAAAACATCCAACCCTCTTCGAAAGCTCGGTGCTTATCTTCTGGTATTTACTGCTCAGAGACTAACCCTTGGCCATAACTTCATGTCCCTTAAACTCCTCACTCATTTTCTTTCTAAGGAATTGAACCTTGATCAATTTCAACATGAGTTAGTCCCTAGGGACTGGAACCAAACATGCAACAAAAGTATGCGTATTTTCAGTCCTGTATCACCCAGCAAGGTAACTAGATGGTAGAGAGGGACACAGAGACCTAAGTCCAGGAAGCAGTCCGATCACTGGTCACTTATGGCCTGCCAAGCCCTTTCCAGACGGCACCGGAATTATTTCAGTCTGGAGGCCATAATCAAATCTTTGGTGACAAGTTTGAAGGTGGGCTACAGTTCGTCTGTGAATGTTCTACGTAGCCTGCTCTTGGCCTTCCAAAGTCACTTGCAATGAGGCTGATGGCAACAAAGTGCTTCTCAGAAGCCACACGCAGGGAGCAGCTGAACTCAGTTGTGCAATACCCTTCTGGCTTTCTATGCCCTTCCTATATCTTCTTTCCATAAGTCTTCTTTTCATATTTACCTTCATTCAGAAGATGATGTGCAAGTAAGTGGCTAATTAATCCATCTGTGTTATACACCAAAAATGGGTCCCAACTCAGTTCCTTAAGTCAGGCAGAGCCAGAAGAAAATCCAGCTGCCCAATGCCCGTGTTTACTCCATCAGTGAAAATGAGAGAGAATAATTTATTCTCAGATGCGCCTTTTTCCTCCAAGTACAGCAGGAAATCCAGAATCTTGTGGCTTGCTTACTTTGGGGGCTGTCAGCGAAATGTGAAGAAGACAAAACAGCGGCTCCGTTAATAAGTGGCAATATTGTATGTGGTGCAGTAAACCCAAAATGATCCTGGTTAGCACACAAGCAGGTTCAGCATTAGGTTAGTCATTCAGGAGAACAACAAACATTGTATATTTCTTCTGCCATTGAGACAACAAATGCACTTTAAAGGCTGAAAAATTGCAATTTAACTATACAAACACAAGGTATTTTGAGGAACCCCACTGTGCTTTTTAGAACAACGTGACCTAGAATTTACCAATTTCCAGGAAAAAAAGCCTTCTCTTGTCAGGATGCTCCTTATGCGCAGATGCAATTCCACCTTGATCCCTTGTTAAAATCTTGCCACTGAGAAAACACTTGCATCGATCAGTTGCTTTAAGAACACTTTAAAGGACTAACTAAGTTTGCTGCTCTTTAAATAGATACACAAACAGACATCTGAGATGTTTTTCCACATGCTGCCTTACAATTTATGGCCAGATCTATTAAAGCCAGTGATTGACACTATTTGGGGAGAGGTCCTATTTCTGTGAAATAGAGAAACTGGGAGACTCTCTGATAAATATGACTACATAAAGGATTTTACATTCCTTTATAGCAAAATAACAAGTAAAATTCTTCATAAACTGTTAGGAATGGCTAAATTATTTCATGCCACTCAGATGGTCTCAGATGAGGTGCTCGGACTTAACCTGCAATATTGATCCATTTCATCCAGAACTTGTTTTCCTTAGTTCTGTTAAACAGCAATCAATTCTAATCTAGGTCAACCAAAATAAAAAGACAAGGCATATAAAGAGACTGGAAGACCTGAGCTGGCTGTCAGGTGTGGCTATGGAGACAGTGGCTGGGCTAACTGAATTTTGGGGAGCCACAGGCATCCATAGGCAATGTGTGATATCCCATGGAACGAGACTGATGAAAACATTTATCCCATGCTTGAAGTCTCAGCTTGTTTGGCTCAGCCTTCTTTAAGACCTAAGCTGCTGGTGGCAGCCTTGTTTATAACTTAAATATTCACTCTGCTGCAGCATGTTAAAAGCTTTGTTTATTACCAATAAAGGGGAATAATGAGAAATCCATTTGAGGCAAATAGTCCTAATGGAGTTTTCTTTATTGACCTTTATGAACCTAAAAATTATGTGTCTCTGTCTGCCTTCTCTATTTTCTTGTTGTTGTTTTTCCCTTCAGACAAGGGCAGATAGTTCACTTGCACTTGACATTAATGATTAGCGAAGCCATCGGTTGGCCGTTTTTTCCCATAGCTTGGATAAACTTCAGTAGAGACCAGCCTTCATTATTAGCACATGCAAATAAATATTTGTGGTGCAGTACATGGGGCTATCTATTGATGAGAAGATGCAATTTCCATATAGTCACCTGTTAGAGCAGACCATGGCAGCACTTTGGTTTCATGAAGGGAACACTCTGCTTCCAGAGTTTAGTCCATTCAGTTTTCAGTTCACATCTCATTCCTAAGGAACGTAAACAATGTCAGAAGAAGTGTTCTGAGAAAGTTTTAGCAAAACAAAGAGTGGTTCAGAAACTTGAGATAACAGCAAGTGTCCATTGATCCAAGATTTGTATATCTACATGCAAAAAATATGCCAATTATATGTTCTCCAACTAGATGCAATTTCAACGTTTGGCAACAAAATTTCTTAGTGTCTGTGTCTACCTTTGGCCAGTCCAGACTACGTATTTTACCTTTTTTTCACTTTTAATAACTAATATTAAGTAACTTTCTGTCCACAGGTAGCAGCCCATGAAGGAAATGTGCTGATTAAAGAAAATCACTATGAGAAGGCTCTTGGTTATTACACCCTGGCTATCCTGGCAAGCAAAGGCAATCCAAGGTATCTCAGACAGAGGGCTGCTTGCCTTACGCACCTGAAAAAATATGACAAAGCTTTAAAGGATATGGAGAAAGTGATCCAGAAGCATGGCCGTAACAGCCTTAAAACACGCGTTGAGGACCACTGCTTGAAAGGACGCCTGCTACTGTCAATGGCTGAGGAAGAAGCAGCAGTTAAGGAGTACATTGAGGCACTGCAGTTAGACGAATCTATGGCATTGTGCAGCATCACGAATGGCCCCGGCAGTGAAATTTTAAGCAAAACATTTCATAAGATTGCACAATATAATTTTGAAATGCAGCATTATGAAGAGGCCTGGAAAATCACAGACTGTGGTCTTAAAATTGATAAAAATACTGACCTTAAAAAGCTGAAAACAAGACTTAAGCGAGAGGCATCAAGCTGTAGCATACATTAATTTATCTGTTTGGGGATTTTCCAGTGTCTGATTGCTTTCTAGTTTATGAGGCTGCAAGAATAAGGGAGAGATGAGAAGCTCATGATAAATATGCAATGGACGTGGCACTAAACATGGTACAGCAAGATTAGGAGTAGAAAGTTTCAGGCAATGAAACGAAACTGATGAAGAGAGCTGTAAGAAAAATGCAAATTGCAGTTTTCAGTAGTCTTGAAAATTATTGTGGATGTATGTAAACTCCTCCTTGTGAAGAAAGTGTTTTGTCTGGCTAAACTGAACTAATTCTAACACATTGGTTCCAATCGCAGTGAAGGAAAACATTCAGACGGCTTGCAGTTTATTAATAATAATCATGTATTTCCTTGCTATTTATTTGATTAGCTTTAACACATACTGCTCAATTAAGTAGCCTTATTCTTATGGGCCAGTCAAAAAGATCATTCAAAAGTAACATTTGTAATGTGGTTTATATTTGGGAAGGACCACGTGTGTTACACCGCTCAGACAACCCTCTCCTGAATGGAAGGAACTGCGCTTGTCTCAGTCTAGTGGATTTGCAAAGACCGGCACCAGTGTAGAGGAGTAGGAGCTGTACAAATGCCAAGTAAACTGTTTTTATGTCCCAGGGAACACAGATAATGTGAAGGATGAGACTCAACAGAGATGAAACATCCAATCTAGTGACTAATACCCTGTTATCTGGGACACACAGGCAGCTGTACTCCAGACTTCACCTTGGATTTCCAGATCCCTGTGTCTCAGTTTGCCAGTGCAGATAATGGCAATAATCTCTCAGTAGGGGTTTCTGCAAGAGCCCGCTAAATGTCATCCTTCACACTCCTGGATATTTGCGCACAAAAGACAGCACTGGAGCATGAACTAATCAAGAAGTGATCGATGTTGGGGTTAGAGGCAACAGCCAAGATGGTAATGTGATTGCTCTGCAGTGATTCAGCACTCATTCTTCATCATCCGTGCTGGAGAGCATGGGAATCAACATCTCACATGCTGAAGGGTTTTGCCTGCTGTCATCTATGTAGCTTCACCACCTGTAAGGCCAGCTAGACTTAGGGAGCAGCACAGAGAGAGTGCCGATATACCCAGTTTCTGCACGGTTTGGTGTTTCATCTCTGCAAAGGGAGTCTATAGCTTAGTTTGGAGGCAGTACGCCTATGTGTGCAAAAGGAAACTATGAGGTGGGGCCCAAAACAACAGACTTGTATATTTGTTTTGACTGCTCCGACTGAATTTGTCCCAATGTTTTTGGAGTGTGATAATACAAACATGGAGAAAAATAGAAACTACTATTGAAAACAAAGATTAAAGCAATACTGAGAACTGCTCTGCTGCTTTGATTAGGATGAAAGGGAAATGGAACTTTTTTTTTTTTGTTACTTTGTTTTCTGAAAGGCAACATTCCAGAGTGAAACTTCCTTCAGCAGCCACGCAATCAACCCAATAGGCATCTTTTTCTTTCTTCTCCTCATGCTCCTTTTTTTCTTCCCTAAGACCACAGGTAAGAGTGGGCTTCTTTCCTTTCAAATTCAAGAAAAGTTATGCTGATTTTAATCCTAGTGACACTGACGAGTACTTTTTGCTCCTAATTGGCATCAAGATGCTACACGATAGGTTTTTTCCAAGCATGACATTACATCCTTAAAAAACTGTTCGCTACATTTGCAAGCTGAAAGAAATAACTTTGCTGATTTTTCTTCAAATGGTAATCAACAGATAGGAATTTCTCTGTGTCTCATCCTGAAATTTTTGAGAAGCAGTTGTTTAGGGCTTTGGATTTTCTTTTTTTTTTTGCTTGATTTTTGTTTTGGGTTTTTGATTGACTGGGATAATAAATCTCTTTACAGCTTCACATGGCTGTTCTGTTAGCATTGCCTCTTTTAGTTGCAGGTTTGGTTCAGTGTCAGTCAGCTGATAGTTTCTCTTTTCAGCAGTTTGATCCTTCTGTGGTTTTCAGAACAGAATAGTTTTGGTCGGAAGGGACCTACAGGGATCATCTAGTCCAACTGCCTGACCCCTTCAGGGCTGACCAAAAGTTAAAGCATATTATTAAGGGCACTGCCCAATTGCCTCTTAAACACTGACAGGCATGGGGCATCGACCACTTCTAGGAAGCATCTTCCAGTGTTTGATGACCCTCTTGGTAAAGAAACTTCCCTAATATCTAGTCTGAGATATCTGTGTCTATACAATGTACTCATGTTGTACAGACCATTAAGACAATGTATAGTCTCCTTTGCCACAGTTAATATTGCTGAAGATGTTACATAAGCATGGAAATCTAGACGCGCAAAGAACAGACACGCAGATGCTCGGCTGCATTCAAGTGCAATCATTACAGAGAGACCATGAATCTGGTTCTCCTCCCACTTATGCACGCTGACAGATAGGAATATCAGTACAAAAACTGTATGAGGAAAGAATCAGGGTTTAAATCAAAGAGAGAAGAAAACAGTCCACATAGCCTACTGGATTAGTAGCCTCTGCTGAAAGCAGCAGTACCAACTTTCTGAATTTGACAACGTAGTTTCTAGTGAACTGGGATTTTCTTGAAGCCACAAGTCTTTCCATTATGTAAAACCAGGATGCTCAACTTTTCTCAGACCACCCAATAGTTATGGAAAGTACTGAGAAGACAATGTAGTTGTCCTGTCTCCCAGGCTAATACTCCATCCATTAGTGTGGGCTGCCTCTTAGGAAGTTTGTGGGGAGGGGGGAGGTTTGGACATGTTTTGTTTTGTTAAGTAACATAGTTTTCTTTGCTGCTCTGAACAGAGTGCATTTATTGCCCCTAAAGAAAATTTTCGTTAAAAATAGGGACCGTGTGCACCCCTGCAAGATTGCTGTGGAGTTATGCTGAGGAAAAATTTGCTTTCAGGTGCCTATAGCTGCTGTTTCTTTAAGCACCAGGAAGGCACATAACTTCTTATCTATTCCTCACGTCTAGATTAATGGCTGCTTCTCTCAGCAGATCCTAACTGTTCTCATCAGCATTTTTATTTGTTTATCTTCTCTGTCCTCTTTCTGTGCCCACTAAACTACTGTGATCAGAGTCCTTATCTTTGCCTGTGCCTAAGCTTCTGATTTGTCCTTTATTTCTCCGTTGTGTGCTTGCTCTTCCAACTAATTTCTTGGAATATCAAACAGATCTTTCTGATTAGTCATAGTGAGAGGGGTTTGATTAGCAGCATCACTGCATTATGCATGCCTAGCACAATTTCACACTCGCCACAACCCATTCCGACAGTCATTTCCAGGAGGCCCGGGGAGCAGACGAGATTAAACGTGACCCATCTATTTCAGCTGCTGCACAGCCCACGCACCTAATGGCCAAAAGCATCCCCACACCTGCGCGTTCATGTACCTCCACGACTCTATTACGCTGTGCTTTGCCAGAAGATGGTACCTTTCAAAAATAACCACGCTGCAGTTTGCAGGGGAGGAGTGCTTTCTGAGTGCCCAGCCTCTTTAATAGACCATCACCATCGCTGGCTTTGGTTATAACTCGAGCCAATTTGGATCTTTCATTCAGTGCCAGTGAGGCCATGAAGACCATTTAAGATGTCTCAATGGGATCACTGCACTTGAGTCTGGGCCTAGCCACACTGCTGCTGGGTTAAACAAGCTGTCACAGCAATCGGCAGGGAGGGAGTTGTTCTCGCTAGGGAGCTAGCTTTGGCTGCTTTCCTTTCAGCCCAGCCTCCCCCACAGCAATAGTTATGCACCAGAAATCTATCAATATTTATCAGCAAACATCTCCCTCCCCTCCAGGCTGATAAATCTCATTCTTATGTGTTGCCGTACCCATGTCAGGATCTGGACTACTCATCCAAAGTTGGTGTACTTCATTATATACATGCTATTTTCTAACAGGATATTGTTCCTACTTGTTCCACATTGAAGAAACTGGATAGAAAAACTGCAGTAGTCATTTCTGTATGTTTCTTTAACGTTAAGCTGCAATTCATCAAGATTGTGGAGCTTTTCCCAACTGCTTTGAGACACATCCCTCATTGTGGGCACGCGGCCAATGGTTGAAGTTATTTAGAAAAGGAACTCTATTGTAACGCTAACTCCTTGAAAGTCTCCTGCGCAACGTGCTTTGTGACATATTCTTACAACGTGCTGCTGTAAATGTTAGGTAGCTGTGAAGAATTCAAGTATATTTATGTGAATCAACACTAATCAAGATAATATGGCCTGATAACCTATGCAAATAGTGGAACTGGAAACCCATTTATTTGTAAACCAGCTTGAACTACATTCATCCCAAGGAAAGATTAAACATCTGTAGTTTATTCAACTCTGAGCTGTGCACAGACTACCAAATATTTCTTTGCTCCGTATGAATTTTGTTCCTTTGAAGTATTCTGCTGTAATAACAGTATCAGGCTCTGCAGGAAGACTACCTTGTTTCACACTGTCACCAGGTAATGAATAATGAAACAAAACTTTGAAGTCGTGATTGAGAATGTTTCTACACAAACGATTGCCTGCCAGTCTTGGCTCTATGAAGTATTCAACATTGCTTACAAGAATATAAAAGGAAAGTCAGATGTGAGAATATTTGCATCACAAATCAGTTACACAAGTAAAGTTTCCTGAGCTTATGCTCTGCAGTCCTGCAGGCAAAGAACAGCTCAGAAAATATGGCAAATCACTTGGAATTAAATATTCAACTGGAAGCTTTTCTTCAGAGTTCGGACAGAGCTAAGCTTTGAACTTCTGTGATTCAAAAGGTTTTATTTCCCTTAAAATCATAACTCCCATTTATTTTCCTATTTCCGTTAGTTATGTGCTCCCAGGTACGAAGGGAATCTAAACACATCAACAGACCTCACCAACTGTTCAAACGCACTTCTGAAGCTGACCTGCTGCCTGGGAAGTCATCTTCCTGACTTTCAGTCTAATTCATTGTGCTTCCCAGATTTAGATCATGGTGGAAATTTGGCTCTGGCTTACAGCCATGCAAACCCAGTAACTTATTATAATGAGTTTCCGCGTGCATAAGTGAGGACATTCCACTTGACTTGCAGAGGCAGATGTTTCACCTTAATGACAGCTAATCTAAAGGCCATTTCTTTTACTATCATTTCCCTGCGGAAGATTAACTGTGTTATCATTGTACTGCTTCTGCATCAAGCAATTTCCAATTTAACAGGGCTCTGAGGCATCACTGTCACCATTAATTTAATGTGTTACGTGAAATTATCACTGGCATTATAGTCTGCCTTTTGAGTCTTGGCTATTTCAGTCATATTTCAGCTAAACTGCTCTATGTTGGAGTCTGTGGGTTCAGTCAGCCGTTACTCAGTGACACCTTAAGGAAAGTGACTCATTACCAGGAAGGCACAGCACTCCAAAGCTGTGGGATTCGGAAGGCTCTCTCTCCTCCTGCTCCTGCTGTGGCTTCCAGGAATGACTTTTTCATATTCCTTTGTTCTGCAGGATGCCAAAGGGTACTGCAGACCTGCACCTGCCTCACAGGTGTGCACAGCTCTGACACTCCAAGCACAGGACCAGTGGTTTATTTGGTCACACAAGTGTTTGGAGGGTAGACGACAAATACAGGATGATATTGCTGTTTGTAGCATTCAGCAGTTAAGAATGCATGAGGACAGATGGGGAAAAAAATTGCCAGCCCAAACGGCAAGGTGAGAGAACACGAGCTGGTCCCAAAGATATGCCAGCAGAGAGTGGAAGACAATCATGATCATAGTGATGTTATTTTCAGTTTCTCACCAGTGGACTGGCAATAGACGTGCAAGATTAAAAACAGAGCTTCTGTTCTGGTCAGCTGCCGTTGCCCAGTTTTGGCCTTCCCTTCTGTCAGAGCCTGGTACCACTGACCCTCGCAGTTCCACACCTGAATACAAACGTAAAGCTACACATCTAAGACCCACGCAACTATTTAATTTTAAATTAATTTCATTTCCAAAGTTTATTTTGGGTATATGATACATGGCCAAAGCCTATTTGAGACCTTTACAAGTCTATTCCGTGTTCCTGAGAACCACTGAGTACTTGTTCTGCACACAATGCACGACCGAGTTTAACCTGGAAGATTAGATGCGGCTTGAGGTGTCTTACCTTCTTGTATTGTTCCCTACACGATTCCAAAAAGTCAAGAGTTACAGAGAATAAACTAGCATACGGATTTCCCCACAGACTGTAAAGGAAATTAAGAACAGTATCTGATAACTTTGCATGTCCGATTCCTGAACTGCGTCACAGCAAATGAGAAAATTTAGCTGTAAAGCCAGAGGGGGAATGTCGGAGGGAGCAGGAAACACAGGAGGATGTTAATGATTCCATTCCATTCCTGTTTTGCATTTTGTAATGCCCCTCAGTTGTACTTTCATCTCCCGGTCAGTGCTGCGTATGCCTAAAGCAACCTAGCAAATATGCTTCATGGGTGTCACATAGCGTGATGAACAGGGATCCGAAGTCACCAGGGAGCCACATTTTTAGATCCAGATCAGTAGTGGGTGAAATGAAAAACTGACAGTGATTAGTATTTTCCCACTTAAAATGACCATCTCACGGAGCATCTTGATTGCTTCGAAACCTCAGATGTCATATTCTAAGACATTCAAACACTGGTAATATACTGGATGTTCTCTAAAAGTCACATTAAAATCTTACAGTATTAGAAACACCCCTGAGTGCTGGTAACGCTGTAAAGTTGGTTCTTTTAGTATAGAGTTTTAACAATAGAAACATGCACACCTTGCCATTTTCTCTTTTTGCACCTTGCCAACAGTATTTTTGCAATGCTTTTTCTTTTCTTCTCATGCATCATTTGTCCATTCCTGGGCAATAAAATCTACTTCCTGGAGAAAACAGGTAATTAGCCATCTACATAAATTGCCCTGTGACTACATCATTAATGTGTTTGGATGTTTTAATTGATTGCATTCTCAACTGGTCTGGATGGCTTAAATGCCAGCTAATGCAATCCAATTAAGCCTTCTAATAAACCTGACTGATGAACTGCAATATAATCACACATCAAGTAGAGATGTAGAGAGAAATGCCACGGAACTGACAGTTTAGAACAGACTGTGTCATTTGGAAAGAACCAAATTACTTCTCATCAGGGAAACTTCTAATTGTAACTGGTGGTGGATTTGGTATCCAAGACGTGATTCAACACACCTTTTAAGCACACGCTTAAGCCAAATCCTATCCACAAACCACATTTCATAGAATCATAGAATGTAGCCCTCGTTGGAAGGCAGCTCAAAAGATCATCTGAGCCAACTTCTTGTGGGAAAGGGAGCCTAGATGAGATTATCTAGCACCCTGTCCAATCGCATCTGGAAAGACTCCACCAGATCCTTGGGGAGGCTGTTCCAGTGGTTGATTGTTCTCACTGTATTAAAAAAACCCCACCCAAATTCTTTCTTGTATCAAGATGAAACCTTTCCCAGTGCAACTGGCATGTGTTGCCGCTTGTCTTCTCCATGCGGCTCCTTGTAAGAGACAGCCTCAGTCCTCTGTAGCTGCCCTTTAAGTGCTGGAATATGGTAACGAGGTGCCCCCAAGCTTTCCCTTCTACAGGGAGAAAAGGCCTAACTCCTTCAGTCTTTCCTCACAGGGCAGGTTCTCCAGCCCTTTGGTCATCGTGGCCCTCCTCTGGACCTTCTCCAGTCTGTCTGCGTAAGTCTGTTACTGGCTGAGGTTCCTCCCAAAAGCTTCCACTATAATTGTTCTCTCTATTACGTAACATTTGCTAAATTTTAGTGCCATTGCTGAAATTATTTATCTCCTAGACATTTCAAACTCATATGGACATCAATTTATTCAACTCGTAGACATCTAAAAAGTTTATTCATCACATATGTGAAGTGTTAAGAGTCCTAGAGGTAAGATTAGGAGGTTTTATTCCACACTTATTTTAAGAGAAGCTAAATGAACTAGTCATTTTACCAGAAACCTGCCTTTTAATAGTCTGTGATCAGTCACCTGAGTACCAACTGTAGAGTTAACGTTTCTCAAGTTGATTGTATTGCTATTATTTTTATTATATTACACACAAATAGCAATACACATAAGACCTTATTATTGAAGGCTCTAATTCGACAAATACTGGACCACTCATATTTCCAAGGATCCTCGTAGACACTGCAAAAGGGGCCAATTTTTTTTTTAAAAACACAGCAGAGAAATACAACAGACAAGCTGGGAGAGAAGAAGTCAACAGTAAATACTATGGCTGCTTTCTAAAAATGATATAGCATTTTTTCAAGTTTTGAAAAGCGTAAGTCCTGTTACCTAAAAGAATGAGTTAAGAACATGTGTAGACTAAAGGAATGAAGAAACTTGGTGTCATCAGCTTATCCTGGAGAAGGTAGCGACTTGATAATTATTTCTAGTAAGACTTCGGGCAATGTGGGGGCCTCTTTAAAAAAATATTATTCAAGCAAAACTAGATGAAGCAGCTAGAAGTTAAATAAACTCGTACCGGAATATGATGCAAAATTCCAATAGTGCCCTGCAAGCAACTCACTTAAAGACGGTGTAGTGTCTTTATGTCATCTCTGGAGGTCCTTTTCTAAGCCCAAACAGAGGTTATAGATTTAATGGAGTAATCTGTGTGAAATTCTCTGCTCTGTTCTGCCAGATGCCAGACAAGACATAATAGCTCCTCAGGCATCGCTGTCTATTAATCTAATCTTGACTTTGATTCTCGGTGTGACTTTGTTTCATCTGCAAAACAGGGATAATACTCTATTTCAGATGCTTGTCAGTATCTCTTAGTTCTGGGTACAAAGTGCTTTGAAGATGACATTATTTTCACATTTTACATTATTGTAAAAGAGCTACGGATTCTCATCAAACCCTTTCCCCAATCAGCGATGCTGGTAAAGGTCACCCCTCTGTCCCGTGTCTGATACCCGCTTGTTTATTTGTACAGCCGTCTCTGGCACAAGTAAAGGCAGAGCCTCAGCCCTCGGTGGGAACAACAAAGCATCCTTGGCATCCCACAGCATGCAGCCTGCTCGTACAGATTTTGCGTTTACTTTGTTGACTATGGCAAGGGTTAAGGAACAATAAAAACATTTAGATACCTTCCTATAGGCATAACACTGCCTAAGTTTTAGCCCCAGAGTCTTTGCTGTGCGTTGGAATCCCCATGCCGCTTAGGCACAGCCTGTGCCGCATGCAGAGCTGGCTGCTTCCGAGAGTGAACTGTATGCCAACCAACTAGCACCTAAAGGGACACTCTAACCGCAGAGGTGCATCTAGGATCCAAATCCTTTTCTAGTGGGCAGTCGGGTACCTCTCTGCATCTCCAGAGCCAGGGTCCACTCCCGATGTAAGGCACCTCCAGCAGTTACTATGTGAAAGAACTGACGAGCCCTCTCTACCTTCTTTTATCCTGCAGCTGCTGCTGCTGCCACACCACTTTGCACACAACCACCAATTGTTCGTTCAGGATGCAAGTTCAATACATCTTCAGGCTTGAATGACGCAAACCTAGCTTCCACAATGCAAGAAAGAGGTAAGGTATGGGTCAAAAGGGGAAGTTTACTAGAAGTTAAGCATATTTATAAGCATTTTGACCATGGACGGTCTTGCCAAAACCAAGTGTAACAATTTAAGACGATCTTATAGTTTGCTCTTTTGTGTTCAATTAAATTATATGTATGTGGTGTTTAAATGCATACGACTATGGTTATATACTCTGAATTTTTCAATTGGTCTGAATATCTTTCCTTGGAAAACAGAACATTTCCTTGGGAAATTGTAAGATATAAACAGTACACGTAATGGATAATTACAGCTGAAATGTGTATGCGCTCCGTAGCCAAAAATAGTTTCAAGTAAAATATCTTAAATTCATTTTGTTTGTAATCCATCTCCCATACAGCAAAATATGCAAAAATACACCTTCTAAGCCATGTGCATATAATTTTAAAACATTGTGTCATTAAAAATGTAATTGCAATATTCATCACTGTACTGAAAGTAAGTGTATGGAAAATGAGACGCTGCCTTCCAGGAGAAGTCTTCCTGCCATAGACACTTGAAAAATCCCTTGGGAAAGAGATAAAGCATGTCCTGTAAAACGAGAACTTTCCTAAGAATTAATTACTGTAATAGGAGAGACTTTTCTAACTGCTAACAATGTAGAAAATCATCTTGTCCTCTTAAGGACAGCATTGCTCCTGCCTGCTGCACGATCTATTTTCCGGTCTAGATATAGAATCAACTGATTTCAAATATGGTAGAAAGGGTTAATTCTCCCTGACAAGTCTGTGAGCAGAGCATTTAATTCGTTGGGCATTCTAAGCCACCTGTGCGTGAGAGCGAATGTACAAGGGAAAGGGAGAGGGAGGTGTGCTTTGCAAGACCATTATTGGGGAGAGCCTGTTAGAGAGATCAATGCTGATAATAAGAATATGCATTTGTTTCTGACTGCCAGAAAATGTAAACATTCCAGTTACATCCCAGAAACTACACAAGCCACCTGACCTCTGCAGCTGAGAAACATTCTCCACAAGGTAAGACAACTTCACATTTTTACCTGCTTCTCTGTGCAGAGTGCATGCATTTCGAAATTCATTGCAGAAATCATTGCGTACCTTTTATACCTAATACCACTAGTGTCTGATATTTTTTTCTTCTGACTATGTCCAAAAGATCATTATCTCTAAAAGGAGGGTGAGTGAACAGTTTTGAAACAACATCTAAACTTCAAGGTTTTCCCGATTCAAATCTGTTTCAGATGTGCACCTACTAGGAGTTATTTACACTAGACACATCTGGTAGCCAACTAGCTGTAAGAAGATATGTGAGTACTGGTTTGGGTTTTTATTATGCTAGTTGACAGATGACAGGATTACACTGGCTCTCAAAGACAAACTCATTATTTTTGAGCACAATGAGTTATCCTCTGTAGTCTGCATCCCTGCTACAATAAATCAAAGGGTAGCACCCAGCCATTGTCCTGGAGTCATTCCTTGTGCTGATTTACTGGGGGCTAGGCTGTTCGGTTGTTTGGTTTTTTAATGTCATCCTGTAGCTTCAGATTGCCTTCTGGATTTCAGGTAAAAGTGTATACTAGACTCACTTCTACCACAGTTTCTTAAATATTCCTTTCATTCTTCAGAAAGCAACTGCTTAGACTGAGGTTAATGAAGACACTTACTAACATTCAACAGTACTGGAATAGTGCCTACTCTTTTGGTCACTAAACAAACCTAGTAATGTTGACAGTAAATCTGAGAGTTTTAGACATGCATTATAAATCTTGGTTCAGGTGAGCTTTCCTATTTAGATTAATTCATATACACAGAAGAAATGCATCTATCTGTGTAACCTGAACATTGAAACCCAGGTCTCGGCAGAGATTAGCTATCTTTCCAGACTCCTTGTTCTTTATTGTACTAAAGACAAAGAGGTAAGCAGCAAAAGAGTTTTTAAGCAGTCTCTTTGAAGAGTTTTGAAGCTACTCTCCATACCCCTGCCTCTCACACACATAGGAGGTGGTAATTTGTAATCTGCCCTAAAGAAGGAATGCGAAATATTTCACACGCAAGTGATTTCAGATCTGGTATTGCACTTCTACAGGGCTATGGGGAGAGATACAGTTGCTGCTGGATTGTACATGGTGAATAAAACTGACTGAAAGGGAAAAAATGAAGATTTCACACATTTTAAAAATTCCACTTAACTGACCCATCTGTTCTGAGTGTGAAATACTTGTTATCCATCAGTAGCGGAACCCAGAGCAACAAAATCAAAGTGAAATGCAATGCTGCGATGCTAGGTAGCATAAGCACGTGCTTTGCCTATTAACACGTTAATTTACAATCTTTATTGTGCCTCCACTAGAATTAAGGTGTCACCCAGTCCTAAAACTATCCTAAGTTAAATAGAACCCAATATCCCATATTGCTGTGTTTTCCTCTATTGAAAGAAGAAAGGGCTCAGAAAGAAATCAGAAAGGAAAAAAGCAGACATGTAGGACAAAAAAAGTATGAAATCCATTGCTAAACGACTTGTCTTTGTTTTCTCACCTATGGATGACTTTTCAAAAGAAGCTGCTTTTGCTGTTTGCATCGGAAACCTGTCCACAGAGCAATTCTTGTTGGATTACTATTGGAAGAAAACTGTCCATCCAACACACATTACAGAATTTTTGCTTGCTAGATTTTGCAGTGTTCTTTTTTGCATGTGTCAGTCAGAGAAATCTCTATCTACCTATGGTGTTTGTATATGTGCTCACATTATAGAACTGGGAAATGAAACAGTACGAGAAGTTCTCCAGCTAATCAGTTCTCATTCCTAACGCCAGAGTCAAAACATACGATCAACAAGCACTAACGCAACGCCCTTTCTGCAAGAGTTGTGCGGCATTTTCAGAGACATTATTGCGTGATGAGGTGCAGGGCCCTTTCCAGTCCTTCCTTGGAAGCTGCATCCACATTACGCTGGTTTGACAGTAGCGCTGCTGCGTCAAAGAAGAGAGAGCTCTTCGCGCTTTGATGTGCCAGCAATACCCAGAACAGAAGGTTTGGCCCTTCCAGGGGAATCATAGAATCATAGAATCACAGAATGGTAGGGGTTGGAAGGGACCTCATCAGGTCCAACCCCCCCGCCCCCGCTAAAGCAGGTTTGCCCAGAGCAGGTTGCACAGGAATGCGTCCAGGTGGGTTTTGAATATCTCCAGAGAAGGAGACTCCACAACCTCCCTAGGCAGCCTGTTCCAGCGCTCTGTTACCCGCACAGTAAAGAAGTTCCTCCTCATGTTCAGGTGGAATAAATTTATAGAAAATTTACACGTCATGGCCACATCACACTCCACTAGGAGTTGACACTGGATTCTTGGGGAGTGTCACACATTGCAAGCAGCTGCCAAGACCAGCCCATTGGAGCCCTTCAAAAGCCTCCGCATTAACCACCTTGTACGGGAGCGGTGTCATGCCCGTGACATCATGCCCACATGCCCACCTCACTCAAAAGGCTTTGGATGGCTGCCTAAAAGAAAAAAAATCAAGATTTATATGTGACTTTTTGCATGATCAAAGTATTCGGGGCAAAGTACAAAACCCTGGCATCCAGAGGTATGTGATTACGTGATTGTCTCTCACATCTTAATGTGGATCAGTTTGTAAGGAGATACAAAGTGTAACAGATGGAGATGGATACCTTGTTTCCATGGCAACAATACTTAAGACACATCCTACTAAAGATTATGTCAGTGCCACATCCTGTTTGGTTTTGATTGCTTTAGGACACTGAGTTGTTTATACATTTGATGTAGCTGTTTAATGTCTGCAGGAGAACCCCAGAGCACTGGCTGGGAAATAACTACCCTATTGTTCATGCAGTTCCTGATTTTCTCAGAGTATACAGAGAGCAGCAACCGTTAGAGCATCTATTCAGATGACCCAGCACGTTCAGTTACATCAATACTAAACACAACAAATTGCCTTACTGCAACTCCAATAAGTTGCTGGGAGAAGGTCATAGTCGGCTCTGAGGAAAGACACTGCAAAACCTCACGATGGCAGGCAACTAAATTAGATAATATATTCTCATATAATCCTAGCACAGGGTCTTCAAGGTACACATCACCGATGGTACCGCAAACGTATGTGGAGAACAAAAAAATGCACAACCCTTCACAGTTTTTATCTTTAGAATCAGTTCCCTCTACATGAAGAGTTGAAGGTCAATTTGACACTGTAGGCAACTAAGACATAAGAACCAAACTGCTGAGGAAGGCAGCAGTACCCTTGAATACCGTCTTCTCCCAGCGCAGTGTCCCAGGTATAGCCATGGTTATTCCAGATTCGCTAAGGGAAATAGGAAAGCAAAAATATTCACAGCCCTGAATCAAGTACAGTCTCCCAGGCAAGTGAGGTACCAGCTGGACTATTTGCTGTTCAGGGCTGGAGCTCTCTGACCACAGATTTCTCCCAGATTTGAGAAACTTTCCCAAGAAAAGCATTGCATAAAAACTCCAGACCAGCTCCCTCCCTCTGTACCGGCACCGCGACAGTTCTGTGCAGTTTGGGATGCCTTACGCTTGAGGAAGCACCTTGCTAGTAAACAGTTATGACTGTTTACTACAGTCAACCAGTGGGGTCTTAAAGGTCACAGTAAAAACACCCTAAAAGGAGGCACTCATCCAGATTGGCTGCTCAAGCCCCACCTCTCCAGGATCCAAGTATAAAAATCTATTATGCGATGCTTTTTAAAAACTGCGACCCTGCCACTGCAAGCTCTTTACAAAGCCAAATTTCAGTAACCGAAGAACCTCCTGTAGTTACAGAGCAAGCAAAAAATCCTTTCGAAGTAGTCCAATACAAACAGCAAATGCCTCGCTGCTTCGTACGTTTTGCATCTAAATTGCTTTGGGGAAAGAGCGTGTTTTCCAATAACTGAAAACCCCTACTGTTCCTCAATTACTGGAAGAGGAAATCCTCAGATCAGTGTTCACCTTCACATTGCTGTAAATAGAGATTACACTTTTTAAGCTAATTTGTAAAACAAGAGTCTGATGAATTAAGAACTAGAGCATCAGATGAAAGACTAGCACGTGAAAATTTCTGCAGGCAGTGACTGCCATTGTAACTTTGGCAAATCACAGCACTTCCCCGTGCCTCAGTTTCTGCATCAGAATATGAAGGAACTGAACTTCTTTTAGCAATTTCTGGTTGAAACGCACTGCAGAAAGAAAAAAAAATTATGAATAATTTAGTGGAATGTGAGATTTAGGGAAAAAAGGAACAAGAAACCCCGCTTCCACTTTGCATCATCAGATCTCCTTTGCCGTAAAGGCTACACGGTGATACTGAGACTGTGTCGGACACCAAAATAGGTCTTTCCCCTTAGAAGCAATGAACAGAAGAGAGGCCTCACTGCGCTGGTGGAGAACTGTCGAAATGACAGATTACACTATTTCAGTGACCACACAAAGTTGCTGAAGACAATCAAAATTAATGGTTCTGCAAATATGTCCTTTACAGTTGCTGCTGCTTCTCCTCGTACGGCAGAGAAGCAGGTTTTGTTTTTCACTTCCTTACAGCACAGCAACTTAAATACTTCTTCCCAGATTTCCTATCACGAAGAGAAACATCTAATAAAAGCACATGGGATCTTATTGTCTGCTTTCTGTATAATTTAATTGTCTGAAATCACATGCTGATGGGATGTTCATGAGTTGCAACAATGGCTCCTAAGCCTATGGGCCGTTCTGACCGTACTCAGAGCCCGTACTGGCTCTGCCTCGCTGTCAGGCACATCCTCTTGGCTTCCAGTTCATGGGTTATACTTGCCTGGAAAAGACAATGTGTGTATACTTAAAGACACTTAAATTATATGCTGTGCTTGCCAGTCAGTCCAAATTTTAATCTTAAGAGGATAAAAACAACATTTCCCTATAGAAAATGGTATTAAATCAGGCACTTCTTTTACTTCTCTGCAACAGCAGCAAACTTCTGGGTGATTGCTTTGGGTTGTACACTGCTATTGCTCACCCAGATGCTGAATTAGTGTAGAAAAATAGGTAAAGAAATAATTTAAAATAGGACCTGAGGGAACATGATAAATTTAATAATCCACTTTCTCCCTTTTCTGACATTCTCTAACCCAGAACAGGCTCAGCACTACCTACACCATTGTCACTGATACCTGCCTGAGAGCTGACAATGGAAGTATTTTCATTGCAAATACTAAGCAGTTTATTTCAGAGCTAAACGGCAAGAGTAAAAGAAATATTTATCGCTACGGAACTTCCAGTCTAATGTTCAGATTGGCCTAAAATAACCTTTAGAAAATGCAAGCCAACGCCATTGCTGCACCCAAAGTTCCTTGTACTTTCTATTGAAAACAGTACACCTTTTCCTCGAGCTCCACGTGGAAGTGAAGCCATCAGAAATACAGGAACATATTCTTGATATAGTTCTCACTTCATCCTAAATTTTTAAAAAAGTGTTTTCTTTACGGTTAGGTTAATGCTTTTGAGGGAATCTATGAATTTTCTGGGGATGCGAGACCTACATTCTTAGTGCTCATGTATGACCCCAATTAAGTCACTTTGGGCCATGCTCAAATCATTTGTTATGGATGTTACTTAAGGCTTTGTAAGTCTTCTGTCTCTTGATAACATGGGGGCTAGGGTCCGCACGCTGAGTAGCAGGCAGTCCGAGTCACTCGCAGCATTCCTAGCCTCGGAGCCCGTGTTAGTCACAACGGCTACAACAGGCACGCGCAGAAAGCGGTAGGAATAAAGCCCGCAGATTCTTGGCATCTTAATTCTCCACCCGGGAAATGGGAAAAATAATGCCCTTCAGTATCTTATAGCCACGTTACAAGAGTAACTACATTAAATCCTGTTTATAAACAACCTTCCCTTCTGTAGCTAGTTTTCACGTACGGATACTCAGGATCTGCAAGTGCATTCCTTTCTTTCAGATCTTTGTGCTCTTACACTCCTCTTCAGATGGTGGGATGAGAATAGCTGCCTTCACACTTGACAGCAGCCTAATATAACATGACTCTGGGGAAAAAAGAGGCAAATTCTCATAGGGGTTTTGAGGCAGGGTACTGACTAGGAGAGGGGGCTTAGACTCCTCACAGAAGAAACCGGCATTGTTTCCCACCCCGTTCACAGAAACAGGTCTGCGTTCACATTCTTGGAACACTCTGCATGTACGTTCCCGGTAAACAGGACTGCTGCAGAGAAATCCCTGCTCTGCCCTCAGCACTTCCTCCTGAATACACACAAAACTTGGAAGCACTCAGGGCGAGAGAGGTACCAACCTTAAAATTTATATAGTGTGAACTTTGGCAGCAAGTCACACTACCTCAGTAAACCAGCCTGCAGGGGGAAAAAACAGAACCAAAACCCTGCTTCTCCCCAACTCCCAGAAGTCAGTCCTGGAAAAGAATAAAATAAAACCCAAGGGAAATCACATGCCTATCCTGCCCTTGCTTTTACTGTCTTTCCCAGCTGTTACCAGATAGATTTCCAAGCAGTAGTGTAAAAGAATTTTGTGCATAGCCTGCAACCATCTATAAATCGATGTGTTTTCAAACCAGAAGCTGCTCCCACAGGTCGCACCCAAAAGCTGCCAGCACTCTCGGGGCCAGGGGGGTGCAATAGGTTTGCACCGCTCTGACTTCACGCTCCTCCTGTGAGCGCAGCAGCCAAATAACCTGGTGGCTGATTTCAGGGAAGCTAGAGGAAATTTAGGAGGAGCTGCAGCAGCGTGGAGCTTGTGCTGCTTGCAGGCTCCGAGTGCCCAGCCCTGTGTGCTGCTGCGATGCAACCCCTCCTCCCTCTGCTGCTCAGGAGCACTTGCCTGGAGCTGGGAACTGCACACGGCTGAGCTCGGAAGTTTGAGCATGGCTCTGAGAAGACCGAGAAGCTGGAGGTCACAGACTCCTGCAGACCCGGGAGCTGAGACGTGTTCCAGGAGCCTTGTGCTTTCCAAACCCTTCATCTCTGCTAAGGACAGAGAAGACACAGCTCAAAGGCACTCGCACCTGGAAGGAGCTCTTTTTGGATTCTGCTGCTGTTAACAGAGCTCTGCAGACCTACTCCCATCCACAGAGGAAAATTCTTCAGAACAGCAAGACGCTTTTTCAAGCGGGGAGTGGAAGGAGGCAGTTTCTGCCCTCCTTCCCGGTTTGGGAGAAAGGAGTTGCCCAACCTGGTCATGAGACTTTTCCACACTTTCCCAGAGCAGGCTCCTGAAGTTAGGACATTGCACCAGTGAGAGCCCAGCGTAGGGTGGTCCAGAACAGCCCCCCAGGAGCACGCCCTGAGTGCAGACTGGCTGGTGGGTACAGGAGATGGAGAATGAGGTTGGCAAATCTGTGGACAATCAAATGGACAAATACATGTAATAACTTGGAAGTTTTCTTTAGCTATCTTTGCTTTTATTCTGCTTCCTTTTTCTCCCTGATTTATCATGCATTTATCCCTGTACTGATTTAACTGTGCTGTTAATTCTTTTTTACCCTCCCCTCCTCAATTTAGAGTTACAATAATGGGGAAATCAGAAAGTCAAATGGATATTGTGGAAAAATCGACAAAATCTGGGAAGAAATCCTGGAGATTCGTGGCAATCAGTCTGGCTGTCTTGCTGCTTCTCATGACTTGTGCAGTGGTCGCCCTGGTGATCCTGTATGCCAGCAGCAGAGGTAAGGAACCTGTGAATAATTCTTCATTCCCTCTGCAAACAACACACAAGTCTTGTTGTGGAGCTAAATGAAAATACAGAGAGTGAGGTCGCCTCTGTAAGGGACCTGGCTACCTCTGCCTTGTTCCAAGTTCATGCACAGAGAGGAATATGTTGGATTTTATTTCATTTTTGCATGATGTGACGTGAGGGTCTATGTTTTTAATTAATTCTATGCATTTTATTGAATTCAGTGTTGTTTTGACAAAGGTAGAAAAAGTTGCGTTATTTTAGAGGGAAAGGTGCGTGTCTGTGTGTAAGGCTTGACATTTCCTTATTTTATAGAAGCCTGAGTCAAGATTCATTATCGCCACGAGTTATAAAGCAACAGCTGCTTAGCAGATCTAAAGGGGAGATTGCTTATTACAATGTGAAAGCTTTTCCTTTTTTTTTCTTTTTTTAAACAAAGGCAGAGTGCTGCTGAGGAAAGGGAGACTTTTTAAATATTACATCAGGCAATTCAATCTCTAGGTGAGATTTGGTTCAGTGACTTTAATGCAAATGTCTTGCCAGGAGCCTGACAGTGAGGCGTATTGCTTTGAGGTGCTTTGCCCGAATACGTTAACTGCAGAGCATGCTTACTCTCAAGTTTTTCTACTAGCCCATCAAATGCAAAGTCCTATTTAAAAATTCTGCAAAGCGATTAACACGATTGGTAGCAGCACCTGCCTCATTTTGTCATTTCCATGAATGCCTCTTGGATTCAGAGCTTTGCTAAAACACTACAGAACGAAACTAGGAAGTACGAATAGCAAAAGTGAAGCAAGGTACTGTTTTCTCCTTACATTGTCTCTGCACCCCCTGCCTGCAGTGAACTGCTTTCTTCAGCACACGTAAGTACGACACTGCACAGTTCTGAGCAATAATTCAGGATAAAAGCCTTTTTATTGTTTACTCCTTTTGATACCAGCAATTGACTGTTACCAGCATTTGTTCCAGTGTTCGATGAAATCTGAGTATTTGGTATTCATAATACTAGTCAGAAAATTGCTTATATTTATTCTATTAGCTCAGGAGACAGGAGGAAAAAAATTCCTCAGAGCTAGGTTGTGGGGTGGGAGTTTCTGTATCAAAATATTGAGCCATACAGAATTTTGTTGCTTGCATACATAAAAGATTTAAGAAGCCTACTCTACATCTTGCTTTTCGGATTCGGGCAAATCAGAATTCAGGTATTAGTAACATTTGCCCAAACGTTGGTGTCTCATGCAAATCCATGGGAAGAGTCTGTGCATGTAAAGCAGGTGCTATTACTTTTTTTTTAGAGGCTTATATGCGAGAAAGCCGTTCCAAACACTAAATATTTTGCAGGCTTATATCAGCAGTTAAACTTTCAGGGGAAATGTTTCCCGGATTCAGACAATCCTGAGCTCCTCCCGGCTGTTTTCTCATAGGAGCGTTTTCAGCACTGACCGACAGTCAGTTTCTGCCCCCCTCAGTTTACATTAAGGATGTAAATAGGAGACACCACGATGTAATCATACCCTAGAGCAGCCACGAGCTTTAGGTAATTCACAGGTAGGAATTGAGCAGCAGGAACTTTATACCATCTTTTAGATGAGTGCCTATATGCACTATTTGGGTCTAAAAGTGAGAAAGCAAGAGCTCTTCCGTGCAGCCAGTGAATGTTCCTGCAGAACAGGAACACTTTTTGTCTTGAAAAGTTTTGTTCAAATACTGCGCTTGGTTCTGTTTTGATGGTATATCTAGGCCCGTACCCAGTGCTCAGTGAAAAGGCCTAAGTCTCTCAGACTTACCGAGTGAAAAGTGCGTATTGCTCAAAGCTGTGTAACACAAATATAAATTCTACACAGCAACAGGGAAAAAAAAATGTAGCTGAACAGCATTCTTTTGAGAGAACCAAGAACATTATCCCTGGGATTCTTTTATCTCATCAATGCTTATCAATATCTAAAGGGCAGGTGTCAAGAGGACAGGGCCAGACTCTTTTCAGTGGTGCCCAGCGACAGGACAAGGGGCAACGGGCACAACCTGGAGCACAGGCAGTTCCCCCTGAACGTGAGGAAGAACTTCTTTACTGTGAGGGTGACAGAGCACTGTCACAGGCTGCCAAGGGAGATTGTGGAGTCTCCTTCTCTGGAGAGATTCAAAACCCGCCTGGATGCGTCCCTGTGCAACCTGCTCTGGGGGCACCTGCTTTAGCAGGGGGGGTGGACCGGGGGATCTCCAGAGGGCCCTTCCGACCCCTACCATTCTGTGATTTTATTTGTAGTTTCACTCAAATGTTAATTTTGAAATCAGGTTCGCCACTTCATCTTTGTACATCCTTTCTCAGAATGACACTACCCCGAGGGGCTTCTGAAAAAATAATTCTGTTTAGCTAATGGAAGATTGTAAGGATTACCTGTCTTGCCGTACCTTCTCTCTTTGTTTACATGCAGAGGTACATATAGGCTGTGTGGTTCAGGGAGTATATTTTTGTTCTGCTTGTATATAGCTTGCAGAAGGTGCATGAAACAGACCTCTGGTTATAGCAATAATGTCTGTAATACATGTTAATACTGACTGTGATTTTTATCTATATACTCAGACAACAAAACCACTGAAGCTCTCACAGCAATGCAGTTATGTAGTTCTAGAAGCAGTTTGGGGATTTTTGGCATCCAAAGAAGTTTTCATACCCATAAAACCTTGCCTAAATAAGCTAAAAAAATATAAGAATAACAGAGTAATATTTTGGTGGTCATAGACAGGAAAGCAGACAGAACTGAAGTCATTCATTTTTGAATCTGAATACACCATGCTCTCAATCTTTCCATCACACCCACACATACATCTTCGCAGCCTTTTCACAGGTCTCTCTCAGCTATGTTTTACAAATATTTACTAAACTCCAAATCTCATTGCTTGTTGGAAAGGTTACAGTCTGAGGAACGTTTCAACACTTATTGCAGCTGACAGGTCGAGTCACACTCAGGCACTTCTCCAGGCAACTTAGTTACAAACAACTTCCATTCTCACCTAATTGCTGCCCTGACTGCTCAAAAGTCATATTAGCTCAACTGATATTTTATTCACTTTCTGGCTTCCAAGTTTGTAGGATTTCTCACAAGCAAGATTTGCAGATTTTTTGTTGCTGTTGTTGTGTCTGCATCCCCACAGGTTGTTACTATTCACATCCATTATACAGGCTGTCAGAAAGCTGGAGGGCATCCTTATGCACCTATGCTCTGCCCTTCCAAGCAGGCTACAGACAAATAAACAAAAAGAAATAGAACACTGGGACTAAGCAGCACCTCATTCTGCAAGTGGATTTCAAAAAGCCATGTTATGCTCCTGCGTTTCCTATGCTGTGAGTACGATTACTGTGCACTTGAATAATAGATTCGCAAGAACCCACTGACTAGGGGCAGTATCTAACCCAGTCACACTAAGGCACACTAAGAAAAGGTTGTGCCTGAGGTCTCCTGGACCGATGCGGAGTCAATCTTTGACTTTGTGAGTGTTTGTTAATGAGGCATCTGTTCAAAGGAGATGGAGAATTTAAAGTGGCAGCTAACACCAAAGTCATGAAGAAATGACATCTGGGTGGCAAGACTCTTCCCCGTTCTACTCGGATGGAGCTACGCGAACGCGAAGCATGAATGTGCAGTGACAGGCCATACAGGGCTGCAAAAGCGGGCAAATACTCAGTTAACCCCTTCTCACATGAAATTCGGTCTCAGCCATGCTTATAGATAGACTATAGGTAAGAAATCTTAAGAAAGGTGGAAGAAAACCCAAACACTTGTTGTTATGGAGTCCATTTGGAGACACTGCCGTCTGGTATAGACAGGCCTCTCCGAGAAAGAAAAGCTAAATTTGGCAATTACATTATTCGTTGCAAACAACTCACTGTTGTAACAGCATCGGAGGCAGTCTGCAGTGCTGACAGCACTTCTGCAGATGAGGTCTGCGTGAGAAATAGATAAGGTGCTGAAAGGTAAAGTTCACACTCGACTGCCTGGTGACAACTGTGGATCTAATTGTTTCAGTGTGTGCCATCCGCAGCCATCTGTGCTCCTCAAAACACACAGTGGGAAAACACTAAACACAAACTGTGTGCTTCAGAGACTGTACAGAATGATTTGGTTCGCTTTTGTCTAAGAAGGATTTTCAGTGAGGCTGTGAAAAGCAACTTTTATTTTAAGAAATTGTCATTCAGAAGATGAACTGCTGAAGAGGAGCAGTGGTCTGCAGTTCTCAGAAGTTGTTCTTTTATCCTGCTGCTGACCAGTAAATGCAATACTGTTCAGTGGCTTCTTGAAAAGTCAACTAAGACGATAGAATTCTCTGCAGTGAATCCAGTGGGGTCTGAACCGAGTCCCCCAGCGCTGCCATTTTTCAGGTGAGCAGCTGACCTCTGAAGTAGTGTCTGGAGTACTTATTTTCCCTCATTTTTTTCCACCTGGAGTAGTCCCACAGCTAAGGTAATTTTATTTAGCTCCGCTAAAGCTTATCTTCCCTTATTAGTTCTCTTACGGTGCTGTATCTGACCAAAAGTGAGAAAAGCCTTCGGTCTGCAGAGGGTTCGTTGGTTCTTGTCCGCTTACAAGACTATCAACAGAGCAAGACTACGACTTTCTTAATGAAGTAAACGCAAGGGCGACACTGCAGAGGTCCTGAATTTTGAGAGCCGTGGAGGAACTTAGTACTGCACAAATTAGTTCCAGTGGTGAAATCTTTCTGTTCCGCTTCTGTTCTTTTGACATCCCCCTGATAGTTTTAACAGGCATACCCAAGGAAGGGTATCTCAGAAGAAAAGACATGGGAAAATGGAGTGATTATTTTGAAAAGAGGAAAAAAAAATGCTGTAAGAAGCCAGATCCTAGATGAACTTGGCTATAGGAGCAGACAAGTGGGAGGTAAGATTTGATAGAAGAGACAGGTATTGATTCCCCACAAACCCTTCCACTGAGGCGTTTACTTTCTATGCAGCGGAGGAAACGTGGGGTTCGGAGCTGAACATCCCGTACCAATTTTCCTCTGCTACAAATCACTATCTTCGTGCCTTACATTACTGTCAAACATGAGCCCATGTCCTACTTACGATTTTACATTCAGAAATTTCCCATCACATCCATCTAAATCCTGCTAGGCATTTGTTTTGTTTTCAACTTTTAGGCTTTGTAGAACATTAACCCGAGTCGTCCCTCCCACGTCTGTACTTGCAGCAGTCGTTGTCCATGGATGTCAAAGCAGGAGCCTACGTTGTTATAGCTCAGCCTGTCAGCAATATTTAACCAGAGAGAAAAAATAAATATAGAGAGAAATACCCATATTTATACTGAAAACTTGGACAGCTGTTTTTAGCAAAGTAGTTTGAGAAAACCAAGTGCATAGAGTTGTCTAGCTGAGACTTCAGAAGGTGCATTTTACACTTATTCGTAGTTGTTTGAAGGTCAAGAGGTGCAGTAGACAAAGCCTCAGTCAAGCGAGCAAAGACCCGACAAACATATTGTGAAATAAAACAGCGCAGTCTTGGTCATATCTCATACCGAGTCAGGTTGGCTTGGTTCTTTGTCAGGAACGGTACTGAGGCACAAAGGAGATAATTGATAGAAAAACAAAGGAGCCACTTTTAGAAGTAAACCGAGAGCCCCTCACCAGCCATTTCTAATTATCTGGGTTTATGGCAGAGTTTCAGAGCCCTAAGTGTGCAACCAAGGTTTCGAAACAGATTTGGCTTCCTTGCTTATGCAGCTCGGTTACATTTTCACAATCACAAGGGCTTTTTGAATGTGGGGAGTTAGAATCTTGTTGAAAGCAGTTGGGTTCCGGAAACTGAAGTTAGACATTGTCAGGTTATATTAAAGAGAGAAGCTTTGATTAAAAAAAAAAAAACAAAAACAAACCAAACAAAACCAAAACAAAGGAAAAAAAACCACCCAAGCCCAAAACAACCAAACAAAACAGGCTTCATTTGAGCCCTGCCTGGTCCCTGAGAAACGAGGAGAGAAATATAGCGTACTTGTATTAGTTCTCTTTCTCGCCTTGCCCATTGCTTTTTCTCCTGGGTGGAAAATTTCCAGATGCCTTTGAACTACTAGTTTCTTTTTCCAAAAGAATTTTTTTCCCCCTTGGAAATACTCTTTTAGGTTTGGGGTTTTTTTTTGTTTTGGGTTTTTTTGGGTTGTTTTTTAAGTTATTAGAGAGTTTAGGAAACTCCAGAAATTGGGCTTAGCTTCATCCAGTACAAATAAAAAAAAAACCTAAACCCCTCTATGTGCAGCTTCACATTGTTACATGTATTTTGCTCATCCTGTGTTCACATTCCTAGACACTAAACTATAAGGCATGCAATTCTTCTAATGCAGATGCAGATCTTCTCCCACGCAGCACGACAGCGCTCGGCTGAACCCTGAGCGTTACATTCCCAATCACAGTGGGGGCTTTTTATGTTGCTTCCACTGATGAACTTCAAAGCCCTCTTTTCTTCCCTACTGTTTTATTTCTATCTGAATCTTTATTTCTAGCTGAATCTTGTTTGCTGTCATGTAAAACACTTGTTTTCATTTTGTTTAGTAACTTTTCTGCAAACATCCTAATGTAAGGATCAAAAAAAAAAGTTTCTTTCCAACAGCTAATCCTGTTGGAAAGTAAGGTATCAAGTTTTTGTTTTCCAATGTGGAACCAAGTAGCTGTCTATTTAACGTAAGTAGATATTAAGCTAGTCCAGTTTCACAAATGGAAAATTAAAACAGCAAAATTAATTTTCTTCTGGCCAAGGCCACTTATCAGGCTGGGGTGCTTAGATGCTTCCCATTCTGGTTCTGCCGCAAGTAGCAGGCAAGAGGTTGACATGACCAGCATCACAAACACATTCACTTCAGTACTCAGCACGTACAAAGGCTTCAGTGTAAGTCTGCAGCAGAACTTATGGCTGTGAATTCACATCAAGACCCTCTGTAATCACTGCCATCAAACTCACAGCAGCACATTTAGTGCGGAGCTCCAAACAGTAAGTTCCAGTTTCTGCTCACCACTGACACAATGGAAGCGCATAGGCTTTTTGTGGATCTTCTTCACTGGAAGAATTTCATAAACTAAGACTAAGTAGTCAAAAATAGAAAATTAATAGCCAGGCTCCTGCTGGAATGAGCATACAGCCCTATTTTCCCATGCAGAGGTACATGTGGTCTTCTTCTGTTTTACAAATCACAGCAAAATCTTCTGCTAAGGTTTCGTTGCCTGTGCCCCTCTCCCATTCCTTGTCACATCACTCCTCCTCTGTGGGCTGAAGCCAGCAAGTCGTGAAGATCCCCAGAATTCCTAAGTTTGATTGCTTTCAGTCTTCTGAGGAAAGCGATCAACAGGACTGAGGCAAGGTCTTAATGGAACAAAACTCATGTTTTACTAGAGGTGTGCTCCTGTCAACTGAGGCAGCTGATGCTAGTACACCCATTAGCTGCTAGCAGTTTGTGCTCCACTGACTCGGATCTGCTACTTGGAGTACCGAGATGCATCGAGCTCACTGATAACAACCTCACTGGACTTTTTCAGAGTCATCTCAAAGGCAGAACACAGGCGTGAACACAGGTCCACACAGTCTCCTTCCTTATACGCTATTTCACCAGCCCTAAACATTACTGATTAGGGAGCAACCTCTCTGCTGAACAGCAAGGAGTACGCTTAAAGGGCACGTCCGAAGTTTTGACCAAACACAGGTCTGTTACTCACTCCCTCCACCCACACACACACTTAGAGAAGTAAAAATAATTTATTTTCTTAAATTTTATCTTTGCGACTCAAAACAGTGTGAAAGCAGTAATCCATCTGTGGACTTTTTGCCAACTGTTTAAACCTCTCGGTCACAGTGACTTTGAAGATCACGAAAGCGCTCAGATGCTTAAAGCATCTTAGTAGATTGTCTAGAAAGGGATCTCATACTTTCAGTAGGTGTCAGAAAGACCGCGGAGACAGCCCAGGTTTTTAGCAGGTTAAAAAACTGGTCTTACTCTCCTTCCAGGAGAGTTAAAATTCACTGTCAAGACTGTTGTAATGCTGCTTCCAATAAATTTTCCTCATAAATCTGCAGATAAGAGATTTCTTCACAGATGTCATTTGGCATCTTTTACGGGCACTAATGTTCACTCGCTTGCTCTAAAACTAACAGAGCTGTCACTGAGGTCGGGCTGCTGGTGAGTGACGTTGGTAGCAATTTCCTTCCAAACCAGCTAATTCTGTCTGCTTGCTTATTCCTCTCCCTGCAGGCACTCACTACGGCACCAATTCAGGCAACGTATGTACCACGCCTGGATGTGTTACGGCAGGTAATGGTTGTTACTACGGATGATTATTGCAGAGGTGATGTTTTACATATTGTTAGTTCTACGAAACCTGAATAAACAATAGTTCAGGCTTTAAGACTGAAGAAGTTGAAAAGGAATGAAATTTCCCCTTGGGAGAGATACCCGTTGCTATTACTGTCAAAGGCAGCGATACAGCTGTCCTCAAATACAGTTCCATGTGTAAACATTGAGCAAAACCACCCTATTCTTACTTCTCCATTGTACGCTTTCTTTGTCACCAAGAGTATCATTCATAAGGATTTAGTACAGGAAAATTGCCAGCGAGGTCAACAGTTCTCGGATTGACCAACACAGTCTGTATCTGTGAAGTAGAGTAAGAATCACCTTAGACCCCACTTGCTAGCAAAGAGAATGCATTCTGCACATGGGGCTATTCACCTTTTTTTTTTTTGGCATCTGCTTGTACACCTCCATGATACACAAGAGGTAAGACTCCAGCACAGATGTTCTCAATTGCCCCCGGGAACGTTGGCTGCATAGGGAGGTACCTGAGCTGGGGCCCCAGGCAGAGCACCGGGCAGCGTGCTTATGCTGCAAGGCGCTGTGCTGCGGGAGAATTACTCTGCCGTTCAGAGGCTCCCTCTGTAAAGCAGTGCAATTCTGCTGTCAGATGCTTCCTTGCATTTTTAAGGAGAAAAATAGGATCCTTTGAGTCATAATACATGAGAAAGAGTCTTATCCACTATAAGCAGCATAAGCAATGTGCCTTCTTGCCAAGCAGCTTCTTGACAGTCTTTGGCAGTCCCAGAGATCACTGAGCAGTCTGTGGAATTCAACTCTCTGATTTTGATACGTAGCTGCTAGAATAATTCAGAATATGGACACAACAGCTGACCCTTGCAAGGATTTCTACCAGTATGCCTGTGGGGGCTGGCTGAACCGGCATGTTATCCCAGAAACTAGCTCCAGATACAGCATTTTTGACATCCTGAGAGACGAGCTGGAGATCATCCTAAAAGGTAGGAATGAGGCTACTCTATCCTTGGTTATGCACTTGTGTTTAGTTTCAGATGTTATTTACTGCACATTATGCACAGAGATAAACTCCCAGAGAAGTGTTGATTGCAATTCATTTTTTTCTCTAGCCCTTTAATCTCTACATCTTTTACTACATCCATTTTGTGGGAACATCCTGTTCCCACTAAGAGTTAGCCATCGTGATTTGGTACTAACTTCAAAAGGAGCAGGACACTGCATGTATGTCCTCCTTCCTGATGCTTTTTCCATTAATAGCTCCTTTAAAGAGCACTCCAGTTTCACAGTAATTGAAGCCTACAGTCATATTTATCACAGCTCTGAATTCTCAAGTCATTTCTATGAAAAGATCAAAGCTCTCCAGGGCAAAAATCTCATGCAAGAGTTCCTTCCCCAGGTGTGCTGGAGACTTCAGATCAAGGGGACAGAGAAGCATTTCAGAAAGCTAAAATCCTTTACAAGTCATGCATGAACGAGGGTGAGTCTCTTCTTGTTCCATTAATTCTCTTGCTGGATACCAAATGTACAAAGGTACTTCTAAGCAAAAGTCCAGTCAATATCTATCTGATCTGCATGGCGTTGCCCGGAGAGCTAATCTTCAGGTGAATGAAGATATCTTGGTGCACCTTTAAGGCTTAATATGCACATTCTGGAACACAGAAGGGATGGATGTTGGTTACCTACCTCTGGTATCAATGCAAAGCCTTCCCTTCTGAAGGCAAAAACATGTCCCATTTCATCCTTTCCTAACGCATTCAGTCAAAATCAGTACTGAAGTCAACAGATGTATTTTCATTACTTTTCTGAAGACTAATGTAGGAGACATGATTTCATGGTATCTCTTATTTTGTGCTATGACAAATTCAGTTACAGATTTAAACTGTTAGGCCAATTGCCGATTTTTCTTCTTTTTTTTTTTCTATGAAAACAATATAGTATTTGTTTTTCTTCTTTCAGGTCTTATAGAACAACGAGATTCATTGCCTCTGCTAGAGGCCTTAACAATGGTTGGAGATTGGCCAGTGGCTTCTGCAGACTGGAATAAGACCAAAGGTAATGCTGTGCCTGAAAGAATTCAGTAGTGTTAAATCAGAATTATTTACTGCACTAAGGAGACTACTGTCATCGTATTCGATTCTCTGTTTTAACTGTTTCTTCATAAACAAAAGTCGGGATATCGTATGTACTTAGCGTGCAGTGATCTGTATAAATAAGATAGTATAAATTTAATACCTGTATTATAAGATCTTATTCACAAACAGTGTACATTTTAAGACAGTTAGGAAACCTAAAGGACCAACATGAATAATGAAAACAAAAGCAATATAGCCAATATAGCTGTGTTCTAATGCTGGCATCTTCATTAGGGTTTGGATCATAACTGCCTAACTAGGCAAGGTCATGATGATTTATACTATGCATAGGTAATTGCATATATGCATGTATGTGTAAATCATTTACAGATTACTTTATATCCCTGGGACAGATAAGGCCAGTGAGAACAGTCTAACCATTTCTAGCCGCTATAGGAACGTGCCGCACAAAGTATTCTCACGTGTCCGGTCTGGTTCCAAACAATTTCAGCAATGAGCTTGCAAACTATACAACTCCATCAGTCCTGATGCATATTCATAAATAATGTGTATTTTCCCTTTTATCTCCCAGAGCCAAATTGGAGCATGGAAGAAAAGCTCTCCATAATGAACTCCAGATTTAACAAACGTGTCCTCATTGACATGTTTGTATGGACTGATGACCGGGATTCCAGCAGACACATCATTTACGTAAGAAAAAAATTGCAGGGAGTTACTTATATCCCAGAATCATAATGGACAGTTATTTACACTGCATACAGATTAGCTTCCCATAAGTCTGTGGGTATGCACAAGACTGGCAAAATGCATGCAACGGTTCTGTACCCCAAGGTCATATTGGGGAACATTTTATGGTAGCATAGTTTTTGTTTCAGTTGAAGAAATAAAAAAAAAAATCAATGGACCTTTGCTGGTTTACCACATGTAACGGTTGTAAATTCTTGTGACTCGCAAAGTGATGGCGAGGTTTAATATATAGCAGGGAACCATGTTTTTAAAACATGTAGATAATATTTCAGCGTTTGTTCGTGTATGCTTGTGCACGAAGTCTAGCCTTTAAGTCAACTTTAAAGGCAAGCAACTTCTTTTCTGAATTACTTAAGTCTATTCTTAGATCTCAATGGTTACTGATTTTCCTTAATAACGCACACTAAGTATCCACCCTGTCCTTATCTAGAAGTCCAGAGACAAAAAGTTGTGCCTTCCATCTCACCCCAGTTCCTAGAAAGCTACAGCTCTTTGATTTTTTGCTAAGAGTGTACTATTGACATTCCGACACCGAAAGGGTGGCACATGCAGCATTTCACGTTGCCTTTCAAGGATACCTTTGGACACCTGTTCACGTTGCTGTTCACCACTAACTACAGAAATGTATATGATTTCCTTCAGATTGACCAGCCGAGTTTAGGAATGCCATCCAGGGATTACTACTTCAACGGGGGCAACTATCAGAGAGTGAGTATTCCATGTAGTTTATGTATTGTGTGCTACTGAAACAACTTTATTACTTATCCTTGTGTTTTGGAAAACTCAACTATATGAATCTCCATGTTATGTAACAATCAGAATTAGACTGTGACATTCATTGCTACATTTTTTCCTAATGATGCCAAAATTTTGTAAAGTTTACAAAAGGGCTGAGCAACTGTATAAACATCAAGCCTCCCCAGAACTGGCCAATTCATACGGATGAGAAGGTTACGGGAAAATAAAATCGTCATGTTTTATAGCTTAAAACAGATTCTAATTTTGAAGGCTAAGTTCATATTTTCCATGCAGATTATCTTGAATTTACTTCTGTCTTCCTATAAAGCCACTGGTCCTGGCTATTATTTTACAAGGTACTAGAAAGACAGATTACAGACAAGGGAGAAGAATTGACATACGGGATCGTATTTGAACATACCATACTCCAAAATACATTTTTTTTGAACACCAAAACATTCAGAATTTTTCACATGCTCATTCAGGGGAAAGAAGTTAAAAACTAAAAACGCATTTCACATGGAGCAGCAAAAGCTGTATTAATGGAACAGAAACTTAGCTGGTAAGAAACTGCTGCCACTTCCTCCCCTCCCTTCCCCAAAATTATGTGAAAATTGTGAGAGATTATTTTCTAGCTGCTCCTCTCTGCCAATGCTCAGATCAAAAATATGAGGGTTTCTGTAAATACATAGAAAGCTGTTGCAAACATAGCCAGATAATTTGTCAGTTTCCAAGATGAAAATACTGCTTTAGTACATTTTATTTTCCTCAATGATGTCATACTAACAAAGAGGATGCGCAGCCTAACATCAAACCAGTTTTCTTAACGCGAATGGAGGGGAATACAGAAAGACAACAATCAGCATTTTAGACTCTTTTGTCTAGTGCTTGTAAAATGAAAACATCAGAGAGACTAGCTTTCCTCTCACTTTGATGTATTTGACTATATTCTCATCTATAGTTTAAAATATAGCCCTGTGAATTTTTTATGAGATTGTTCCCACACCTTCTGGACACCTTTACAAACTGCCAACTTCTGTTAATCCATCTCGTGATACAAAACAATCGCCACGTAGTCGTGTGGGGAACTGCAGATAGCTGCTGGAACTAGGATTTCTATTCTGCAAGTTTCACCTATATAGTGGCAGCTACGGTAGAAGAGAGAGATATTTATGCATCGTTGCGTGAAAGTCAGACTTAGACTGACTTGTAGGAGGTAGAAAATAGAGTACATAGACGATCCTAAATTAGCAAAAGAAAACCAGTACTGCTTAATACAGTTTTAATTTGAAGCTATAAAGAAGAAGGGCTCAGGCTGTGTTTTTAATCTTAATGATTAAGGAGGAGACACAACCCCTTTTTATTTGGTATTTAACAGCTCACTTCCCACAGACAATGAACCAAACTCTGATGACCCAAACTCCCCCTGTGCTTAGTCCAGCATCTTTTGGCAAAACTCCCACTGAGGCCTGCGGGAGTCTGGCCTGATTAAGGTCTAAGCATTCGGCCTAAAAACACAAATCATCATCATGTAAGTGCCCAGACTCCATTTCACAACAGTTACTGTATTTATCTGGTTTCCAAGGTCTATGGAGGAAGAAAAGTATGCAAGAAGAATAGGGACTATTAAGCTTTCCTGTATCGGAGATCAGTGCTCCCTCAGCAGCCAAATATCTTTTATGCCTCAGAAACAACCTTGAAATCCCAGCCATATCCTCCTGTTAGAAATGAAGCAAAGGTATCACTAGGAACCATCTGAGACAGAGCTTTTCTTTCAGACACTAAAAACAGAGTTTAGAAGATTTATGGTATTACTTTCAGAGACCTTAAGCCTTCCACGTTTACGCTGGTATTTTGGCTGGTAGGGCTCACTATTCCCATAGTGTAACTCAAAGCACAGAGGTGTCTCTTTGCTCAAGTAGTAAATCTAACTCGGAACGCCAGACAGCTAGGTTGCATAGGGAAGCACAAAGTGTATTTTGAGACTGGCAACTCCACTGTAAGGCATTCCAGGATGAACTGAGGTTCTAGGTATTGCAGTAGTATCTGTTACAGAAAAAAAAAAAAAAGACAAGAAAAATGGTGTTGGGGAAGGTTGCACTGGAGACGAGCAGAGGCTGTGACCCCTGCACCAAACATTTTCACAGCACACTGTAAAGCTAAAATAACAAGAAGAATTGTTTGCTAAATGAGGAATGATAGCAAACTTTTTCTTCACGGTGCCACGCACACGTTCTGTTTCTTGCGTGCAGGTGAGAGAAGCTTACCTGCAGTTCATGATCACCATTGCCAAAATGATCCGGGAAGACAAGAATATGTCTAAAGATGATTCGTTCGTCCAAGAGGAAATGGCAAAGGTTATGGAGCTTGAAACAGAGATTGCAAATGTGAGTACAGAAATCAAGAACTTCTCGGGGTGTTAGAGGGCCCACGGGGTGAGGGGAAGAGTCTTGTGCTCTTTTGGGCAGCAGTTTAACACAGCAGAAAACCCAGGGTCTAGAAGAAAGCAGAGGGAAGACGATGACTCGTGCTGTGAGCAGCCCAGAGATCAGAGCCTCTATGCGTGTAATTAAGTCTACTCTATACACTGCTACCATGTCTGCTCTAGTCTGAGCCATACTTATTTTTGAAAGCCTCCTAAAGCAGAATAATTTATCTTCTGCTAAACATGCACTACAATAACACCAGGGCTAGCTCCCTTGCATCCTTAGAAGTTTGCATCACCCTAAAAATCTAAAAGTGGGGAGAGGGAGGCTGAGTTCCTGTACTGAACTTCAGAAAGCAGCACTGTACACCGTCAAATGAGCTTTCTTTTCCAAAGTAAACTGTTTTATTTACATATTATTTGAGTGCATATATGCACACATGCATGCATGCGATTTCAGCCATTGACACTTGTGACAGTTGATTCTAATAATAACCTTGTGAATGCCTTCAGGCTACTACCCCAGCAGAAGAAAGGCATGATGTAACCTTGTTGTACAACAAAATGACTTTAAAAGAGCTACAGGAAAAGTTTGCGTTGAACGTAAGTGTTTAATGAGCAGTCTAATACTTTCAGCCTCCTCTTATTACCACGCCAATTGGAAATGGCTTTATGAATTTATCAGTGATGCCAAGAGAAGTATGTAATCTTGTCTTTAAGAGTCTCTTAAAAAGCATTTTTCTACTGAACACTACAACTACATTCCGTCCTATAGACTGTAGAAAGTCCAGACAGTTACTAAGGCACTTAAACACCTGGCATTGGTGTATGTCTTTGTCTCCCTAGGAATTTAACTGGACTTTCTTCATCCAAGGCGTCATGTCTTCAGTAAGTGTTCAGGTTGACCCAGAAGAAGAGGTCGTTGTATATGGCATGCCCTATCTGCAAGAGCTGAAAGCAATTATCTCAAAGTACTCAGCAAGGTAAAGAAAGAAGACAGAAGTCACAGAAGTATGTAGAAATGTAAATTATTGGGCCTGCTTGCTAGTTCTGCCAGAGCTTCTGTGAGAAAAATGACACCCCTTCACTGTAAAATGTGGGTAATGTCTTCTAAGGTCCTAGGGCCCTAAAGTACTGTGGTACTAGGTGTCTCACCTGCTCACATGCTTAGAAAAGGTTAAATGGAAAGGAAAAATACATCACAGGCTTAGCTCTTGTTACGGTCTAAAAGGGGAAAAAAAAAAATGAATCCCTGAACAGACATGGTAGTACAGTCCTCTAGTCTGGATGCCTCTACAATTAGCCAGCTCGTTAAATAAGAACAGTCACGTGTAGATGTTACGAAACAGATGACTGGGAGCAATCGTTTGCTTTCTTATCTCCATCCAAAATTAAGATCCCCCACGGACCATCTGCACGAGTGTCGCTTTTCACAGGGGATTAAACTCAGCTTTGCTTCCCCACACAGCACCATCCAGAACTACCTCATTTGGAGACTGGTGATTGATCGAGTCAGCAGCTTGAGTCGGCGTTTCAAGGATGCTCGGGCCAGCTACAGGAAGGTATTTCCTCTTCGTAAAGAGACCGCAGAGGATAAAGAGAACCCCACAGTCAGCAAGTCAGGTCCTTGTCAGTACAAGGACATTATGTCATGTAATCCCCAAACGGTTCTAAGAGAACAGCAGTCACAGCAGTGGAAACCTTTGTCTTGGGTTAACCTCCTCTTTAGGCAACGATTTAGAAGAGATACATAGGCAGAATTAATCCTGTGGTGGTTTGCATTGCAGGCCCTTTATGGGACAACACTGGAAGAAGCCCGCTGGAGGGAGTGTGTGAGTTACGTCAACAACAACATGGAGACCGCAGTGGGAGCAATGTATGTCAGGGAGACATTTGCTGGTGAGAGCAAGAGGATGGTATGTAGTTTACCCTTCATACTATTGTACTTCCACAATGCCTACGGTGCCCATTCCCCTCCATCTGATCTCCCAATCTATTTTGTCTGTTAAAGTTATCTATCAGCCAAGAGTCAGAAGGTGTAAGAAGTCATTTGTGATGCTCTTTTAAATGCCAAGTACCATGTTTTAGAGCATAGAATTTGGGGACATGATCTTTCAGTGGGAAGCTTTTCACCCCTCCTTAGCTGTGCCTGGGAAAAATAGCATGTGAATGATTAATTTCTTACTGCCTGTCTTTTAGGTCCGAGATTTAATAGATAAGATTCGCGAAGTGTTCATCGAGACTTTAGATGAGTTACAGTGGATGGATGAAGCATCTAAAGAAAAAGCTCGTGAGAAGGTCAGAGACAACAAGGAGCTTCAGTATTCCATCATGAATACAAAATCTTGGGAATTTTGTAGCACGCTGTTCGTTCTACAAATGAGAGGAAAAAATTTTGGTGTTCACTATCCTGTTATCCATTACACTGTCCTTTTCTTTTTAAGCCCTTGTTAGCTCGCATACGTTTTTATTTCCTTTTAAGTCTTGTGAACCATGTTATAAGTGAGGAGAGAAGATGGCACCCAATGTATCAGCTAGAATGACAACTGAATACAATGCAATCCTCCAAAGAAAACTTCAAATTTTTCATTGGCTTTAGGACCATCAGCACTGTTCCAATAGCACAGAAAAAAAAAAAAAGGAGGGGGCACTAAATGAGGGTTAAGCCACCCCTGTCGGATGGTGCTGTAGGGTCTGCAAGTCTACCATAGTGGCTGGACACCAGAAGATGAGGGGAAGACTCTCTCTTCCATATTAAAAAAAAATAAATTCTCACTAGGTAATAGGGTGCATTTGAACAAGGTCTTTAAATATTTGCATCCAGTTTCTCCCAACAGGTGGACAATAGTAATAAAGAATTAACTATTATATGAATTGAAACTTAAAAAAAAAATAAAAACCCCACAGTTAAGAGGTAACATTAAACTATTTTCTTCTAGGCAATGGCAATTAAAGAACAAATTGGCTATCCAGATTATATTTTGGAAGATCAGAATGAAAAACTAGATCAGGAATACACCAACGTAAGTACGCTGTGCATACCTCAATATATAAGCCTACACTTATTTTCTTGCCACTTGGAATACTTATACCTGTGCAACTGTCATCTCCATGTGACTGGATAGCATACAGACCTGATTGTGTTCAACATTTTCTAAATAAATGCATGCAAAGAACATGATACCTTGCAATCAAAACATTTCTTAGAAGGTACATCCAGTGGCATGAGGAATTCCTCTTTCTGCACAGCTTACTAGTACACTTGCATATCTGTTTCTTTAGTTAAACTTCAGTGAACACAATTACTTCGAAAACATTCTGGAAAACCTGAGAGCTGGAGCCCAAAAGAGCTTGAAAAAACTTCGGGAGAGAGTTGACCAAGATATGTAAGTTTCCAGACTGCATGCTACAGATGCAATCTAAATTCTGAAATAACGGTTATCGTGTTGAAATCAATGCTGTGGATAGCCAGGAATGCTTATGTCTGAGAACTTAGAAGTTATTTCCTGGAATTAAACAAGTAGTTCATTGCCTCTTGTGGTGGGAATTCATCCACTTCTCTTGGAACCTCCCTAATCCTTCATCAAGCTGCTTTGCGTTCAGATGTTACATTGAAGCTGCTTAACACAAAAGCAGTGACAGAGCTTTCTGACAACTCAGTAAGGATAAGCAATGAGATAAGCAATATCATGGAACTTCTAAAAATTTATAACCGGAGAAAAAGCTTAAGATATTCTGGCCAGGATTCTGTTGGAAATATGCCCAGGCTTGGGGAAGTTAATTACCAGATCTAGTTTATGTCCATTTGCAGCCGATTACTTCACGCTGCACCTGGTAAAGTACAAATGTATTTTTCAGGAACCTCCTGTCATAGGTGCAGGTTTGGCTGCTTCATCATCCCTTCTTTGACGCCAGGAAAGCATCCGGAGTAAGTCTCAAGACTTAGCCCGTACTGCCCTAGCTGTTACCTCACAGTTCTCCACTCTTAGACAAATCCTCAGCTAGTGCCAGTCTTAAAACAACCAAATAAAAGTAGCACGTTCATAAATTGTTACTGAAAGCTCTGAAGTCAGCAGTTGGCGTCACTGACCAGTAAGAAGCATTACTACACAGCATCACCAGGACGACCCCTCCAGTCCTTCAAGTGCGGTTGAGTTCCTGCCAAGTCCGTGACATGGATATGGCCCAGAAGTCCTGGCTTGCATGGTCAGCAACAAATGCTTTGGAATATGACCTGATTTCCAGAGCTATGAGCTAGCCAATCTGAACTTTTAGTAGTCCAGTTAGCTGTGCTGGAGGTGTCCGGCTCGGGAAGCTGTCTGGCAAAGCTACTGCTGAATACGTTAGTGACAGATAGACTGTAATGGAAGGCAGAAGTAAGGAAGCTAATGCCGACTTGATGTGTTGTTCACTAGTAGGCTTCCAGCCTGTGTGATGCTGGAAGAGAACGTCTTGAGACAAAGGAAGTAGATTCCAACAAGAATTTCAAACATCTCTTCACAAAACATAAGATAACACACAGTTATTAATAAGCAAGCAAATAAAAACTCTCCAAAGGGAGGTCTTAGTCAAGTTAATTGTTGCAAAGCCTATTCATTTTTTCTATCCCTCTTCCTGTGAGGTGGTTTTAACTCAAAATGCAAGCACATGATGCAGACACTTAGAAACCTCCAGTGAATTGCTGACGAGTAATTCACCAAGGGAGTTTTCCGATGAGTCAGCTAAATAAAAGAGCATTTTTTCTGCTTCCTCATTTCTTGAGGAATCAATCATGGTGCTTTTCATAACAAAAATTCTTGCACAGCATTGGTGCTGTTAATCCACAAACTGTGTTACAGATCACTGCTGACTTTTGCAGTCTGTCTGGAAGATGGTAGCCCTTTAGCCAGAATTCCCAGTACCTCTGCTCCTTCTAGGTGTGGTTTAAAGCACATTTGTGGAAACCTTTTCATGGATTCCTGAATTAGGCCTTCTTTGCCTGGCAGTTTGACAATAGATGAGATACCAATAGTTTGCACTTTTTCCATGTAACGAATTACATCTGTCTAGCGATGTCTCTCCAGCAGCTTGAAGGGTTTCCCCAAGGAGACACAAACCCACTTATCACTCCAGATCACTGTTTAATTAAGCTGAAGGAGAGTGTATAACTAAAATTGCTGGTATTATTAGCTAATCATTGCAATTAAGAAAATGAGCCATTGTTCATAATCACAGCCTTTTTTTTGAGGGGTGGGGTGCATCCGTTACTACAAGCTACCTGGCCAGCTACAAACATTTCACATCAGGCATGCCAGGGAGAAGCTTATGGACCAAGAATGCATTTTCACAACAGCCTGGCCTCCAGAGCAGACCTGTTTTGAAAGACTCTCAAGTACAAGTACCCCCTAGAATTCAGGAACAGATTTCTGCTCCCTCTTTATGCATGTGTTACACACAGGTTAGCAGCAATAGCAGCACAGCGCATTTCTACCACCTGTTCCCAGGCTGTGATGAGCAGTGCTCTCTATTCTGTTAGTCCAGAACAACAAACTTTTCAAAAACTGGAAGATACAGACATGAAATATTGGACTCCAAATGCAGACATTTCTATATCTGACTGTGATTATTCAGTTTTAAGTTTTCAACAGACAAGTTTGGTCTTAACTTCCAATCTGAGTAACTGCCTTCTGCTGCTCAAAGTGCCCTCTAAGCACTAATCTTCTTTTGAATGTAAACTATTCATTTTTTCTCAACCATAGCTAGCGTTAAGATGAGCTGGTAAACAGTTACCACATTCCACCCCTACGTTGTTGTTCAACATTCAAGAACAAAAGCGTTTCTCACTTTACCTTGGCGTTGTTTTGGGTGAAAGGGGCCATAAATGAGACACTAGATAGTTCCTGGTGTTAGTATTTCTTTACAGCTGTGTTCAGTGACACCCTTCTTCCCCACCTCGCTCCTTTTCTTATAAGCGGTCTGCATTTTTTAACAAGAATAACAATAAAAAGAATGTCTTTTAAAAAGAATTACTAACTTTGTGTGCAACATTTATTTTTAGATGGATCATTGGAGCTGCAGTGGTCAATGCATTCTATTCGCCCAATCGGAACCAGATAGGTAGGTTTACACCAGTTTTGAACAGCTGCTTGGAATTAATCATCTTTTGCACCACAAGAGTGCAAGCCTGCTATCCAGAGGCAAACCTGCCTGAGCCCTTATGGAAATCCAGGGCAAGGAAGACAGGCTGTTCTTTTCAAGCAGTCGCTTTGCTGACGAATATTCAACTCCCTCCCCCCACCTGCCCTTGGCAGGCATAGTTTATATACTGTAATTGGAACAGCCTTATGTTTGAAAGCCTGAGACAGTAACTGCTACTATATGAGTGCCAGCTTCAGAGACCAGAGAATACTCACAGTGTATTATGGGCTGTTTGTACTCATGTTTCCACATTGCTGATAAACATACGGGCAGCTCTCCAGTTTGCTATCTGTACAGATGGTATTGAAATTATATTGGTAAGAGACATACCAGACTAAAGAAACCTACCTCTGCTTACAGAAAGTAAGATCTGAGTTTTTGCAGAGTTCCTAGGCTGACCTTTCTTGTTCTTATCAAAGATCTTCAGACTTAAGATACAGTGAACCTGCCTGGCTCCCTGTGCTCTCTGAGATGGTGCCGGTGGCCAGAAGTTCAGGTTAAGCCTGCAGATGCTGTAGAGGCTTTGCTGAATTCTGAGCACCCCAAACAGAAGAGGAACCAAATCATTTCTACTAAGTAGTGCTTATTCAGATTCCCAAACCGCCAAGAAGACCTGCTATCCACGTACTGCCAGATACTGTATAAGGAAAAATCCATGCCTTCTTTAGGCCAGACAGCAACTGTGTCCTGCGTGCAGGGCAAAGGCCAGAAATGGAAAAAAACCTCAACCAACAGTCACAAGGGAAAACTTAGATCATTCCTAAAAGCAGAAACCTCCAAAGTGCTCATAATACAGCCCTCTAGCCCCCTCAGAAAAGAGCTGTGTTCCATTTGCGTAGCTTCCACTTACCTCCATATTGTAGGCACAGTGAAAGCTGTGACGAGTCCTTCGGCCTTAGCAGGGTGCCCCCGCAGCTCGCTCGTGTACGTTGGCGTGGAGCCACGCTTGTTGTTAAGCTCAGGCTCCTTCTTTAGCCACAGTGGTTTTGTGCTGATCGTAATCAGCTGTGAGCCAGCTTTCTGGGCAGGGAACTCAGATCTTAAAGAGGCCTGGTTCTTCTACAGCTTTTCCCTTACAAGTAATGTGGAAGTAACTGGTTTAAGCAACTTGAAGATGAATATGCAAGCTAAAAATGCAAGCACAGCTACCCACGCTAGTGTAGATGTCAGTTAAATCCTGTTTCTTCCTGTCTCTAGTTTGAGGAAAAAAATTTTCCACATTACTTTCAGTTTCTTGCTTCTGTCTTATTGCAGTCTGTCTTAAATATTTCTCCCCAAAAGTGTACAGATAAAACCTTCCATATAGTCAAAAAGGTTTTTGTCTCTAAATGAAATATTTGCTATATAATTTCAGTCTCTCACTTCTTAAAAAGTATCTTATGATGAATGAATAATGAACTGCTTGCAGTCTTTATGCCTCTGGAAGCATGTACGCTTTTCATCCTATGTGCACAGGCTGAAGACTAAATCCCGCTGATTCTATACAAGGCTTTTGCCAGTAGACTGAAGGACAGAGCTCCTACGGCACACACACACACACTCCCCCCCCGCCCCAGACTGGCATCCAAGTGCACTTGGTGGTCTGTAGGAATTACTGCTGTGCATGTTTTACACACCGAGTGTTGTTGGTAATCAGCGTATGATTGCTAACCTTTCTTTAACAAAAATAAAGCAATAAAACATCCATTAGTTCCCCTATAAAATGGCTCTAAAACACAAACTGTACTTACCTCCAAAAGACAGCTACTAAACATTTTGTTCTTGACTTACTGCAGCATACGTTATCGACCAAGTTAGGCTAAAGTTGAAATGTAAATGATGCTTGGTTCTCAAACAAGGAGATGCTGTAATTGCAGATGTGCTAAATTAAACCTTTATTAACTTGTCATTCTCCATTTATCAAGAGAAACAATTTCACATGAGGAGGCATGATGTTGTTTCTAATCATTTTATATTTTATGTTCTTTCCTGATCCTCAAACCAAGCAAACAATCTGTCTGCAAAGTACGCAAAAATAAAGCTACCTTACAGAATCTCAGTCTCTTTCCCTCTTTGCAGTTTTTCCTGCTGGGATTCTACAGCCCCCCTTCTTCAGCAAACACCAGCCACAAGCCCTGAACTTTGGAGGGATCGGGATGGTTATTGGGCACGAGATTACTCATGGCTTTGATGACAACGGTGAGAAGATACCTGGGAAAATGCTATTCTTTCAGTTGCACTCATCGCAGTGTGAGAAGTTAATCATCTTACGCACTGCTGTGGCTGAAGCATCCGTGCACACACGCTCACCCACCCGCTGTGTCAGTCTCTCGGAGCAATACAGGCACACTGTTAACATTCTGTGGAACGTTTTGTAGCGAGTGTTTCGTGAGCCGAGCAGGTCACACAAGAAGTAAGCAGATGTTAAAAATACACTGAGTCAATGACAATTCTCAGGAAAAGCTGTTACTTTTACAGCATCGTCAGATCGGACATACAATGCAAGCAGATGTGCTGGCTCCTAAAGTAAAATGAAACCTGTGAGCTACGTTCTTGGGATAGAAGAGCTGCCGGTAGTGTCTCGAAATCACAGGAGACTTCTTTTTTTCAACATGAACATTTGAAATAAATTGACTTGATTGTCTTTCTAGAATGCTATGTAGAATAGTTCTGGGCAAAAACTCACTTCTGATACCGTAAGCCAGTAATTTCTTATACATGGGTTTTCTTCAGCGTGGGTTTTTTATGTTAATTATGCTTGTGCAGATTACACGTAAGCACACAATATAGCCTCAGAAATGTAGATCCATAGCAAATAAAAAGCATGCCCTAGCAGAGAGCTGAGAACACAAACACCAGAAGTGCAATTCCAGCTTTCTCCTGCTGTGGCAAAGTAATCAATTCTCTGTGAACCTCAATTCTGTCACACAGACACACAGAATGAGCGCCTTAGACACCGCCAGGGTGGTGGTAAGCTTTGTTACGTGATCTTTTGGCCTAGTCCAATTTGAAATAAAAATAAGCCTTAGCGCTGTAACTGAAGTCAGGGCTGCTGACTGAACAGGAAATCGTGGAATAGTAGAGAATAGAGATGAAAGGACCGCAACTTGTTCATTCCCTTGTGACAAAGGAGAATCAGCTGTGCCAAAAACATTTTGATAAATCTCTGTAGCACAGACCATATGAATCAAAAGAGAAAAGAGGGGAGGAAGTGCAGCTCTAACATTAAAAAGACAAAGGTGCTACAGCTGGAAGGACGGTTGCTCTAACGTACTCTCACTCAAAACTTTCCTTTTTTTCTTGGATTTTCATACAGGTAGGAATTTTGATAAAGACGGGAATATGTTTGACTGGTGGAGCAATTTCTCAGCTATGCATTTCAAGGAGCAGTCTCGTTGCATGGTTTATCAGTATGGGAACTACACATGGGAGCTGGCTGGAGGACAAAACGTGAGTAAAACCAACCATTTCCACACCACTGCCTTCTTATACAGAAAAAAAGTGAATGTAGAGGGAGAATCTCTACAGACAATAAGCGTAAAAGCCCACACACTACAGGATAACTGTTCTGGAAATAAGATTCAAGGGCCGTTTCTTGTACATTAGGGATACTAGTGTAGCCTAGAAAACCAGCAATATCTGTGTGCAATCGGGTTAATGGTGAACTGGCCCCACGTGAGCTTTTGCTGCCAGACCCTATGCGGTGTTTTTATGCAAGCGGGAGGGAAATCTGCTGTTTGCTACTGTATTTTCCCAGTCCTGTTGGCATATGCTCTGCCCAGCAGCCCACATCCTGTTCACGTTATATTCATATACATTCTCTCCATTCTAATCTACAGCTTTCAGCCTATCAATTTTTTATTTTCATTCTCTCCTTTCTTTGCCCTAGCACAAAGTCGCTGCTTCCTTCTGTTCCAGACATGACTGTCTTATCTCTGATGCATGACTGCCTTTCAGCTTGTGGTTCTTAGGGTCGCTAATGTTCCTACAGAGTAAATGAATGATTATTCGTTTACAGGTCAGTGGAATAAGCACATTAGGAGAAAATATTGCAGATAATGGAGGAGTCCGACAGGCTTATAAGGTAACTAACTTTGAAATATACTGTGACTTCACTTTACCCCTGGGACTCAGCAACAGGGTTAGCTATTCAGTCATTAAAAAATTTACAATTAACATGGTATTGCCACATTCAGGAACGTAAAGCCTCAGTTCTATGTGTAGAAGCTTATGTCCCCATAGATGCAATCACAGCGTAGGATTGCTGGCATTCCTGCACCCAGGAGAAGACCACCTAATTCTCCTAGCTGTGCTTGGATGTACTGCAGCGCTTGATGCCGCATTCTTGTGTCCCACGTAAAGAAGGGCAGTGTTCCTAAAGAGGCACAGTATTAGCTAGGAAAAAGGTAAAACAACCTCCATTTTCTAAAGCCCTTAATTCTGAAAATGGCAGCTACAAGAACTTCGAACAGCTTGTCACATGGCAACAGAGCACTAATTTCTTGGCGACACAGTTTGGTGATATTATGAAGCAGAGCAACCATTTCTTCCGAGTTTGTTTCTCTCACGCTTTTCATCTTTGATCTCCAAAGTGACACGTCAGGTAGGACGTGAAAAGAATAGATGGAAATACCATCCCTTTCCCAAGAGGGATACAGGTCGTATCTACCAAAATACCTGTCTCTAAAAGCATAGCTCCTTTTGTTGCTGTCTTTACGTGTTTTATAAGCTTTAGGAAAATAACACAAAGAGGTCCCTTCTACCTTGCTGCTATTTATTTGTCATGCAGCTAGAAAGTAGAATAAAAATGCAAGGATTGATAATCTCAGAACTGCCTGCCTCTTTCCAAAGTAAAAGGTTGCTTCAACCAGTCAGTTATTTTCAAAACAAGAGAAACGCAACTGAGATTTCAGAGCGCTACCTCCATGCTGTGGGTGAAAAACTATGTTGTTCAGCATGGTTTTGTCTGCTATAAATTCTATCGCATATCACCTTATTCCTCCTGCTCTTTACAAATCATCGTTATGAATAGGAACACAGCGCTTATCAGCACAAAGGCTCTTTCAGTGTGGAGCTCAGGTCTTTTCTACGAATAATCCTAACAGATACCACAGTAAAACTTTTTCTCTATAGTGTTTTGAATACGGCAACAGTTAAGGGTGTTGATAGAAGAACATCCTGAATTTTCAGAAATCTAAACTGACGATCCTGACTCTGAGGGATACCATTAAAATTAATTACTTCATTAAAGTGAATATGTTCTTGGTTCTAAAAGCTATTACAAACGTGGAAGAGTAGTGTGGTATGACATAAACCACCTGCGTACAGAATCCGCTGCTGTTCTGTGGTGCTGAATGTATTTTTACCCTCAGCTCTACCTTTCTATGTTTTGTGTGCTTTGGGACTGTCTCAGCAACTAAGAGGATAAGGTAATAGAACGTTTGAAATTAACCAGCATGAGGACACATTAACTTGTCTCCATTATGTCAATATACCTAAAAAAAGAAAATTGGCCAATTAATGCGTAACAATAACAGGTAATGGATTTAACATTGAGCAAGGTTATTATCTGCTATTTTATGAGCAGTTAGCTGAAGAGATAAAAATCACCACCATAGAACTGTGGAGTTAACGCTTTTATTTCCAGATACGAATTCCCATAGAAAAAGTCAGTGAAAGCTGATGATTCTACTTTAAACTGCAGTCATGGGCATTCAGTCTCCGTAGCATTATTAACTTAATATATATCACCAGCTATACTTGAACATGATATTACTTTGTCATGCTCTCTTGCTGAGACACAATAGCAAACTAACGGTCCTGTCGCTATAAACGGCGTGTGCCACCTTGCTGAACAAATTCCGACTAGATCTCCAAGCGGCTCTGTAAAGAACACGCATAGCTCCTTGCAGTGAAGGTCAGCCGGCCGACAGTAACTGCTACTCTAGAACTCCACTTCCATATGTGTTGGGTATTCTTTCCTGGTTTATTACAGTTTTCAGTTCAGAGATTACTGTATTTAAGCCGAATGCAAATTATCTTTGTTTCATTTTTTTACTAGAGAAGTCAACAGAGTACTTACGATGACAGCTTTTTCATAAAATNAGGGCAGTGTTCCTAAAGAGGCACAGTATTAGCTAGGAAAAAGGTAAAACAACCTCCATTTTCTAAAGCCCTTAATTCTGAAAATGGCAGCTACAAGAACTTCGAACAGCTTGTCACATGGCAACAGAGCACTAATTTCTTGGCGACACAGTTTGGTGATATTATGAAGCAGAGCAACCATTTCTTCCGAGTTTGTTTCTCTCACGCTTTTCATCTTTGATCTCCAAAGTGACACGTCAGGTAGGACGTGAAAAGAATAGATGGAAATACCATCCCTTTCCCAAGAGGGATACAGGTCGTATCTACCAAAATACCTGTCTCTAAAAGCATAGCTCCTTTTGTTGCTGTCTTTACGTGTTTTATAAGCTTTAGGAAAATAACACAAAGAGGTCCCTTCTACCTTGCTGCTATTTATTTGTCATGCAGCTAGAAAGTAGAATAAAAATGCAAGGATTGATAATCTCAGAACTGCCTGCCTCTTTCCAAAGTAAAAGGTTGCTTCAACCAGTCAGTTATTTTCAAAACAAGAGAAACGCAACTGAGATTTCAGAGCGCTACCTCCATGCTGTGGGTGAAAAACTATGTTGTTCAGCATGGTTTTGTCTGCTATAAATTCTATCGCATATCACCTTATTCCTCCTGCTCTTTACAAATCATCGTTATGAATAGGAACACAGCGCTTATCAGCACAAAGGCTCTTTCAGTGTGGAGCTCAGGTCTTTTCTACGAATAATCCTAACAGATACCACAGTAAAACTTTTTCTCTATAGTGTTTTGAATACGGCAACAGTTAAGGGTGTTGATAGAAGAACATCCTGAATTTTCAGAAATCTAAACTGACGNTGTTTGTGTTAGAAAGATAAAACCTACAAAAATATGGAAGAGAAGACATGTTGGGTTCATATACATTGTGACTAAAATCTCTCACCCCAAAATAACATTGAAAATACCCATCGTGCCTGAATAGGCCATCCTGCTGCTCCTCTGAATTGAATCTATGATCATTTCTAGGCCTACTTAAAATGGCTGGAACGGGAGGGGAAGGAGCCAAAGTTGCCTGGGCTGAATCTGTCCCACAAACAGCTTTTCTTCCTCAACTTTGCACAGGTAAGAACACTCAGATGCAGCCACTACACACAAGTGTACATTATGTTATCCTAACGGTTACAGAGAAAAATCAGTCCCAAGCGCCACGTGGGCAGTGATTCGCCATTGACGGCAGTCATCAAAAGGTCCTCAAGACAGATGTGAAAAATATGGTTTAGTGATTAGAGGAAAGAGTTTTCGATAACTTTTCTGAGGGCACTACTGAAACCTGCAAGAGTGAGGCTACAGAGAAACAGGGCATCTACCAACAAAAAGGCACATCAGACAACAACTTACGGGGGACAACAACTTTCAAGAGCTTGCCATTTCATGTAAATATTGGTTCCATTAGCATTAATGAGAAAATTCCTTCTGCTTTTGATACGGGCAGGGTTTCATCCACTTTTTAACATGTGCTGGAGAAGACAATGCCCGAGAAATACCAAGCCAGCAGCCCTGAACTAGGAGTGCATTTTCAGATCACAAACATTGCTACAGAGTCCACTTATTTTCCTCTATACCACTTTATTACGATGCAGAAACAATGTTTGTCGAGTTGAATTTCACCCTTCAGCCTGGATGAGAACTGCCGTACGTTTATACTCTTAGAGTAACACATATTTAGCGGTAGGTCAAATATTTGACAGTAAGCCAACAGGCTTAGTGTTGGGCCTCAGACTCCTGGCCTTACGTGCATCTGTTTGAGGAAACACGCGGGTGAAATCAAGAGCTGGTATATCTATCCCAAAGCATCAGATCTTGATCCAAGAAGCCGCTAAACCAAAAACTAGTTAGTAAATAATTGCATCTATTCTGCCTCCTCTATAGAACGTACTCCAACTATATTGTAACAAATCGGGATGGCTCTTAGGAAAAAACTGAAAAACAGAGGGAAGGTCCCCAAACTGAATTCCCTTTAATACTGACCCACTAATTATTAATCCTCCTTGTCTAGGTTTGGTGTGGTTCCTACAGACCAGAATATGCTAGCCAGTCAATAAAGACAGATGTTCACAGCCCTCTGAAGTACAGGTGGGTTTTACTAACCGATTTACTAATTGATACTTAACTTGCTTCAACCCGTTGCACCAATACAGCACAAAAGGAGAGAGTGGCTCGTTGCTAGCAGCTGTATTCTAACAGACAAGATAAATCTAGACTAACTTTCCGAATGTCTCCCATAGCAGAAGAGCACATTCCTTTACTTGGCCCGGTAAATTTGCCAATCTGTAGAGACTGGACCAGGGCCCACTGACTGTGCGCTCTGTTTGTTCTAGCATTTCCTTAGTCACGCTAGCTGTCTTTTTCTTGCATAAAGTATCTCACATTCTGAGACTGTAACTGAGTGATGAGACTCTAAATCATTTTATGGGCATGGCTTTCTGTTTCCTAGAGCAACAAATCTCCATGCAGTGTATGCGTGTGCATAAGTTCCTTCTCTTTGTTTAGGGTGATGGGATCTTTGCAGAACTTTGAAGCATTCTCAGAGGTGTTCCACTGTAAAAAAGGCACAGCCATGCATCCTGCAGAGAAATGCAGAGTGTGGTAACCAAGAAGAACACCGGCGAGAATCACACGTACTCTGGTGACCCAACGAACAGTTCTTGCCAGTGATGTGCCTGATGTTCTCCCGTTCAGTCACAGCCAAGGATAATGGTGCAGCAACTGTGGTGAGAATCAAGGAAACTACAGCACTCGACCTCTTGCGGTTCCGCTGGGAAGCACGCGGGTGTCTCGGTGACTGATGGGCTGTGCTGAAAGCCACCGTATGCTCCGGAACGGAAATGACTGTTTCAAATGACATCCTGACTGTTATTAAGATACTGCATCAGGGTTACAAAGACTAATTCTTAAATAAAAAAAGAAAACCAACAAACAGCTATATATCTATTTTTCAGAAAGGAACAATAATTTTAATATGTCTTATAACTACGCCTTCCGAGCCTCAGCAAACCTGTTTGAGATGTTTCACTGAACTGTTTTCCAGTAGTCTGACGCAGTTCCTGGTGCATTCTTCCCAAATTCAGGTTAGAGCTAGTTTAAACTCTCATGCCGTCTGTATACTTGCACTTTGATTACTGCTTTGTTGTAAGAGATTGCTGCTTGTCTTGATACGTTACAAAGTGAGCTGTATGTTAAGATGCCTGTAGGCCGCTAACTTAATGCAAAGCCGCACTCTCCTACTGCACTTGAGTTCCTCTGCTCCAAAGAACAACTGTAACGTGACCTTAAAGTGAGGTATTACTAGGTAGAAAGATCCCATTTTTGGGAGTACAAATTCTGTTGTTATGGTTAAAATTACAGGGTCCTCCCGTCAGAGATATATTTAAAGTGATGCTTATTCTTGTAGAAAGCGTATAAAGTACTTTTTGCCAAATAGCAAACATGTATCCATGGAAACAATTAAGCTGTTTTTAATCCTGTGCCTTTTCAGTTTGCCATAAGCTATTTTTCAGTTTTTACACTTGAAAATGTAACAAGTATGAATTTTTAATTAAAAAAAAAAAAATCACAGTAGCCAATTCAGCAAGCATTTTACTATAGAGAGTTTGGGGTGGCTTTCCTCAATAAGCATTCCAATATAACGATAATATTTTAAACTACCAACACTTAATAGTGAATTTTAAGTACTCTTCCAGCAAATGCTTTTCTTTCTAGCACAGAAATCACTGGAAAGCAAGATTCAAAGCGAAAGAAATCTTACACAGTGCCAAATCACACTACTCATTCGCGTCACAGATTTCATTAGCGCACTGCTAGCAAAAGGTTTGATTATCTAAACAAGGGCGAAGGAAGGGAAAATCACTTCACAGAAACAGCTTTGCCGTAAGAGATGACCCACTGAATTATTCTGGCGGTTCGACAGTAAGAGCTGGCTAAATCACTGAATGGAACCCTCCTGATTTCTGCGTTAAATTTACCTGCCAAAGTGAAATCAGCTTACAGATAAATTGCTGCTTTTACTGTAGCTGAGAATATGTAGTTCAATTACATTTTATTTCTATTTTAAAAGTAATCTTGGGAGATAACTTTCTCAGAGAATCAGCACTACCTCAGGTATTAACCCCTCTTCTGTGCCCTTCAGAGTTTGGGAGTGGAGCACAGAAGGGAGAATAAGTAGTAAGAGGGTTTAGTGCCGAGTTTTTTTACTCAATCTCTGTTCAAAAGAGTAAGAACAGACTGTTCGGCACCCACCGGGAGAGTTGCCTCCTGCAAACGAGTATTACACAAAGCATAGGATTTGGCTTTCAACACAGTTAATAGTAATAGAAAAACTGTTTCCCATCTAATTCTTTTCTATGCTGCGCATCAGTTGACTATATGTACAGAGCTCTGCAAGGGAACACAACCGGACTTACATTTTGGTTTTGTGTTTACTTAAGCTGTCTGTTATCTGAGGAGAATTGCACAAACCCCATTAATTCTAGGCTCCAAGGCAGACCAAGTGGAAGGAAAAGATTTTTTTTTTTCAGATGGGATTGTTGGATTCACATATATAAGTGCCTGAAAACCTTAGGATTGACCCACACTAAAAAAAAAAAAAACGAACAAAAAAAAGAGGAACAGGAGAGTGCACTAACAAGCTCTGATAGCCCTTTATAAAAAAAAAAGAAGTTACAATATTCTACACTAGGATTAAACTCTCCTTTAAGTGACTTAAAAGCTCTTAAAGGAAACCTGGAGGAACAGAACCTGGCACGTGTGCGTCCTGCTCGTGCCTCCACGTGGTTTGAAGGGCCTCAGATGTTAAAACTTTCAGTCCTACTGAGACACGTAACGAGATGTTTATTTCCTGTTAGATAGTCGGATGAGGTACGGCGTGTTCCCGGCACTTTGCCTCAGAGCTGGATTAGTTTAGAGTACAGAACCGCCGCTACACTTAATGCTTGTCCGTTTTGGTAAGCTCTGGTTCTCTCTGATACTGAGCACCAAAAACTTTTGAAGTCAGCCTTAATAATGCTACTAAAACACAAGAGAAGCCATTTGGTAGAATATCTTAGTAAGCCATCCATGCAACTTAGAGATTAACAAAGAGGGTACAAGTTAAAGCTAGGAGACAACAGAGAGTCTGTAAAACACAAACGGACAGTAACTAATGGAAACATTAATGAAGGTTCAACTCAAACTACAACCACGAGCTTTTGGCTCCAGCCCACACTAGAACCATGTAGTCACACTACAGATGTAGCAGCGGGTTGGTAAGACTCTGATGTCCTGAAAGGCTTCATGCCGATTGTATTCGTTCCTGCCTACCACCATTAGAGAGGTAAGAGGCCATCAGTGACCTGGTGAGAATTATGAAGACCAAGTTCTGCAGAACAACAGTGCTTTAAGATGTTTGCGACTGGATGTTGAAGGCAAGCCTAATTATATTCCATTCTGGCTTTTATTCACTTTAAAAGAGTTTTTGCTCTGGAATTAACCAAATGCTTATGTCCCACGCCTCGTTAAAACCGACTGCCACACAGACTAGGTTTGGATTTGCTCCTGGATTGGATTATACATCTAATCGGCTAGGGACTTTGTTTCTCTAAATTGCTCTTTGTCCTTACAAAAACTGACATCATTTATAACCCTCCTTAGTACGAAATGCTGTCCAAGCTTTGTCCTGGCCGTTAAGCGAGGTTCGCCTTTTTCATCACACCTAAAACGGATGTTCACAGAAAGATCATTTCACGGCTGTTTCCTATTGGAAGGATTTTAATTTATTTTAACATTAAATGACTGGTTACAAGACAGTCGAGTGCTCTGATAAGTCAGCTTTTGTTACTTCATTATTTGTGTGTGGTGGCAGGCAAAATAAACTGTATTTAACTGCGTTTTGTCCATCTTCACTTACTCAGATTCTCCACGCCAGATTGCGCGCATACAGTAAGGCTAAGCCAGGTCATAAAAACTTCTTTCCCCTGCGTAGCTGCTATTTTCACGTGGCACTTCCAGGAAGCCGAGTTGGCCAAAGCGCCTTTCTTCCCCCTGCCCTCACATGCCTGTCACAGCCAGGTGTTTACAGTGCAACGGCCTCGCCAAGAAAAGCGTCCTGGCCCCAGGCACCTTTAAAGTTTTCCCCCTACGTACCACAGTGATAGGCACCTATTTTCTCAGCTTGTTCTGAGGAGAAGGAGTTATCCTAGGGCTCCTCAGGGGAGCCCTGCTGTGCTGTGAACGTACGATTCCTTTTGCCAGCTTCCACTCAGAGATTCATCCGAAGAGCTAGGTCTAGATTAGCCTGACAAACACCGGTTTCATAACAAGTTCAGGCAGTTTGTCTGCCATCACGAAAATGGTTTTATTTGAGGGTTATTGAGAGCGCCACATTTTAAATACTACACTGTTCAATAGTTTAACTTGACTATTAACTCGCCAGTAATGGTACCTCAGGATAAACTACAATTTGAATTCTTCTTTGGGGGCAGAAAAATCAGGTAGCCTGCATCTTTTAGCAGCAGAATATCAGAAAAAAAGAAGCAAATTTGACGGGGAACTTTTTAATGTAAAATCCAAGAGACGATATATGAAATGGGAAAAAAAGAAACAAACGCAAACTATGGATTGCCAATACGGGCAGTATCAGAAATTCAAGGCTAGAACCTGGCACAGTATCTTTTACATATAACACTTACTCATCTTCGCTGTGGCCCAGCTATCGCACAAGACTACGAATGCAAAAAGGCAAGTTTACCACAAATAGGGAGCAACCGAACAAAGACAGTCCTTGCAGCTTCGATTTTCCTTGGATATTTCATGCTCCTATCTAATTTTTGTTGTCAGACGTAGACCTCTTCATTGCGCTGTAAGAAATACAGAAGTCATTATGGCTGGGCAGCGGGGTAGATAGCCCGGGATGTTCCCGACAGGCTGGAAAGGGCCCTTGCTCACGGGACGGGTCACAGAGTTGTGCCCAAGAACTAAAGCATGAGATTACAGAAGAAGAGTCAACCAAAGTTGTGACCAGTGCTATTAACTGCTTCAATTGGTCCATGACAGCTACAGGTACACTACAAGTATCACAGTGCTATTAACTTAGCACGTACCCGACACACACCAGGAACGGCCCTAGGGCTAGTCAGATCTGCAGATAACCCTTCTGTAGGAGTACAAGCTACTGTTCTTTGTTACCACGTTCGTAGGACGGTTTTGGCCTTGAGAATTGCATTCTTCTGTATTTGTTCACATAAGTCTTAGCAGAGGGACCATGAAACTGTCTGGCGCTACATGGCTAGGCAGTCCCTGCCTGCCACGAGGGAACGCGGGGAGGTGACAACAGGATAGAGGTGCCGAGCGAGGGAAGCGGCAGGCAACCATGCAGAGGTCAGGTGGAGGAGGTTCACATGGCTGACAATTTAATTACTCTGCAAAATCATTAAGCTCTGGAGACGTGCCATTAGAAGTTCTGGCACATGCAACTGCTAAAGGGATAATTAAAATGTGCCTGGGAGGTTTTATTCCAAGTTATTATTACAGCACATGGAAGTTACTTTATTTTTTCATGTAAGTTTATTACGCCTCCCACCTGCAGAAGACTCTTGCCGTCTGTCGCTTTGTGTCTGTACCAGCACACCCCAAGTGCATAAGCTGCAGCCTCCCTTTACGGTCCCCCACACGTCCTTCTGTTTCACCCCGGCTGCGTTCACACCTCCCCTCTCCGCTGCAGCCCCCTACATCACACTAGCTACCAATGACCTTGGCAAAACAAGAACAGAGATAAGAAACGGGCTCCAAACAACCAGGAAACGGCACTCCCCGTGGACCACTGTGTTACTTTCCATAATCACGAGGGGCACGGAAGAGGAGATGCGCTACCGTAAGTGAGAAACGATTCAAGTTGAGGACGGGGGCAGCAGCGGAGTTTCACTGACCTTAACCTGTCAGCGAGTGAACATCTACAAAGAGATAAATGCAGAGGACTTTCAAATTAAGATCGTGGCTGGTTAAGCAGGGTCTGCTAACGTGCGCTTAGCTCACCACACGGCATTAGGTTTCCCACGCCTGGCACCTGCGCCATCTGTAAGCTTCCCTTCCATCCAAGTTTACTTAATTGCCAGTTTATGCAACTGCCAATTCAAAGTTCGGAGCAGAGATGACGATACATTTCCAGGAAGACCCAGGTCCTGTCCAGAGTGAGCTTCAAAAGCCTTCGGGCTGACAAGTGACGCTTTCCGGCACAGCTTGTTAGCATCGTGTGGCAGAACCAACCATCCCACGGCCAGCCATTCTGCTGGACTCGCTGGCGTCCGACTGTTACACTGCATGTTGCGGCAGCGGCTACGCACCCGGTTTGTGAGCGCCAACGGTAGTGACAGAACACAGCTTCACAAGCATTCGACGTTTGAGAGCCAGTGTTGGTAGTAGAGGGACCATGTACTGCTCTTCTAACACACTGATTGTCATTTATCCCATGATCGAGTGAAGTTTAAGCTACAACTGGTCTCCCCATTTAAAACCAGGACAGCAATTCCCACTACAAGCAGCGCCTGCCCCTACCTGAGGTTTCCTGCTTTCTTCAGCAGCTGCGATGACTTTGGTTGTTTTCAAGGGAACGGAATCACCTGGAGAGTCCTGTGCAACACCATCTTTTTGTCCACCTGCACAAGTAAATAATGTATTTAATGTTAATTAAGAATGAAACTGTCCTCAAAACAAGGTCTGTAATATTTTTTAAAGGAATTCCCAATAATCCAGAGCCTTCACTACTGAAACGGGGCCCATGAGCTCCAGGAAGGAACAAGACGCACATTCACAATCCGCAGAGCTTTCAGCCTGCGCTACCCAAACCAACAGTCCGTCGGACAGCAGGACTGACACACGCGCAGCGCTCCTTTTGTCATTTACCGCTGCTTCCAGGCGAAGTTACGGACGGTCGTACGCCTCAGTCGGAGCCTCTGGTGAGCGGCCTCCATCCTAGCCCCCTCCGACAGCCCTCGCCCCCAGCCACAACCGAGTCCCTTCGTCGCCGAGATGGCGGACAAAGGCGCGTAACCAGACAGGAATGAGCGGATCCCGCAGAAAATACTTTAGCCTGGTGGGAAGTTCTGTACCCAGAGGTGTTTTGCTGCTGATCCAATTCCATTTTAGATTCGCGGGTGATTTAGGCATCAGAGAAGCTTTACTGCATACTTTGGAAAAGAAGGAGTCAGGTGTCGACGCCTTTCCTTCTCCCATGCTGCCACCTGGTGACAAATCGGGTCCGACTTCTAAAACAGACAAAAAGACACATCTAAACGTTAGCAGGCTTTCTCTCCATCGAGCACACGCTTGCTGTAGACGTCAAACACACTGCTGCTGGGGCAGGCACTCAAAAAAATATTTTTTTTTTCGGTCGGTAGCTGGCTGATCCTAGCGCGATGCTGCATCCCGTCTCTTTAGCTGACGGTGCAAAGCTCCCGGCTTATCTACAGCATTGTCTTCTGCCTGCAACTGAAGTCATAGAAACCGTTCCTACCCGGGCCCAGCTGCCTGCCAGCGTCTTTCAAAGGGTCTTTCCAGTGGTCAGCAGGACAAACTTGGTTTCTCAAGTCAACAGGAGATAGAAGCTGGAATGTTCTTTGTGGTGTCAGCCCCGGAACTCCAATCGTAGCTAACCTCTTCCTACAAGTCTTGCCTCTCCAGTCCCGGGAGTAATGAAACAGCAAAGCTTCTGTGCTCTTTTAGGTACGCATCTCTAGCTCCGGATCATCTAATAATTATGGGGCTGGAGGACAGATCTTCCTTTGCAAAAACATCTTTGGAGCAATTGCTGCCGAAACACTATGATAAATATTACTGTGCTTCAGTGTTGTCACTTGGAGGAGGGATTTAACTCCTCTCCCTTCTCAAGATCTTCACCTGCTTTCACAGCTGTTTAATTAAAAGTTCATCTCAGTAAAAAAGTAATGTTGAATAACTTGAGATCCAGAGCACGCCAATATAATAACCAAAAAGTCACAGGTACTGCAAGGCAACCAGGCAGCCACGCTCCGCTGTCAGCACCCATGAAAGGTTTACGTGTGCCTAGCGCCTGTCCGCTGGGGTTTACAAAGTGCTTTACAAACCGTAATTAACCCAAGGTGAGAATTAACAGATCTGGATTGTGCAGAGATGAACAGCAAGGTGATGGCGAGGTGGGGTGGGCTGCCAGAGACCACGCAGCGAGCCAGGCGCAGGTAACGCCAGCGCTGACTCCGGAGATGCCAGGGAGGGCTGGCTCTGGCACTCGCTCGGCACGCAGAGCGTATGTGGCCAGCGGTCTGGGACACGGCGCACAAGCCTAGTGACGCTGTGGCCTCGTTATGTCTCTGACTTGCACTGATGGTGCCTGTGCACGGAGCCTGCTCAGCTTTTCCTCTGATTTTTCAGGGGATTACGCTAACTGTTATAGCTATTTGGGATGGACAAAATAAGCTGGAAGAAAGGGAAAGCTCCTTTTAATGTTAAAATTAGGGAAGCACAATCGTGAAACACGAATGTCAAGCTTCCTTTTTTCATAACGACAGAGTCTGGGGGCTCCTAGCTTTGCTGTCTGGGGACAGAGCTACTTAAGTTTTCTCCCCTGTAAAGTGACCACAGGTCCTCTCTCGACATGAACTGATTTTACCGTGCGGCAGCTGCTTTAGTTTCCTACACATCACCGCTTCATTTCCACTGCTTCAAGTTTCACTTGACACGGCGGATCACGCTTCTCTGACAAAGGACAGCGGCCGCTCACACGCCGGGAAGGTCTGAGCTCACCCTGGAACGGGTTCGACAAGTCAAAATTCTTCAGCGTCATCACATTTGCAACAGGGTTTTAGCTGTTGGAAACCTCTCGGGCTGTGGCCAGCGTTCAGCGCTAATTTAGCACAAACTTTTGAGGCAAGAAATCAGCAGTGCTGTCCACCGCTGTGCTGTGACAGCGGCTGGGAAAACCGAGGGGCCGTCCTACTTAAAGTGCAGTTCATGGCTGGATGGGAAGTACCCATTTAGCTCAGCAGTATTCCTGTAATCAGGTCAGTCCTGACTTCTCTCCCTAACTGCGGACCAAGTGGGGTTTTTTTTCCCCCATGTCCCCGTCACCGTTTCAGAACACAAAAAGCCTGACCCTGGCGCAGATTCATAGCAGCTTCCATCAGACTCCAGCAGCCACAGATTGCTGGTGCCTTGTTCTTCACAAGCAAAAGGACTTTCCTGGGTGTTAAGGTACAGAAACGCAGCTCTGGACAGCTGAAGGACAGCAGCTATTGCCTTCGGCCGATTTAATACTGATTTACAGGATGGAAGAAAACAATAGGACCTAAGGGAAGCCTTTTAGGACTACGAAGAGGGCAAAGACCTTCTCCCCCTCCTTCACACCCCTATCCCCTCCTTCACACGCGCACACACCAGCATGCCGGGTCCAGGACGTGCCTTTGCGTACAATGGCCAAAGGTATCCCAGAGCCGCCGCCCTCAGTCACTGCTCAGGGCGTTAAAAATCACCGGGCTGATTCCTTAGTTTTGTTGTCATTCGTAGAAGACGTAGGGAGCCTGGAAGGTAAGATAGCAGCAGTCTTCTCATGGTCGTAGGTTATTTTAACCACTTGTAATTCTATCACTAAACAGACTGATCTGTGTCCTTTTCTGGACTGAAATCTAACAGCTGTGCTCCTTACATGCAAAAATCTCTCCTGAGGGGGGAAAAAAACCATTCAATAGACTTAACGCAGCCTGTTTGTGAATGAAAAGAGCTACATTAACTACAGCGTTTGAGTGCACTTGTGAGCAGTGGAACTTACAAGGACAAGTTTCCCATAGTTTTGGGTTTCACACTCAAAACCTTTTGTGCGCGACAGGGCGTGAGCTCTGATCAAAGCTTGTCCTGTGGTGGCAAGACTCGTAACATTTCTCTCGTCTCCCGATTCTCCAGTATCCGGCACCAAAGGTGGGCTCCTGCTGCTGCCTGTGCCTTAAGGGACCAGCAAATTTGAATCTCCCTCTTTACCTCGTTGTCTGTTTTCCCCAAACTCACGTGAACACAATACTCCCAAGATCTCCAACTACGTTTGGTTGAAACTGCCAGGCAGCCTCAGTGGTTTTTTCGCTCCTGTTTTGACAGCGGCACCAGCTTAGCATCATGCATTTCCGTTTCCCTGAGCAGGCAACGCGAGTCCGAGACGCAGCAGGTCTCTCTGTTAGACACGCCAGAGGCCTGTGGCATCCTGGAGCGACTGCAGAAACCATTCCAAATTGGTTATGGTTATGGTTTTCCTGCTCTCGTGCTTTTCTCGGTGAGCGTCTGAATCACCAACTCGTGCAAGCTCTCACTGCAGCTCCCTACTTCCTCCTTGCCGCAGGGCGACTGCACGCACGGTACCACGAGCCTACTTCATTTATGCCGACATCTTCGTTCCTGCCGGCCAACACACGTGCCGTTTCCTCATACAATGGGTTAAAACATCAAGCAATTTTTTATTTGAACCACGCTGTGCGGTTCACGTGCCACTGCAGCCAGTAGATCCTGTGGCAGCAGTATTCGACTTATGAGGCAAGACACAGCAGTCCCGTAGGCAGAGAGTGCGGTGTCAGGTTTGGGAAGATCCCCGTGCGTGCCCTTGCCCAGGAGCTTCCACGCAGCCAGGGCTCTGCACGGTGTGGAAGGCAGAGCCCCAGTCAAGGCTAGAATCTGGGCCTGCATTGTTAGGAGAGAAGGCAGAGGGGAAGAAAGTAACCCTAGGTCTTGGGCAGGGGCTAAGAGGGGATTAGTTTAAGACTAAGCCACGGGAAGTCTGTTTATGAACATCTGTTTCTGCATCTCCTCTTGCTCTTGCTTGGCCACCAGGCTGACAGGGACCAGAGGCACCGTTCCATCTGCACCCGTCTGAACCTTCTGGCTGGTTCCAGTCCAAAGCCGTGATTCCAGATCAGGAATCCTCGATCCGCCTCAGTTCAATGTCCATCTAGCCCTGGATTACGTGGTATAATCACGGTTGCTTTGGGACAGCACCTACAGAACGTCTCCAGGGTGCTCTCTGCCTGAAGAGTGCTACAAGATTTCTGTGCCTCGGGTATCTCTCAGCATGCAGCCTGGTGACTCGTGGGGTTTTTTTCTGGCTGGAGAATGGAAATGGGTCCTGTCGCTGTCACGTTGTTACGTGCTGGGGTTTGCAGTCAGATGTTTAATGCCTGGGGCTGAAGATTTTGCTGAAGACCTTAACGGCTTTAAGAAAGAACAAGTCTTCTGCATCAGGGGTCTGACGCCAGCAGGTTGCACGGCAGCTTGGCTGTATTTCGAGAGCACGCGTTCAGTCCCTATTTGTTTTGGTGTTTTTTCCCAGTGCTATTTTTCTGCTGCAATGTCACGACAGACTCACATAAGCCACCTGGAAAATGTGGCCAGAATTAACGGTAACATCCCCTAGTAGATATAGTGACATGAAATTACCCCAATTGAAGTGATACTGAAAGCATCGGACAGAGAAAACTCTTTGTTCCTTCTACCTTTGATTATTTCTAAGGGGGTAGCTTTAGGAAGCGGCAATAAAAGAAGACATAAGCGTGTGTCGGTAGTAGATCAGCAGTGTCTTCTGGAAAGAACTCTAGCATGGAAATGCTGAGTCGCATTTTGTGTGGGCAAAACCTTTAAGTGCAAATGGACGCAACAGACCTGCAGAGTCCTAAGTTGTACAAGGAATTGCTTTAATTATCCTTTACAGGTACAGCTGGAATACCAGCGAGAGAAGCCGTAGAAAGTAGCTTATGCATCAGATTAGACAGCTAAATTTTGAGAGACTGCTACTCCAGCGCTGCTGGAAAAAATGAACTCTCTACGTGACTTTTCATGCTTCATCAAGTCACCCTGTTCGTCTGTGCGCAATTGCAACGTCGTACACAGAAACTGGGAGGTGGAAAAGACTTTATCAAGTCTGCGTCACCGACTGACATCTGATCATTAAAACGAAGCAAACACTTGAAAAACTCTAAAAGTATTCTGCTCGAACAGACTCCCTTACAGCTGCGAGGGGAAAGTGTTCTCACAGGGACCGTGACCCCTGGTGGCTAAACACAAACACAGTTTAAAAAGCCAAAATACACTTCGTAAGCTTTGCAAGGGCTTCACCTTCACGACATCGTGTTCGCACTGCAACGTTTAAAAATTGTATCTAAAGAACGTTTTGCAGTAAGGACTTTTTGGTGTTCTAAATACCCTGACAATCGTTTTGCATGAGTACAGACGTTTACATAGCAAGTTCCCTGTATCGCAAGCCAATTCACTCGCCGGATACCGGTAACACCACCATGTCATTATTACTGTTCCTATTGGCATGATGGTAACATCTCAAACCCCCAAACGCCTGTTGCTTCACAAAGCTACTGCCAAGGACTGCGGAGCGAAGGAGTGCACGGGGACTCTGTCACTTGTTGGTATCTCCTGCCACAGACCCCAAATGCCCTACTGCAATGAAACGCATATACGTGACAAAGCAGGGACAAAACGCGAACAAATCATTCCTTGTCACAGCAAAAGGCAAATGAAAACCTGCATAAGCAAGCAATGCGTGATTTCTGGCTGACATAACTGGACTACGTATTTCTAGCCAAAACATTCCATAACTTCGTACGTAAATTGGGGAACCATCACATTTCTTTTACCGAAATGCAACGTTTTTCACCTGCGTCTGTGCTCATGCAAACTTAGTTTATCACCATGATTAGTTAATTGTCATAGGAAGGGAGTTTGCACCGAGCTGTAGGTAATTTCCCTGGTCTGGGGACGCATCCGAGGGATACCCCTTACTGCTGGCTCGGGCACACCTCCCACCAGCTCCGACCACGGATGCTCAAGGAGCCCTAATTCAGGCAGACGCAACAGCAGCAACGGGCCTTACCCAGGTCTGCGCGTCCCTGCCGGGGTAGCACTCGCCCATCCGCGTCTGCGGGACCTCCACGGCTCTGCCACCGCCACCCCACGCTGCGGCGCTTTCCCCAGGCTCGGAGGGACAGTTTATTCACCCCTCTGAGCTCTCAGACAATAAATCATGGGAAGGCATTAGGATCTGCAGCCCTGCAGTGACTGAGCCTGTTTCCTCTCAGCAGCAGGTGAAAAAGTGGCGAGAAAGGAGGGCTCAGTTTGCAGGCTTAAGGCTTTATTGCTCAGGTGAGAAGGTTTGGTGTGGGTAGGAGGGGCAGCCACCGAGGCAATGCTCAGCATGATCCAGCTGAGGGAATCTGCGTGGCAGTAGCACTTGCTTGCTTCTTGGGGTTAAGGGTGTAAGGTACTCCCGTGATGGAGTGTATATATACCGGTATAGTAGTGTATACGTATACACACATAGTGGTATATACATGATAGTATATACATGTAGAGGAGAACACGAGCTCCTTTCGCTTTACAAAGCATCCCACTCGTTTGGAAGCCTCCCACTGCCGTCTTTTTCAGGGGCACGGGTGGCTGCGTATCCCTCAGAGGGAGAGGACCCAGACAGGAATTGCACACAAATGCATTTTATTGCTCTCTACAAACACAGAGACGCATACGCAGTATGCACGTAAGCCGTACGGCTGTCCCAGTAGTGGGAGAAACATTATCCACCATGAATTAAACCACTCAATACAGACAAAAATCATTATTATAATGAAAATGCTAGAAAAAGCATAGCTTACACCCAGAATGTATAACATCGACCAATCAAGCCTTTCACCTACTACCTTTTCTTTAACATAAAGCAGTAACATACTCTTTTTCTAAATTGAAAAAAGCAGCAAAATAGTAGAAATATTCCACGTAGTTTCCTAGCTCTGTTCACCCGTCACACCGATTATACTAGGACTACGAAAGAGTCACTGGGGGGAAAATCCAAAGCAAAACCTAAACCACCTTTGATGCTGTACACGCTTTCAGCAAAGAGAGGGAAACTGGTTTTCATCAAGTGTGCGCGAACCAAAGGGTAGGAAATATATCCTCTGGAGTGACTGAGCAAACAAGCGTCGCGAGTCAAGCCAGAGCAAAGCCGATGGCTCTTACAAGCAACATCAGAGAAATCTCTCCTACAGCAATTCTTGACCGTCACAACTGTAACATCTACAAAAACACCCTCCTTCATTTTGAAGACGTCTGCCCCCGGACCGGGCAGCGTGCTGTGTACTGTTAGCAGCAGCGTCTACGCAGCTTCGACACTGCTCAACAGAACGCCTGAGCTTCTGCCAAAGGGTCTCGTGAAACTCAGAAGTACGCCACTCTTTTCACACATAAATAAAATACCCGGGGAAATAAAATTCCCTACAGAAGAGAGGATCAGGGTTGGACTATCAGATGCAGTCGGATCCTTCCTCCGGACTGTAAAAGGCAAAGGTCCATGAACAAGGACTCCCCCGACTACCAGGGCCTCCAGAGGGTACTGGCGTCTTTCGGAGATGCTTGCTTCAGGGTGCTGGGGTTCCTGGGGGAAAAGGCGACCTCCGTAGCAGCCGCCTGGCTCTTCTGGAAGTGGCTTAAAAGTTTGGTCTGTGTTTCAGTTCGGACTTTATGAAGAGAGAGGAAGTGGAAAGCTTCTTGCAGACACCTAGAGTAGCCCTCTCTGAAGTCAAACTGAGAGCTTTTATGGACGGATCCTGCAGCTAGAGAAGGGAAGGGAAGAGGGAGCGGGAAGAAAGCACAGATTAGAGCAGTTGTTCATGGCTAGAGAGTCATAAAACTGTCACAGATTTAAGCTAGACTCTGAAATGAAACTTCATACTCACTCTTCATCTGCAGCTGGCTCTGCTGCTTCAGGTAGCTGACGGTCATCTCCAGGATGTCGGCTTTCTCCAGCTTCGAGTTGGGCTGGTGTCTCTGAAACTCCTTCTCCAGGAGCAGTTTCAGCTGCTCGATGCTGCTGTTAATCCGGTCACGGCGCATTTTCTCCACCACCGGCTTCCTCAGCTGTAAAAAGCAAAGGGAAAGAGACGTGTTATTAGAAGGATCTTCCCTCTGCCATTTCACAGTTTGTTGCCCGTCCCTGCTCCTACACAATGTGGACCAGTTTCTCAGCTGGCGTAAACTGCTACGAGAACAGCTGAGAGCGTGGCTCGAAGCTGCCTTGCTGTGCCTGGACTTACTTTGTTTTTCTCCTTTGGTGTCAGCAGGGTGTCGGGCTCCATGAAAACAGTGCTGGGAGCCATCTGTCCTGAGAAAGGAAGGAAGGAAGGTCTCAGAGTGGAAGTCCAGGAGAAACGTGTTGCTGGAAGCTGCCTCTGCCCGATATTTATACCATGCAACCTCACGGAGAGCCTGTGGGTCTCCGGCTCGGTGGAGTTTCCCACACTCTAGAGCCAATCAGGGAGATAGGCGGCACAATAGGAGAAGCATCCATTCTTGCACGCTCCGTTGCCAGTGAATAGCCTGGGGATAATGACCTTCTCCCAGATGAGCAGGTGGGGAGTGTGTGCTATGTGAAAGGCTGGGATCAGAATTACGTGTCAGAAGCTGGGAAAGAGCTGGCCTTCAATGGGAAAAGGCTGCTGACTAATGCCGCAGATCAATAGCATTCCGGGCGCAGCCTTGGGTTCACATGCGCGGAGGAAGGAGGAGGTCAGCTGCGACGGCGGGAAATAAACCACGGCCGGCAGACTGCTGCGTGGGGCTGCGTTCCTCCCTGGGGACGCGCGGAGGCACACGCTTGAGCACGCACAAGTGGACACGCGCACGAGCACTTTCTGGCTTCCTGAGATAAAGAGCAGAACCTCTTTAAATCCGCTCACCTTGTTTTCTCAGAAAGCCAGAGCCAGTTGTTCTCCCTCAGGTGACTGTCACACCTGTTTTGCCCACGCGAAACAGAAAACGGCTTTGCCAGTTTGGCTTACTGCACAGAAGTGCATTTCATGGTAAGTACAAGCAGTTATTGAAAACATTTTCTGTTTTGATCTTTGTTCTCTTCCCTTGGCACCTTATGCACCAATTTAGAACGCTCTCAAGCCATCTCACAAGCACTTTATGTTTCATTTTCAAATGCCTGCCAGATAAATCTGCAAGGAGAAGGGTCTCGGAATGGTTTGGGAGCAGTTCCGTCTCACGTGCTTTCTCACTTCCTCCCAACACGTGTTTTACTCTAATTACTTTCATTTAGTCTATGCACAAAGGAAAATCGAGTGCAGAAGAAATTCGCACAGCCCCTACAATTATTAGCAAATGAATTCCTGATTCCCCACTCTCCGCCGGGGCAGTTTCTGTATTGAGACGCGTCGACAGGTGCCTGCGGCTGGAAGAGTTAATGGTCTCACTACTTGCGTACTGTAAACACGCCAGACATTCGTCTTGCAAAACTCGGACCAGGCCTGCCCGCGTTTACCCTGCCTCCTGCCCTGCGAGCACTGCTTTCTTCGTTTATGAGCTCCAACCTCACACGAGCAGCTGAAGAAGGGAACGGCAGCCGTGCTTTCTGCATGCCCGGGACGCGCGCCCCGGGCGGCGCGGGGCGAGGCTGACAGCAGCGCGGCCCCGCTACGCTACACGAGGGGTGAGGCGGGCAGGCAGCACCATTAACCGCACACCTAGAACCACGCGTTCTGCTCCCAGATTTACTCCAACTGCGCTGCGTGACCTAACCAGTTCAACACACTTCTCTGTGGGCGTCGGTGTCTCCCTCTATAAGATTCGATAGAGGAAAAATAATAGGTAGATCACTGTCGGTAATGTTAGGGCTTATGTTTGGGCATCCCTTCCCGAAAAAGAGAGGGTAGCAAGTAAATACCGTCTGTGTTTACATTAATACATGCGTATGTGTGCTCGTGTATATATTAGTACATATGTGTGTGGTCACGCATGTCCTTTAATGGGAATACACAAACGCACGCACACATTTCTCTCTCACTCTCATTATTCGTAAGACCAGGTAAGGCTTAAATGACGCCTTCCAGGATCTGCCTTTCCATCCCTATTGTACCGCTCTTGAATAGGCTCCCTTCTTTTCGTGCAGAGCAGCAGCTGTTGAGCTCCGAGTCTTTTATGCCAAGTTGTGGGAAAGCTTTTGTGACACCATTTCACATGTTCTCCTCAAAGCTTGTGGATTATCTTTGAGCCCATGTAATGCCACCTCTGAAACCAATCTTTCGCTCTGTGCGTCCCTCTCGGGGAGATTCTCTGAAACTCCTGAGTAGTAACTCACTTCTTGGGCTTGCTAAGCAAGCGCACGACGAAGAGATGTGCCAATCCCGTGTTCAGCAGGGTCCGCTAGCAGTTTCGCTAGAGACAGTTTCTGTTTTCCAGATTAACTCGCTAACGAGCAGCTCTGGGAACAGCAGCAGTTTGCCCTTTCAGCACAAGTCACGTAAACAGGCACTCCGGTTTCAGCCCAACAAAGCTGTTCAAAGTGTCGGTTGCCTTCCCTGCAATTACCGATGCTGCACAACAAGAAACTAAGCCCACTTTTCAGGAATCTGTGCATGATGGCGTTCCCGCATCATAGGACTTTTACCTTGGGGGAGGACAAATTAACTTTCTGTGATAAAACTGCAGCAGAGGAGGTGTGTGAGTTGAGTGACTTGGTCTGCCTTTGGCTTTCTTCTGTCGCGCTGGTGGGCTCGGGCTGTTCCTGGGATCTGCCCCGTGGTTCTGAAGATGCGAGGGAGGGGCGAGAGCCCGGAGCGGCTGTTGCTGCCTGCGCTGGGGCACGGGCTGCAGCCCCTCAGCCCATTCAGACCAGGCCGAACGCATCGCGACCCACTGCTGATTCCACCCGGGATCTCTACAGCAGGATTTTACACATGGACCTCTTATTTCTCCACTCAGCACCCAGGGGAATACGACATTAGCTCCATGGGAACAGTCGTGCTAGCCCGAACCTTCTTACTCTCCGCAGTCTTGGTAGAAACTTTGCTTACCTCACTCTTACAACATTTAGCTCAAGTTAAAAGAGAATGAAAACCTTCACCTCCTTTCTTGCCCCAAGAAAGTAACTTCATATACTTTTTTGAAGGAATGAATTGTATGGGAGAAAAATGCCCACTTGATTTTTTTCCAGGATCCCAAGCACCAAGTCCTGTTCCACGTCTGTCCCCTGTGAGACGTGACGGACCTTTTCTTTCTCCTGCTGTGTAGTAGTGACATGGTCAGGCACCATCGCTGCAACGCAAGCCTTCAGACTTCCTGCCTTTAACTCTGCCACTGCCTCGGTGCAGCGTGCATCTGGGAGCAGGCGACGGCACGCCGTGCTCCACGCCGCGCCGATGTGGCTGGCCCCTTGATGCCTGTACCCTCGGTTTAGCACCTGCATCCTGGTTCCCGAGCAACGTGCGCTCAGGTCCCTAACCAAAAAACACACAGGCCAGCAAAGGCAGTAACAGCTTTCCTAGCAGGGATTCCAGCACAGCTCCGCTGCCCCGCGCTTGGCCGGCCCAAAGCCAAGCGGAAAGGAGCAGGAGAGAGTGGTGCCGACGTTTTGCCTGATTGCACCGCGGTAGCAGTTGTGGGCTTGGCAAAATCAAGGCGTCAGCGCTCGAAATTTCTTCTCCCTTAGGATCCAAACTGACCTAAAGCCTGCTACTGAGCAGGCTGAATGCTAAAAAATCTTCTATGGCCTAGAGGAATTCACTTAACCATAGAGGCTGGAGGCCTCACATATTCAGAAAGCATGTGGAAATAAAACATTACAACATTCAATGTGTCATCGTGTGGCAAATAGCAAAATCTCCCCTAGCTGGTAAATCCGCTGAGGTTCCTGCTTCCTCACTCCGTGTCATACATGAATTTTGAAGCATCTAAAATAAAAACATCTATTTAAAATAGCTTCTGATTCTCCCTTTGGTTTCACAGTCTGTGAGGGGAAAAATAGCCAATTACTGACCATCTTGGAAGAATTCCGCACATTAGACGCTCAATTACCCAAAATAGATGCTCTGCTTCTGCTTTGGTTGGAAATCCTGAAGAAAAGCGGTAACGAAAATTCCTCCCTATGACAAAGTTAGCAGAGTCAGTGAACTTTACACTAAGGACAATGAATTGTGAGTTACCCACCTACTATGGTGCCAAACATACACCATATTGCATAGAAAACTGATCGGGACCCCAAGATACTGCATCTGGATAACACGCTTGAGATACAGCGGCAGCAAGAGCCTTCCCCCAGAACCTCTGCCAGATGTTAGCTCTTTAGGAAGGCTTAAAGAAGCTGCTGCTTTCCCGAGTCTTGAGAGATGCTCACTGCTCCCATTGCTTCTCTCCTGATGTGTGCTGCCCAGATGGCCTTTTGGGAGCAGGCTTTCCCACTGAACACAATGCGGAGGCAAGCAGCGTTGCTAATGCGGTTTGTAGTCGGGCACACTTCCTTTGTGACGGGGATGAATGTAGTTAAGAAATGGTGTGGGAAACTCAGAGGCACGCAAACTTCCATAGCCTTATGTCAGCAAGTCGTTTAGAAAGCTAAAAAGCTTGGGAGCAGGGACAGAGCAACGCTTCCGCACAGAGAACGGGAAAGACAGCAAAATGTAGGAGACTCAATTAGCGCAGAGTCCTGCGACAATCCCGAGGTGAAAAATAAAATGGATCCCCACCAAAGTCAACAGAAACTTTGCTCACGTTGAAGGGTGACGCGGACTGCCGGATTTGGCCTGGAGCTTTTGTACCTCCAGAGCTATTTCCCGATGTCCGGTAAGCCGCTGTGAATACAGGTTACCTCTAGACCCACGGTGGAATTTCTCAAAACCCTCATCAGCAAAATTTGAGCCCGACTCTTCACCTGCCAGGTGCCGATGCCAGAAGCTGGCCCGTTGTTTCCCATTTCTTTCACCCAAGCCACACACGACAGCTCAGCAGTACTAACGAAGAGAAAAGCTTACCCGTGGTATCACTGGTATAAAACCCGACCTAACTTTCTCAAAAGGCAAGCCCAGCTCCTATAGCTCTGTACGGATCATACCAAAGTATCGTGATACCCTCATGGTCCATAGGAGTCATCTTTTCCCCTCAGCACGGTGCAGCAAAGGGACGCAAAAATCCCGTTGCAAAACGGCAGTGCTGGCTGCCTGAAAGGGACCCGCCTTGGCTGCGCTTCGAAGCTTGGTATTTCCACGTTTGCTCCAGGAGAGCACGCCGACCGGCACGCGGAGCTAGGGAATGGGTCCCTGCTGTACCTTCACGGGTGATGCGCTGCAATGGCTGCCATCGTGTTCGGGCAGGCCAGCCTCGGATGAAAAGGACAAGACGGAGGTACTGAGCAACCTGGCTATGGGCAGTCTGACTGTCAAGGGACGCCTGGCAGCAGGCTCTCTTGGTATCTGTCAGTGTATGGGGACAATCCTAGCACAAAACCCACGTTATTCTTCTGGGCAGCGCTGAAGTGAGGCAATGCCTCACCTACAGCAGAGCATCTCCGAGCTGGCAGGAGGAAATCCGTCCTCTATTTAAACGACAGCAAACAGCAATTCAGATTAACATGCCAGGGCAATTAAGGATCGGAGGAGCTTCTGTAGCTGTTTACAACAGTTTGCATAAGCTTACGAGCAGCTTGACTAATATCAAGGGTCTGTGTTTCCCGGGACATATTAAACAAATCTGGGGAATTAGAGAGGCAAACAGAGTACGTGGCTCAGAAGCTTTAGTGTGGGCCAAAACCAGCTCTGCCACCTCCAGTGGGACAACTTTCTTGGGCCTCGCTGGTGGGTGAGCAAGACTGTGCCCCTGCAGCTCCTTGCCCTGCCATTTCCTCCTGGCCCCGCCGCGCTCTGCTGCTTGGCAGCCCCCTGTTTGCGGCCGACACCGTTTCTGCTTGCCTCCATAGCTTCCTTCACTTTTTTCCTTCTACTCGGGGTTTGTTTTTTTTTTTCCCCTTCATGAAGTTTTTATAATCTGATTTTTCGTTCTGCCACTCTTTTCCCCTCTGTCTGTCACAGGCAGATGTGGTTTGAGGGCAGGAGAGCCTCACGGCCCCGCAGACTGTGTGAGTTTGGAGTCCCTTCCAGTTTCCCACACCGCTCCCCTATTCACCGCATTCAGGCGGAGCACAAAGGAAGTGTGCCATGCTACAAGCTGAATTAGAAATGGTGTTTGACTTCCCTTTGTACTTCACAGAAACCTTGCTCTGGGTAGACCATCTGCATAGCACTCACTGCGGAGAAACCCATTGATCAAGGCCTGTCAGCCCAGCTGGGGGAACTTGGGAAAGTAATTCCTTGTGCCACTTCAGTTCTTTAGGGCTTAACATCTGGCTGGAGGGGGAGGCGACGGCTGATGGTTTAACAGTCTTGCTTCCTTTCAAGTTTGGGATGCTGTTTTGATCCCCGATAAGCCTTTCTGAAATCCTGATTTTAATAACATGGAAAGCATCCAGAAGACTAGGAATAATGCGCTGGCTTTGCATTTTCAAAGTGCTTTACAAATACCAGCTAATGAATTCTCAGCGACCTCCTCTGTGGGATAAGGATGTATTATTAGCAATGTTTTACAAAGGAAGAAAAATGAGGCAGACAGGAGAAAACCAACATTTCAATATTTCAAACAGCCTACTGGTTGCAGTGCTTCTATTGCCCAGCGGCCTATTTGAGACATCTGGTTTGCAAAGATGCTCAGCACCCACTTCTGGTTTAATTACTCCCTAGCTTGTGGGAGAATTTGGATTGCCGGCCTGGACCACGCTCGCAGTCACGCACCACCTAGATAGGCAGATGCAAAAGTTCTCCTGTACTCAAGTTCAGTGGTGGTTTTCGAAAATGTTACTTAGCGCAATTCACTCAAGCCCATGAAATGGCTGAAAAGGAAGACGCGCTCAGATCCCAGATCAGGAAACGCGTAATGATCTATTCAACATAAATCAACTCGATCTCTCTAGAAAGTAAACCGAGTTTTAATTTATTTGTGCTACTGAAGACCTAGCGAGACCTCAGCGTTAAGCTGCAGCTGCCCTTAGTCCTCGTGCAGATCTGTCAGCACCACCGAGTTTTGATGAGCTGCCTCCCAGCGGTTACGGTTGTTCTGGGCTTGGAGCTCCTCGGAGGAGAGGATGCAGCGTGCCCTGAATTACATGAACTCTCTGAGTTTACAAGGGAGTTTCAGGCCCTAGGCACTCGGCCTGGATAAAACCAGAGACTTACAAATGAGAAAGGAGCCAGACTGCTTTAGTTAACAAGGCCGGTGCTATCTGCAGCTACGGTGCTGGGTGCTGAGCGTTGCTCATATGCAAAAGGCGTCTGCACAGTCGCCTGCCGGCAGCTCCCGGGGACTCTGTGCCAGATTCGCAGTACCTAGTGCTGCAGACGGTTGTAGGGCATGCTTTATGCTACCAGCTACACCGGAGATGTTCTGGAGGTCCTGGTCCTATTCTTAACTCGCTCTAGACTGTTTTCTTTAGAGCCTGGCTCTGTTTATTGCACTAGATTCCCCTGATCCTGACATCTGACAACATGCCTTGCCCTGTGGGGTGGTGATGAGGGCATCCAGCTCTGCCTCGAATGCCTTGTGAGGACCAAGGTCTGCCAGCAATCACCCGTGCCCCTCTGCTAGCCCTTTGCCTGCCTCAGAACTAGGTTATCTAGCTTTTGTAAAACCATTCTTGCCTGCAAGGTGGGTGCCTGCTTTTACCAGACATGATCTCTTTATTCTACTGCCAGCTGAACATGGCAAAGATGTCTCTCAGTCCTCCAAACTCCACCCGCCTCGCAGGGCAGGACCTGACACACGGGGCCCCGAGACACTTCCACCAGACTCACGTCCCTTGTGCTCCGCAGTGAGGTGACTGACAGCCGCCAAGCACGAGAGAGCGGATCCTGGTATGAGCTTACATCCCCAAACTTTGGCTGAGCTCAAGGGAACGGGAGAAACTCACTGGGGCGTAGAGGAGAATCAGCTTTAAGTTACAGCCTTGTTCCCAAGGTGGGGAACAATCAAACGAGGCTCAGGGGACGCCAGGGAAGCCCGTGGCTATAATCTCCCCTCTCCACCGCTGCCCTAGCTACAGCTGAGTTATTAAATATGACACATGCAGATAAGATTAATTGCTGCTTTTACAACGGGAGAGGTGACGGCCCTCCTACCTGGCACGAACACGCCATCCCCATCCTGTCAATGACAGCAAGTGGTTGTTGGGGCCAGACCTCACGAACCACACTCCCAGTTCTCAACCTGCTCCTCTGAAATATCCTCTCTGCAGGATGCCTTCCCCTTGCCAAAATGCTTGGCAGCACTATTTGGTAAGACTTGTGATGTTTCTCACGGGACTCGTAATGCTTATGGCCTTCAGTAAGACTCCAGTCCAAGCCTCATGATTCTACAAAGAGAGGAAATTAATTATATTGATCCAAACAAAGTGCAAATGCACAACAATCAAAAGGTAAATTAAAACAGAAAACCATCAAAATACTTCTATTTTTATTAGAAACATTGAAATGTTTTTGTTACATCCCTGTGACTTTCAGCCCATTTCTTGGTTTCTTGAAGCCCAAAGGTTGGCATTTGAAAGGCTGGCAGCAATGCCAGATCCTCAGAAACACTGAGCCCGTCGTGAGAACTGAATACCACCGTCTTCCAAAAAAAACCCACACAAAACAACGGAGGAGGTGCGTGAACTCTGTGTTCGCTCCCTCCACTCCTTTGCTAGCGACAGGCTGTTCCCCTTCCTTGGCCAGAGCCGAGTAGGTGACTGGCTGATGGGGTCTGCGTATTTCAGAGGACTTTCGGGGAGCGTGTGCTCCCACTGAAGTCAGCGGTATCTGGGGCGCTTTAGAGCACGACTCCAAACCGGCCGGCGGCGCGTGCCAGAGAAGTGCTGGGTCTCAGCCCTGTCGCTGAGGCGGGGAGCAGTTACGTTACCGAGGTCACAACTAACTTAGCCCTGACCGGCGTCCCCGTAGAGCAAGGTGTAGCTGAGTCCCCTGGCAAAAGCAGAAGGATAGGATATGTCCTGTGGTTGTTTTACATGGGTTTTTGAAGGAGGAGGGTGGTAAACACGTAACATGGTGGCTCCCGCAAAGCCTGCTCCCAGGGCAATGTGTTCCTTTGAGACATAATTGATTCCTGCCATCAGGCACCAGCCTGCTCTCCCCCAGGGTCAGCGCTTTCCCACATCCAACCCCATTATCCCACAGACCATGCCTTTTGTACAACACACTCCAGCTATTCATGTGCAAAGCAGCTGTAATCCCCAGACCTTTCAGAGTCAATATACCAGGAAATAATAAATCCCTCTTGTGCACTCTTGAATATGCCGAGAGGTGACTTGTGGGAATTTCAGCTGGGCAGAAAAATAATAAATTCTCCTTAATTTTTAATTATTTGGAATACTCTCTGTAGGAAGACTGTGTCGTTGGTGCATGACTGTTTCAGGGTCACGCACACAAGCAGCTATAGAAATTGCTTTTGCCTCTAGCAACCCTGAAAACGTAGATCAAATTGTCTCATACGTTTCTTAATGATCAAAGTCCACTTGTCTTCACTTATGTGCCAGGGAATGGCTGTACACGAAGCATTCTGGATCTAAAGAAAAACTAATTAAAAAGAGTTAAACCTGTGAAGAATGTACTTTACAGTAATAAAAGACCCCTTTTGCCAGGGTTCTAATGTCTAAAGGAGGCAAGATAATGCCATGCTAATGACATTTAATGGAATATTTTATACAATAAGTCTAATGACAACATAACCTTTTCCCCTGAAAGAGGCAGATTTCACCACATTTCCACTCCGTTGGTTCAGACAGCAGAATTATGCTTGGCTTGTGAGAGCACAAGCCAATCCTGAACAGCGAGTTTGGCAGGGTAATTTCTTCGTATCTTGCCACCCATGCCAAACCATTTTTAAAACTATTTACCGTGTGGAATGTAGCATCACTGAAACACCCCGCGCAGAGCATGGTAGGCAGGGTTAGGTACACCTGGGCGGCTGGATCTTCATCTGCGACACCAAAGTAAGCAGTGGCTCCTAATTAAAAACCGTCAAAGGATCATTGGGCTTCACCTCAAACAGGCAGTACCGTGTCTTTTCAAACCTCATCCAGGAAACGTCCACAGAGCGAGTCATAAGGGTATGAGGATGATGAAGGGATGCGGCAATACTGCAGGGCTTTGCCGTGCTAAAGTCCAGGAATCTTAAACATTAGGGCACATCCACCCAGCAATAGTAAAGTACAAGTGTGGCACGACATAAGACCCAACAGTTTCATCAAGCATTCAAAGATACTGATTTCCACACAGATGCGCCAGCACAGCTGTGCTTGGGACGCTGGTAGGTGTTCTCGTTGCTACCATCTTCCCCAGTGACGCTGCCACTAGCGTATCACCTGCGACAGTGAGATCAGAGCCAGCTTGGTCCTAAAAAGCCTTCCCTTTCACCTCTGTTATTAACAAGCCTTTCCAGCAACGCTAACCGTGGGTTGGCCTGAAGAAGGGACAACGGCCCACTTGAGGTCAGATCGCACACAGGACAGATCCTGCAAAGCCCCGCTCTCCAGGCAGCCCTGACGACCAAGGGGTGTCCCAGGGAAGAAGCATCTCTGCCAGGGTCCCAACAGATGGGGAGAAAAGAAACTCCCCTGCGAGACAGCGAGGCTGCCCTTAGCACTCCCCAGAGATGCTCCTCTCTGCTTTGCTCTCGGGGTGTTCAGCAGTATCCCCAAGCGGCTCCAGGAAAGCACGAGGGCCCCTTCAGCCCTGTGCCCACCTCCCACTGCGGACACGGGCTCAGCTCCTGATCCCAAGGGGACTCTGTGAGCAAGCTTAGCGGCAGCACTCCCATTTCCCAGAAGAGCAAACTGAGGCACGGTGAAGCAAACCAGCAGCCCCCGGGACAGCCGGTGCTACAGCTGAGCTCAGTGCTCCTGCTGGCCACCCCTGTACGTTAACGAGCATCTCTGGCCCCTTGCCCCGTGCTGCCCCTTTCTCCCGATAAACACAGATCTCCTAGAAACCCCTGCCTGCATGGTGAAACGTGTGCTTTTGAGCCTTACTCGGTGAAAAAGCCATGCGAGTTCATCACGCCTTGACAGAAGCGCAGGCTCCACAAAGCAGTTATTAGCACCAGGCTGTGTGGGTCTGAATTTCTCTGCGTTTCCCATACTTTTCCCCTATTGATAACATTTCTTGTTGGGACAATAGAAGTGTGCCTTGCAACTACTCACGACATTAGTGACGGTGCTTGAGCCTGAATGATTTAAAGGGAAAGAATCCAACTCCCAAAAGACCATCTGGCTATCAGTTATAATACAGCAATAAAGGTCAGGGCTGCTTCTCAGGAGTTGGGAAAAAGATGGGTTTTGACACTGAAGAGTCTCGTCAGCCAGCTCGGTACATGCCTACCTGTCAGCTCCTAGCCTCAAGGCCACCACTGCTCTCTTCCTAGGAAAGGGATGACACTGAACACCAACTTTTTGAGGAAGGCCAGCCAAAGAATACAGGAAAAAGGGCGACACCTTATTCCAGCCGGCAAAAGCCAGGGCATGGTCTCTGAGCTGTATCTTATTTTGTATCAAAATCCTTTGACTGCTTCAAAGTGTTCATGAGATGTCTTGTCTCCTGGCTTTCCCACCACACAGGGAATAAAGGGCTCCAAGGACAACATCTGCCCTTCACAAAGAGCTCAGCCCATTCAGGCCCATACAATGAAAACCAGGGAGCTGGCTATTTCAGCGACACTGCCCTCCTTCCTGTCAACTGCCCATTAAACGCACGCTTCGCCTCAGGATTTCCAAGCAAGAAACCGCCTTTGGCTTTCTTACCTCACCGCACACTTCCCACCGCCGCTTCCACCCCCAGGTTCCCAGCCGCGCTCCCGCACACAAGCAGTGCACCGGGAGAAGACAAGAACACCTCTGCCTCGGGCACCGCCGGCTGGACCCTCAGCTGGCAGGATGCAGCACGGCTTTTCTCAGGTACGCCCCGGGTTATTTTCGATGCCGCCTCAAGGTAGCATCCAGGCAGAGATTTTTCTCGTCAGACAAAATCAGAACTGACCTAAAGCATCCGCACAGCTGCATTCTTTGTCTTGCCTTTACCACAAAACAGATAGTGTTCGCTTCACTTTTGTTGGAATTTTCATGCAAATACGAGCAAGCGGCACTATCCCCATTTTCCAGATAAGAAAACAGAGTGGGGATGACATGCTAAAGGTGACACAGGGAGGCAATTACGTGGTCTCTGAGATCTCGTGTTCTGCAGGCTGCGGCAGGTCCAGTCTGCAGTGGGGCAGAGGGATGCTCCTCGGTCAGATGAGAACAGAGCACACCAGAAATCTCAGGCACGAAGCAGAACTGAACTCCTTGCTGAGGTCTGAAGATGGGCCTCAGCTTCTAAACCCCATCTGCCTCTGACTTCCCAAGGCCCAGAGCTTCTGGGCTGATGTTATTCTTTAGCCCATCTTAACCATCATTCTTGTAAATGTCTGTATGAAAGACAGAGAGTAGAAAGGGAAAAGAAAGAGCTACAGGGGTGACGAGGCACGGGCCCAGCTCTGCTAGGAGGTGTGTGGCTGTCCTTAGCGAAGGCAATGGGAACGCTGGTGCAACGGTCTCACAGGCCTCGGTGTTTGAAGAGAGAAACAGAGGTTACCGTTTCCATTTGCTTCCCATTCCCTATTTACTCACATCCCACCATCCTGACCGTAGACTCTCCTCAACATTTAGAAACGTCATGCAAACAAACCTGCTGTTTCACGCCACCAACACTTCAGCCCACCCATTAGAAGTGTAATGACTGCACGGGCAAGCGCAAATACACCCACGCTCTGGCAAGCAGCACCCGGGAGGCTGGCTGTGCAGCGTCCTCTCGGGAAAGAGCACAGAGATGCCCTTGGTGCTGTTGATTTTGACCCTAACAGTGCTCCCCTTCTTCTTTTCCCGCCTTCCCCCAAAAGCGTGCCTCCTCCACGCCACAAATGCGACTGGCACATGCAAGGGACTCAGGAATGCCACTGATCCCAGAGAACCAGCTGGAGGGTCAGCGTTTTCCCAGATCCCCAGGCAGCCCTGAAGAGCCACGCTGCACACTCCACCAGCCAGCGTGGGCAGAAGGTTATTCTCTCCGGGGCATTTGCAATCAATGTACCATGCACTAATAGACGCTTCCTCTATTGTTCAGCTGCGTGCCTGGATTGGCCGAACGGCTGTGGGAAACACCAGCAATCCCCAGACTCACGTATCTGCTGAAGCTCCCCGGTGTATAAATAGAGGCGGTCGGTAACCGCCAAAGCATCGCCTTATGCTCAGCGCAGCAGCCCGGCGTGGGGGTCTGTGCCCAGACGCTAAGGATGGCTCCCAGTAACACTGTCGTGATCCACGTGGAGGAGAAACTGCTGCCAAAAGAAAAGAATAAAGTGAGTAGAGCCCTTGACAGGATTGGAAAGAGTGGTCTGCGCTCTGTGCAGCGGGCTGCCTCTGTCAAATAAATACTGCATGGGAAAAGAGGAGACAAGGAGGGAGAACGTGGTCTGGGGGAAGGCAAACGGGTTGAAGAGAGATAAAGGAGACTACACAGATTTTTAGAAATTAAATTGAGTGGGGAACAGGTAGGCAGCATCACAAAGCTCTCCTGCCAAAAGAAAGCATCTTTGAACACCTGCGTATCAGGGCATCAGAAGGGGAAATTTAGTCAGGTCTCAGAAAACCCTTAACGATCTGCTCCGTCCCTCTTACAGCTGAGGAAGCCGGTGGTGGAGAAAATGCGCCGTGACCGGATTAACAGCAGCATCGAGCAGCTGAAACTGCTCCTGGAGAAGGAGTTTCAGAGACACCAGCCCAACTCGAAGCTGGAGAAAGCCGACATCCTGGAAGTGGCTGTCAGCTACCTGAAGCAGCAGAGCCAGCTGCAGGACCAAAGTGAGTGCAGAGCGTGTTGCATACCGCTTAGAGCCTGCGCCCCAGGCCTTTGCCCTCCCGTGTGGCCCCGGCCCCTGAAGCACGCAGAGGCTGTAACCCACCAGGTCTATCACATGAGCAAGGCTCGTGGACTCTGGCTGTTGAAAGAAACTTAATGCACGAATCACCACTGTCCCGCGTTTTGGTCATGACCTTAACCTGCTGCATTTGCTTCCTTCTTTCTTTTCTAGCATTCATTCACAAGAATCTAGAGCAGGACTTCAACAGCGGATACCTGCGGTGCCTCAAGGAAGCTATGCATTTTCTGTCCTACTACGCACCCAAGAAGGAAACCCAGGTTCAGCTAATCAAGCATTTCTGCAAAGCTCAGATGGGTGCAGATGTCAGGTACTCTCCCGCTCTGCGTAGTCCACCTCTGTCACCCTGTCTGTTTGCCAGAAAGCAACCTGCCCAGAAGACTGCGGCTGCTGCTTCTGCCATCTGGAGACCCTGGTAGACCTGCTGAGCTTTGGTTTACTCCTATGTTTTGCTGCAAAAACCAGAGGGGCCTGTGATTTAACAGTTCCTCTTCGAAGTAGGAAACATCGCTTTCCAAAGGCGGGAGGGGGGCGGTTATTGATTTTCTGTCACAAGAAATGAGAGTCGCCGAGTAGTTTCCCTTCATAGTGAAGGAACGTGTTTGTATCTTGCAGCAAATTTGCTGCCTTTATTGGTGGCTCCTGGCCAAAGAGAGGACCAAGTTCCACGGTGATTTAGAGAGCCAAACGCCCTTCAGTTTCCATCACGCTTTTGCTTGGCAAGGCTGCTGAGCCTGTGGCTGCCAGTGGAAATCTTTCTAACTCCTGGGGTCACTGGTTCAAGGGCTCCGTTGTTTCTAGATAAGGTACCGACCTTCCTAAAGAAGGAGCGCTTTGAAGAATGTATTTTGTATCATAAAAAGAATATTGAGCCTTTACCTTCCGAGTGAAAGACGTTACTAAGAAATGCTGATTCTTCTGAAGTTCCCATGCTGTTTTTAGTGTACCTTCTTACAGAAAGCTACGATGATAACGGATAGCTCTAGGGAAAATTCATGTCAGTATGCGCTGCTCTCAGCTGCGGGATAATTGATGCCTTTTGTAAAGGAAATACCTGTGATATACCTTAAGGAAAAGGGGGAGGAAGGGAGGCAGTAAGTACTTTATAATAATTCACTGAACGTGCTAAAGAGCTTAAAAAGCTTTTATAAAGTTGTGATGTATTCATCCTGTGCGATGTTCAACTTTGGTGTCTTCACTGTACAATACAATAAAAATGGTTTTAGTCATTAATCCTTTGGTTTGAAATGATTAAAATGGCTAATACTCCTGGATTAAACGTTGCACGTAGACTCCTTGTCTACGGGGGGGAAGCTATCAGATGATGTCATATTTCTGAGCCCTTCGTTCCAGTACAGTTTATAGTTGGGAAACCCATTTGGCAGAACAGGATTTCAGATCCTGCAAAGAAGCAACCCCTGGAAAAGTTATCAAAAACTAAAATGGAGGTGAAATTGAAGTGACATACGGAGAGGGCTAGACCCAGACACTTAACAGCAACCTTATTGGGACTGCAGCAAATCACTAGTCTCACAGCCAGTTTAGTTCTCCTCATTCCCAATCAATCTGCCCACCAACCCGAGTTCAGCCTCGCACTTTCTGTTTGTTTAGGAGGCAGCAACACGCAAAACTCCCAACAACTTCCAAAGAGTTTGGTACCTGACTCTGCCTGGGGAGCTTTCTTACCCTCCTCTTTGAAACTGCCTGCAATAGGGTGAACTAGTGTTCGTTGTTTTTTAATTTTAGCACCTTCTGTCACCTAAACACGAATTCTGTTAGGCAACAACAGAATTGCTTTCTTTACTGAAGTGAAATCTCTCCGTATATGGCTAAAAGTATACATAATTTCACAGCAAACAGAGACTGAAAAAACGTTTCCTCTCCTAAATTATTTCCCCATGCTCTTCTTTTACTCTTCTATTCTTCAAACATTCTATTCTCTTTCTCTGACATCCACCTAAGGGTCCAAAACATGCCGTGAACAGCGCCTGTGCCTCGGAGCTGAGAAACTGCCACCCTCCACCGGGCTTTTGAGTTTTTTCCCACCCAGCCCGTTGCAGAGATGGTCCCTCTGCCAAGCACCTTTTGGATTATCCTCCGCCGATTTTTTCACCCCACCTCAATTCAGAAAACCAATCTAGCACATCCTCTTATACAGAGATTTACAGCAGGCTCCCCACCTGGCTTGCAGCAGCTGGGTGGCCCAAAGCAGGCAGCCTGGGCTTCCCGTGAGCTGCAGAGGGGCACGGTAGCATCCATGCGCAGTCTCGGCTCAAGCCCTGATAGACTCTTCTGCAATTCCCTACGCAGAGGCCACGCGATGGCTGTCTCCTGAGGGTTAAGTCAGCTGCACTCTGGTGATGTGAGGAGGATTAGCACCTGTTGTAAAGGATGTGCTCGTCCTTCTCCACACAGCTACACAAAGAGGGAAGGGATGAGGTGAACAAACAAAAAGGGATTCAAAAGGTATTTGGGGAAGCACGGGGAAAAAAGCACGAGAAGGGGATCCTAAAGCCAGCCCTGAGCAGCTTAAATACCGACAGTCTCGCCAAAACAGAGCATTTTCCCCAATAACATTCACTCACTTTTCCTTAGAAAAGTTCCCATTCATCGCTCAGTGGGGACTATTCAGCTCTTATTTTCCTTTCTCTTAAAAGTAAAATAAACCTGCACAAACAATGAGTTCACAAAACTGTTATCTAACCAGAACACCACATTGATTTGGATATATGACAGGGAACCCTCTCATTCTTCCAGAGATACGGTAACAGCAGGAAACATCATTGGTCAATAATTTTAACTCTCCTCAGAATCCCTGGGAGAGATGCCCTTGAAAAACTTAGTTTCTAGCGTATGCTTTTTTCCTTAAACAAAAGGGAACCTAGAATATCTGATCTTGTCAAGTGGCTGCTTAGTTAAGCACAAAGCAAGCCCAGGTCCGCTAAGCTGACAAGATCAAACTGCATCCAAACACTGCTAGCTGTACCTGGCCAGTCCTCACTTTGTTCGTGATGAAACCCTTTGTTACACGTATGGAAAGGGCCAAACAGCCAACTAGTCGGGTCAAGAACATGCAGCTCCATCTCATTACCGTTGCATGGATCCTTTTTGTTATTATTTTACCCTGAATACACGAGCTGGTTGGGTGCTCTTCACCTGTCTGCCAATGCAATACAAGGTGGGGTTTTGGGACAGTTCTGCAACTCATCAGGGGCTGACACCAATGCTGCAGGTAGATTTGTTCTTCCTAATGAACGACTAAATAATTCCAAAGAGATGGTTTTTAGAGTTTGTGGTCGCTTAGCGATCTTGAAGAAGTCACTTCACCTTGCTGCGCTCAACTTGTCTTTGTCAATTAGTACAAGCTCCTGAATCTCGGCAAAATTCAAGCTGTTCATCCATGCCTGTGCATTTTTAAACCAAGCCTAACTAAGGCAGTTGGCGCATAGGAAGTCTGGGGGAGTTCAGACTCAGTCGAAACGCAACACGCCCCAAAGCACACTGCAACTTGACTGTGCACCTCGGGGACCGGGAACGCACGGCACGGAGAAGGCTGCTGCTGTCACGTGGACAGGTATCTTCTGCAGCTAATGCGTTAGCGCCCACATAAACCACATTGTGAACGCCACGGTTGGCAGCATCGCTGCAGCTTGTTTCAAACCGACAGGATAAAGGGAAAAGAGAAACGGGAAACCAAAGAAGAGCTGCACAAACTGAAGAGTCTTGGGTTTGAACGTAGTGCCTCTGGTTCTAGGCTAACACAGGCCGTAGAAAGGACAACTGCGCAAAGCTCATGTGAGATCACAGTCAGGCTTCTCAGCCCGGAACTCCTGCCACCCATATTGGCATAAACACGGAGAGACGCGGCTACTGCCATTCAAACCACGAGGTCTGACTCTCCTTTGCACTGAGGCCGTATTACATTTCTCTGGCTATAGTGGCAGAGTCGATCGTGCTTACCTGCTAGCGTACATGAGAGCTACTCTTTGCAGAGTGATGTAAGGTTGAGAAACAGTAAGTGCCTTCTTTCGGGGCAGGGGGAAGAAACCNGGTAACAGCAGGAAACATCATTGGTCAATAATTTTAACTCTCCTCAGAATCCCTGGGAGAGATGCCCTTGAAAAACTTAGTTTCTAGCGTATGCTTTTTTCCTTAAACAAAAGGGAACCTAGAATATCTGATCTTGTCAAGTGGCTGCTTAGTTAAGCACAAAGCAAGCCCAGGTCCGCTAAGCTGACAAGATCAAACTGCATCCAAACACTGCTAGCTGTACCTGGCCAGTCCTCACTTTGTTCGTGATGAAACCCTTTGTTACACGTATGGAAAGGGCCAAACAGCCAACTAGTCGGGTCAAGAACATGCAGCTCCATCTCATTACCGTTGCATGGATCCTTTTTGTTATTATTTTACCCTGAATACACGAGCTGGTTGGGTGCTCTTCACCTGTCTGCCAATGCAATACAAGGTGGGGTTTTGGGACAGTTCTGCAACTCATCAGGGGCTGACACCAATGCTGCAGGTAGATTTGTTCTTCCTAATGAACGACTAAATAATTCCAAAGAGATGGTTTTTAGAGTTTGTGGTCGCTTAGCGATCTTGAAGAAGTCACTTCACCTTGCTGCGCTCAACTTGTCTTTGTCAATTAGTACAAGCTCCTGAATCTCGGCAAAATTCAAGCTGTTCATCCATGCCTGTGCATTTTTAAACCAAGCCTAACTAAGGCAGTTGGCGCATAGGAAGTCTGGGGGAGTTCAGACTCAGTCGAAACGCAACACGCCCCAAAGCACACTGCAACTTGACTGTGCACCTCGGGGACCGGGAACGCACGGCACGGAGAAGGCTGCTGCTGTCACGTGGACAGGTATCTTCTGCAGCTAATGCGTTAGCGCCCACATAAACCACATTGTGAACGCCACGGTTGGCAGCATCGCTGCAGCTTGTTTCAAACCGACAGGATAAAGGGAAAAGAGAAACGGGAAACCAAAGAAGAGCTGCACAAACTGAAGAGTCTTGGGTTTGAACGTAGTGCCTCTGGTTCTAGGCTAACACAGGCCGTAGAAAGGACAACTGCGCAAAGCTCATGTGAGATCACAGTCAGGCTTCTCAGCCCGGAACTCCTGCCACCCATATTGGCATAAACACGGAGAGACGCGGCTACTGCCATTCAAACCACGAGGTCTGACTCTCCTTTGCACTGAGGCCGTATTACATTTCTCTGGCTATAGTGGCAGAGTCGATCGTGCTTACCTGCTAGCGTACATGAGAGCTACTCTTTGCAGAGTGATGTAAGGTTGAGAAACAGTAAGTGCCTTCTTTCGGGGCAGGGGGAAGAAACCAAACCCCACCAGAAAGCCTCCGGTTGCTCCAGGGAGTCAGACGCATGGCTGGTGCAAGCGCACCACTTCTGTGTTTCGCCACCCAAAGACTTGCCCCTCTGGGCTTTAGTTCACCAATTACTTGAGAGTTAAAAGCTGGACCTCCGTTTTCACCAGTCTTAGCACAGCAAAGGTTATGTTTGCAATTTATTAATTATTATCACTTATAATAATTGAAAGCAAAGCTTCTTATTGCTCCTCTGTCCCCTGGGGTGACTCTCCCCTGCTCTGACACATTCCCGCCCTTAGGGACGATGTTGTTTATTATGCTGATCCCACAGCCCAGGAATACTCTCCCGACAAAGCCCCTATTAACCTCAGAGTGTGGGCCCGAGTTTCTCAGAGTTTCCCACACTTTCTTCCCCATTTATGACATTCAAAGGGACCACAAAGGAAGCGTGCCTCACAACAGCCCACATTAGTGACGCTTTTTGGCTCTGCATTGTGACGACCAGCAATTCCTGTCCCGATAGACCATCTGGAGAGCTATTTTCCCAAGGAGCATATTGATCGATCAGTATTATGTGAGAGCCCTTTTAAAACTTGGGAATGTTATGCTCTTTGACACTAAATAGGTGTCTCCAGAGGAGTTGTCAGAAAGATTTTAAACCATTTAAGGAAGGCATAAAGAAAATAAAAATCATAATTATTTCTTTCGGAACACCATCAGTAGGATTTGTGAGACGGGCTGATGTGAATGTAGGAAATGGCCTAAAAGAAAAATTCTCTAAAAGTGATATAGAAAGGAAAGCTGTAAGCCATCAGATTGTGTGCTATATATTTTTAGACCTGCGTTAACACAGACAATCGAATTCTGGTTTTCTGTACCCGTCTCTGACAGGCCACCTTCCTCCAGACCTGTTGCTGCATTGCAATACACAGGGTTCCCTTCCATGGAAAGGTAAGTATCAGCTGGGCTAAGAAAGCTGCCAATCGGTATTACAAGTAGCAGCGGCTTTTGTGCAGACAGCATGTGCAGTCTGCATGGGGTCAAAATCACCACCTACAGACCAGCAGCAGAAAGCTCCATGGCCCAGTACCAGTTTCGTAGGCTAGCAGTCCTGCAGCTGGTTTGATTGATGGACTATAATGAGCACAAGCTTACTGATGATAGTCGTGGGCTTGGTTAACGACCTTTCGCGGACCCTCTGTGGTTGTTCCTCAACTCAAAGCAATCTACGGTGCACAGATTGCACACCCCAGCTCAGGGTCAAATGGTGAGCATCTACAGTTGGAGACAATTAGCATGGTGGTTCTCGCCCTAGGAAAAGCTAGGACTCCTGCCTTACGTGCAAGGTCTGCAAGCACAGACATTGACAATTGTTTGCAGATTTCTGTTTCCCTTATGCTCTTCAATATCTACACCAAGTGAGAGCAGAGACACCTCCCCATTTTCATGTGTGATTTTCAAGACTGCATCTCCGTGATGCATCTCATGACTCTGATGCATGAAGGAACACGGCCTCTAAGAAAGCAAGTCCTTGTCCGCAGCGTAGCTGTCACCTCTCAAGAGTGGGTCCAGATTCCACACCATCCTGCAAAGAAGGGAATGATTGTGCCACATTATTTAGTCAACTCCACATGTTTGGCGATTTTGGGGACTCGTTTCTTTTAACACTTCATTCCAAAACCAGGGAAACCCCTGCATCTGAGCCTCAGACAATCAGTCTTTCATTCTGGCTCTGCAGTGCCAGTCGGAGAGAGGCACAAACTCCTCCCTCAGACATGAAGGACAGTGACAAGGATTTGGGTCACAAACGTGTTTCAGTGGGACAGACTATTGCGCTAGCAGCTGAGGCTTTTTTAAAAGAGCCCCAACAGAGCAAACTAGTTACAGACTTTTAACCAACTGCAACTGGACTGCCTAGAGCACAGGATTTTTTTTTTCCCCACACTGAAATCCTTGCAGAAAGTGCGTACTGCACCAGTTCCATAATCAATATATTCCTGGGACAGCCTTAGACTAGACAATTTATTATTCTGAAGCATCAGTTGGGAAATACTGGTGCCATTAAGTTTTCAGGCCTTGATAATCAAACCAAAGGGGGGGGGGGAGATACTTGTTTCTCTTCTGTCCATGGACAGTACCTAGAGGGTAGGTGAAGCTGGCAAGGGAAGAACAGAAGATTTGCTATCTTCTCAACCAACAGAGAGGGGCAGAGAAGCTGCACGTTTGTGAGCCCAGAGGGTGGCTGTTCTGCACGCTTGATGCCTGGTTCGCCGTTGGTGCGAGTCTGCAGCTCCGAGGATTTCCCACATTGCCCCATTCACAGTGTTAAACTGCCAACAAAAGAAGTGTGCCTCTGCGGGTCCCGAGAAGAAAGCTAACGCCTGCTGCACCATCTGCCCAGCACTTAAAGGAAGGGATAATGCTTTAATCAGTGGGAGTTGATTTAGCCCTGCGGAGTCCAGGGGCATTGTGCTGGGGATAGGATGGCATTATTTAAAGCCACTCATTTCATATTTCCAGAACTGAAGACTGGGTCAAAGCTTCCCTCCCATCTCACCGTGCCTGCTGCTGCTGCAAACATATTCCCACCCATACGGTGCGCGGCAGGACCTGCTGCCCATTCCATCTCCTGTGACCCCAGAGAAAGAGGTGCAAAGCCCCGTGCTCAACTCCAAGCTCCAGCAATGGCCCAAGTACACGCAGCCAGGGATCGTCCTGGCTGTAACTAATACTGCAGGTTACAAGCTGACAAAGTAATTCAGGGAACCGATTTTGAATAGGATTCATACCCTCTGTTCAATTATAGGGTTTTGACAACCATCAACAATTAAAATTGTCACACCCTAAGCGATCCATCTAAATGTAAAATGTCTTTGGGCTGGAAAGGGAGGAGGGGAGAAGAGCTGATGTATGAAAATCACTGCCATGAGAAGCCAGGAAGTGAAAAGGGGCTTTGTAAGCTTCAGGTTAATAACTAGTTACAGGACCATCCTTTGCAGGTTCATATCCTTTTATGCAGCAATGCTGTGTGTGCCTGAACACATCGCTATCTATGCACTCACAGACGTGGGTTTTGGCCCTGGCTTATTGAGAGGGATGCCGAGGACAGGTGAAACAGGCTGACTGCACCTGGCAATGAAATGGAAGGTTTCCTTTCTGGTTTTGAAAGGCAGACACAGAAATAGGTAGGGTTTTCATGAATATCGTTGTACTAAGAAACAGGTACTCAAAAAATAACATCCCCACCCCAACCTGCTAGCCTATTAGTGACAATCTAGGTTTATTCCCTGTCCTAGCCTCTGACCATGGAACGTGCATTAAGGAAAAAAAAGTCACACCCATGCCCAAGTCCCCTTAAACCTGTAGGACTCCAAGTACTTCAGCTGAAGCAGATGTACCATAAAGCGTAACTGGGAATTTGTCAATACGAGGCCTCACATGCCTGACTGACGGATCTCAAACACGACTAGCTACGCATTGGATTGTGCTCGGGGGCGGTAGACCTGAGTAGGCAGCCTATAATAGCCGAAAAAAAAATTTCAAAAAGGTAACTTTAATCCTGGATTCTATCTGGTCCTTTCCACTTCGTTACCCGTGTTCATTGCAATACACGTGGCACATACTGAGAAAGCCCAAGACTGAACAGAGTCACAGGATATCCTAGCACCTGTATTTGCATTCTGCCACTGGGATAATACGAGCAAATAGGCAAGAATTTACTTTTCACTGCATCTCAGTTGTCCTTAAATGTAAAACACATGTAGGTGTTTTATGTGGAGACTCAGGACAGAGGGAATGGTGAGGCATTTGCAAAGCAGCATGAAATTAAACAGGGCATGTTTGGGAAAGGCATCATAATCATTACATGTCATGGGCTGCCATAGGAAAGCCCAGATTACCCAAACAAAAGCAAGGACGAGCTCTGAGTATAACTTATAGAGGCGGTTTAAGTATTTAAACAATAGAGGGGAAAATATTTCAAGCTAACTGCTTAGTGCAAGTCGTTTTAAAGGTTCTTCTCTCAATTTTAGTCCTCAGTTGCCCCAAAATTATCTGGTACTGTATTCATCTAAGCACGGTTTAATGTCAGTGAAAGGATTTAGTCCCTCTAATTCTGCATCTTTTCCTTTTCAACCTCTCTTTTGGTCGTGGGCACAGAGCATTATCTCTTCCTGGGATCAGTCTTCTGTGCTTAATTTCACCACAGCCTGGGAAAAGGCAGCACATTGAGATGTTGACGTTCCCAACATCAGGCAGAAGTTCGATCATAATGATGGCAAACGCTTTCCCACGTTCTTCCCCCAGCGCTGTAATGCCAAGCCCTATTGTGTCACACACTCCCCAGTCCACCTGCTCCTTTGGGAGCAGGGTATTATCCTGAGGCAATTCACAGTCAATTTGCCATGCTGTAATAGATGCTTTCTCTATTGTCCCAGGGCACGCATGGATTGGCTATGGACTGTGGGAAACTCAAAGTCGCTTAGGACCCATACATTTGTATGCAGCCACCGAGTATAAATAGAGGAACTCCCAGCTCCCTTCTCCACCCGCTAACCAGCGAGCTCCAAGCTGAAACCAGCACTTGGGATAATGGCACCCAGTGCTCTCTCCCTGGAAATCCTAACACCCAAAGAGAAGAACAGAGTAAGTATCCGCTGTCTCTGTGACCGCGAGGGCAAAGAGCCAAACGCCTTTAGCAGCGGGTTACACAGAGGCTGCAGGGGGAAGTCTCACTGCTAACTGTCCTCTTCCCTTTTTGCATTACAGCTCAGGAAACCCATTGTAGAAAAACTACGTCGCGATCGGATTAACAGCAGCATTGAGCAGCTAAAACTGCTCCTGGAGAAGGAGTTTCAGAGACACCAGCCCAACTCGAAGCTGGAGAAAGCGGACATCCTGGAGATGACTGTCAGCTACCTGAAATACAGCCGAGGTGAGTACCTCCCCATATCACACTTGCTGTCCCTCCTTTTAGACAAAAGTCCAGCCTGAGTCTCCCTGTGTAACACTTCTCTCCTCTTCTGCCCTTGCAGCTTTTGCAGCATCTGCAAAAAGCCTACAGCAGGATTATTTTGAAGGGTATGCTTGGTGCCTTAAGGAAGCTCTGCAATTCCTGTCTCTCCATTCAGCAAACACAGAAACCCGGATGAAACTGATCTGCCATTTCCAGAGGTCACAAGCAGGGCCTAAGGACTCTTGTGCTTCCTCTGCACCCACTTCCACCCACCAGCCCCCTGCAAAACAAGCAGCACTGAAACCCTCCGGCAGCCTCTGGAGGCCTTGGTAGGCCAAGAGCACGCTTACGTGTTTCCTGGACATTTGCTCGTACTCCAGAGGAGATCGTGACTTGCTATGCAAGTCACCCCCGCTCCTCTCATGAGTAGGGAAGAACGTTTTCCTTTTGCAGAGCATTACTATGCTTGGATGTCCGCTTCCCTTCTTCTGGAAGGACTGAAACAATCCCACCACGTGGAGAGAAAGTTATTCTAAAAGAATGCAAGATGTAATCCTCCTGCTAGGATGACTGAGGGGAGTTGTTCGGAGAGGAACACCGACTGTTCTTAACCTTAGTGAGGTTGCACGCGTACATCTGTTGAGAAAGCAGTAACTTCTAAGATGTTCAGGCTAGCGTTTTCAAAAGTGTCTGTTCAGGAGGAGCCCTTTCCTCTGACCTGCCCTCCTTGAGACCCCGAAGTGTCCCAAGCTATCCACCCTGGTACTGCCAGCTGCGGCTGTAGCCACGGGGCCCAAGGTGTCTCAAGTAGAGCAGCTAGTCTAACCGGACATGTTTGAAAAGCTAGCTTTCCTATGGGAGCCGTAATGGGTTCTATGATATTTGTAGACTGTACTGAGCATGCTCTGAAAATGGTTAAACCATAACTCAAACTATGTAGAGGAAATTCCTCGGGATGTCTTGCTCACAAAATCAGAGTACTGTTTGTGAGGTTCAGGATACGTGCGCCTTTTATAAAGGCAAAAGATCGTGATTATATCCTTATAGGAAAGGAAGTTACAGCTGTGTTGTTGACTTTGCGAGAAATATTTATCGAAGTCTTTCATGAAAGGCAGGTGTACAAATTATATTTACTCTTTGGTACCCTACCACCAGGGGAGAACGTGAATTCATTACTGTCCTTGGAGGATGCTATGACATGTTGTGTGTGAGCTGCACCGATTGTATAACCTATGCCAGAAATTATCTTGAACTCCCGAAGCCGCAGAAATTTTGAACAGTATGAGAATAAATAAAGGTCTAGTTCATAAATCCAGCAAGTAATTCTTTCTTGAGTAGTCGCATAGCTGATTTCCCGGGGGCCCCTGGGGTTAAAGGACACAAGACAAAGATGCCAGTAAAAGCAAAGACATTCAGAATTTGTATTTTATTGCCTCACCAGCTTTTTGTCCATTTGGAAGCCCTGCAATGCTGATTTCCACAGCAGAGAACACACGGCTCTGAAATACCAAACCCTTGCGCCCTCAACGCAAGACCAAAAAAAAAAAATAGAGGCATGGCTAATCAACAGATTCTTTGGAAATTTAGAGCCGAGAAACTCCTCAAGAAATGTCACCGCAAGGGTGAACCCCGGAAAACGTACGCCCGACTCCCAAACACAGGAAACGCTTTCGATTGATAGGGTTGGCCAAGGTACTTCACGGTACATTTCGCGTTCCCGCGGCACAAAACGGCCTGAAGCGCAGGGAATTTAAATCCAGCTTTGCCTGAAGCGGAGACGCGTAAAGCCACTCGAGCCGGGCGCGAGGCAGCGCCGCCGGGGCCAAGGCCCCTCGCGAGGGGCCCGAGCGGGGATCGATGCCGAGCAAGGCCCAGGGCACCCCCGGACACCGAATTACCTCGGCGGCGTCCTTGCCCCGCTCTCCGCTCCCGCCCCCCGGCCCGTGAACTCCCGGGGCTCTCACTGCCCAGGCGGGGGGTCCGGCCGCAGCCCCCCCGCCCCGTGCTTTGAGCCCCCACTCGCTTTCGCGGCGCCTTCTGCCGTGACACCCGCCCCGCGCCGTGTGAGCGGCAGGGGCGGCGGCC
>VZSC01008467.1:729334-747299 GCA_013398225.1 Steatornis caripensis | reverse complement strand
GGGGGGGCCGCGCGGGGCACGACGGGGCGGGGAGTCCCGCCGCCCGCCCGTGGCGAGGCGGGGACCGGGACCGGCACTACAAGGCCCAGCGTGCCGTCCGCGTCGGCTAACGGACCGTGGAGGGGTGCGGGCTCGGGACAGCCTGGGGCCGCCCTTGGTGGCCAGAGCTGCGGGGCCCTGCCCGACGGGGAACGGTGCACCGGGAGCGCTGCCCGCTGCCCTGGGCCCGACCGCGGGTGCCCCCGACCGACCCTCGTACCTGGCGGCGGCGAGCAGGGCGCCGCGTGCGCTCCTCATCGCTCCCGAAACGGACCTCGGAGAAGAAAACGGGCAGGGGAAGCAGCTCTTCGGCCTGCCCTGGCAGATCGGGGCGGCTGCGGAGAGGAGCGGGTTTGGCGTGGGGCCGAGGCCTGCGCTTGCTTCCTCAGCCACCCCAGAAACACCCTGTCCGTGCATAGGCCCGAGGACATAACGTCCCTGGGCGTGCAACAGCCGGCACCAAGGCACAGAGTAAAGCCGGTCGAAGCAACAGCTGAGCGCTACAGCCGGGAGCTGCACTAGTGCCGGGGCCATGCTGGGACACAGCCGAGCTAAGCCTGTTAACAGTAATTTCACCTGTGCAGGGATTAACCTTCATTCTGCAAAGGTCTGCGAACCCCAAAATGCCAGCTTGCATGCTTTGATTCTGTTTTGCTGTACTAGGTCAGTGGAACTATTTAGTAGGAAAGCCAAAAGAGTTTTCAGCCACAGGCCTGTGTCGTACTGGTGCCAGCCTCCATTATAACACTGCTCTGGGTGATGTAGACTGCCTGTGTAGTGGGAAGAATATATACGCACCATAATATACCATTTTGTCATATCACAAGTCTATAAACGCCTACAGAAGCTACTTATTTCACGCCTGTTAAAATAACAGCTGGAACTGGTCCTTTCTGTGGGTCAGAGGGGAATTAGAGTTGTGGGATTAGTTATAAAGCCTAGTTACATGTCTCAGCTGGTGTTCTGAATGGATTTAAGTCTTTAAAAACTGGGATAGGAAGGGGAGACTGTATGAAGCATAGCTGTACAGACCATTTATCTGGTGAGAAGTTAATTGCTGAAGCACCTGTATCGTTATCAGTGTTGTACAAACAGTATGACATTCTAACACAAGCTTCACCATTCCTCTACTTAGAGGGTTGGAAGGAAGTTTTTCCTCATAGCACAGAGCTACCAAGTTTAGTTTTTTAAAAAGCAAAAGCTAAGAAAAAAAACCTCACCCTCAAGCAATAAACTAGCAAAACAGTTTGGATTTTGTTTACCAGAAACTTCAAAGTACACTGAAATAAGATCTGAGGTCAGGGAAGCTTTATTGCTTTTGTTACTATAAGTGTGTGTTAGTGATCACTCCAAGTTGACCTCACTTGAATTTTGCTGGAGAAAGCCACCTTTTTTCTCCTACAGATGGCAAAAGTTTTCCTATTTGCACACTATGGAAGAGATGAGAGTACTGTTATGAAGGCAAAGCTATAAGCACCAGCTGATATTTTTCACTTGCCCATGCTGCATTTCTTGATTACAGTTGTTTATAAGGCAGCAGAATATAGGGCCACTCAATTTAGCCGTTATATTATGATCTAACATTGCTAGGTTTATTTACTGTTGGGACTTTAATTTTAACCCAGTAGTTGATCATAATTACTTCCTGCCTTATTACACAGCACATTCTACAAGATGCATGGTAAACTTGCTGAAAGAGGTAGGATGCCAGATCTTTGGCAAGAGACAAGTAATACACAGACTTAAATTTAACTATGCTAGAGGTATGGGCCGCCCAACAGCTGTGTGCTCCTGCTCTGAGAGCATGGAAGCAAAGGTAGAACTGACTTTCTGTACAGATAAGGTTATGATCTATAGCCCAGGGTACTTTTTATAAAGAGTTAAAATTAAGGGGTTTTCTCCAACAGCCAAAGCAGCTTAGAGGTTTATGAAGCAAACTTGATACCTTAATCCGATCCCAATACTCACTAGTGGCTGAAGAGGCATTTTTCTTTCTGAAGGGGGGGTGGGACAGGAAGTCAAAAGCTTAATAAAAAGCAGCAGGCTTTGACAGCCTCCTACTTTCAGGCTCAGATACCTACTTGATTAAGATACCAGAGGTATCGGAAGCACCAGCAGGTACTGTTTTGTCCGAAGGAAAATCAGTTAGTGAAGTTATTCAGTCTGGCTTCATAAATTCGCTTTTGCAGGCCAGACGCAAAGACAGCGCACATAGGGCAAGTGGTTAAGTTCTGTTTCAAGATGGGAGTTAGAAGTTTTATTGTCTTGATGTAAGTAGACTCAAGGCCTGAAGAGAAGAGGGTGATGGGGCTGGTCTGCTCACACTTGCATGTTGGTAATGTTGCTAACCGGTATGCTTGAGAAACATCATTCTAAGTGTTCTTTACCTCAAAGCCAAGAATAATCTTGCAAAGCAGTTATTCAGTACATAGAGTCATCTTCTAACCAGCTATGAATTGTAGCTTGTCCTTGGAAGCAGGTTAAGAATATTTACTTAAATGTTCCTGATGAAACACTTTGATTGTGCATATGGTGTGCATTGCTTGGCAAACCTACTTATAAAATCCTCTTATAAGCAGTTGATTTGAGGGTTTCTGTAAAGAATTTTCAAACAAGATAAGTGATACATGTGCTAGCCTAGCCAATTAAGAACTTCTACTTGTTTGTGCTCATCTTCAGTCATCCCCACATCAGCTGGGCATAAGCTCAGCTTGGGGAGCTTTCCCCACAAGTAGTGCATTTGGAATTAACCATGCCCGTTCAGTTTCCAGACATGGGTTATTTAGCTCACTGCATTATGCATTTAGCTTAATTATATCTGGCTTTAGCTGAGGAGATATCTTAAAAGCCAAAAATTCTTAGGGAAGGCATACATAAACATAAGTTACATTGTTCTAACATGAGGCATTAATCATAACTTGCCATTTTATCAACAGGTGGTTCATTAACCAAGTTGGCTTATTATTCAACTGTGCAGCACAAAGTGGCAAGAGTAAGATCCTTTGATCATTCTGGAAAGGTGAGAATTGTGTCATTCATCAGTTGCATGCAATTAACTCGTAAGAGTGAAGTACTGGGGCTGGCTTCTCATAGTAGAATAGAAATTTCATCTGAAACCCAGCTAGTAGCTTGTTCTATATAAAACTTTACCTAGAACTTCCTTAAAGTTTCACTATGACCTTCCATAATGTCTGTTACTCTGAAGTTGTCACAACTGAAATGTGTATTTTAAACACACATTCTAGTATGTACTGACACAGCCATCCCTAAGCATTTGTACTGCTGCTCAGAGGAGTATGTGGCTCCTGTTAGTAACCCTTTGCTATACTCCAGGGGAAATTAGCCATTAGCATGGGTTTGGCAATTACTTTTGCTTTGCAAGCTTGGTATAGCTGCAGATCTCAATACACATGATGATACATCATATATGTTCTCTTTTCTAAAAGACTGACTGCAAGGCTTCAGAGTTGTGTAGCCCATGCACAAGCAAACTCAGTTACATTCCATGCCTCTTGGAAGTGCTTGAATTGCCAGGTAGTGTTTGAAATAGTTATTTTTCAGACAGATTATTATGTTACTTTTGTAAAAATTCCATACTCCCATATAGACATAACTCATACAGAGATATTTCATGCATATTTACTGCATGGGAGAATTGATTATATTCTCAGCTTAGGGAAAATTAAGATCTGTTGAGAGTATATTCTTCTTTGAAAGTAGCTTGGGATGTTATGTTTTTAATAGCATTAACACCATTTCAAGGCAAAGGAAGCACAGGTGCTGATGTTCAGTAGTATAGCATCTAACCTGGTTTCTTGAGAAAGGATTTTGAATGAACTATAAGAAATTCTTTTCTCTTTTAAAGGACATAGAAAATGAGCCTTTGTATGAAATATCAGTTCAGGAGGAGATTACAGCTCGACTTCACTTCATTAAATTTGAAAACACTTATATTGAAACCTGCCTAGATTTCATCAAAGACCATCTTGTCAATACAGAGACAAAAGTCATCAAAGCTACAGGTGGTGGTGCCTATAAATTCAAAGATCTTATTGAGAAGAAATTGGGGTTGAAGTAAGTGGAACTGTTTAAACTTAGTTATAGGAGTGTATTTCTTATTTGGTATTTTAATAGACTAGCTTGCCACTTTGCCCATCTGTCCTTGAAAGCCAGCTACACTGCAAGAGTGAAGCAGTAGAATATGTGCATGCATCTGAACCAGGCTGAATTGCTTGTTGGTGAACATACGCTGCAGGAAGATAACTGTATCATTAACTGGCTCAGTAGAAGAGCAGGAACAGAGCCAACGGACAGGAGCATGGGGTTCAGGAGAAAGACACTAAGAAGAGGAAAGCAGGGTACTAACACACCTTTTTTCTGTAAAGAATCTAACTTACATATACTCCATTTGTAAGTTAAATTAGTCTCTTCAGTGATTATGGTAATTTTTTTCATGTCACCTCACAACTAGCAGTGTTTCACTCATGGTGTCCTAGCTATCAGTACCATGCTTTAGATGTACTGTTCAACTCTACTGGAGCAGAGATCCAAATACACAACACCTACAGTGGTACATAAAATGAAGTAGTAAGTAAATTCATTACTAACAAGAACTTTAATTGGGAATCTTTGATCAGTTACTGTGATGAGGTACATTTAAGCATGTTAATCTTTCTACTTAAAGTCCAAAGATTAAATCCACAAGGCAACTTTACTATTAAAAGCCAAAACATTGTTGACAAACACTTTTTTCCTGGATGTACTTAATGTCTATGGTTGCCTAGGTTCTCAAGTTACAGTTCTAAAAGCTTCTAACATTTTTCTGTGCATGCTCAGAAGCAAGTAATTAATGTGATGTAGTAACTTACTGCATAGCTCCTACCTAAACTTTGTGCAGAAGCATAAGCTTGCAGGAGGCTAAAGGGCAGTCACATGAATTTACAGTCTCATAAATTTACCATTCAGACATCTTTATCACACCCTATATGCTAAAACACTACTGTAAGTATAGATAAAAACATCATTAATTTACACCAATATAAGACATTACCTGATATTCCTGAGGAGAGCTTCAAGGCACCTCTCACACTGCAACTGGACATAATACATGCCTCAACTTCTGAGGTACTGGCTTCCTCCTTTATACTACTTTTGCAAATACCTTCCTGCTTCTGATAGGTAGGATTCTGTGAACTTTTTTCAAACCAGCCTCCATCCGTACCTTATTGGCTGTTACTAAGTATCAATTAATCAAGACAAGGAGGCAATCCCCCCCCTTTTCTTATTGGTGCACCTGTTTTTTTGTTTGGTCATGACATACTTAATTGGTTCACAGGCTCAAAAAGCAGCACGCTCTTCATCGAGACAAACATAAAGCATTCTGTATTAATTGACGTTTGTATTTGTGCTTTGTGTATGTGTTTTCAACAAGAATTGTGATATTTCATGCAGGAAATTTAGCGTATCTCATTTAAGAAATTTACCATGAATCAGTAATAATACACAAGACATAGAAGTTTACAGCAGTCAGTAAGCCATTCATCTTATCTAAATTATGTATCACGTTCCCAGACTCCATACTCAAGATATGTACTGTTGGGAATCCTGTTATCCTTGTGAGAAGTCTTTTCTTCCTGTGTTTGGTGATCCCAGTAGTAGGCTCCTCGCAGTCACTTTAATCTGGCATAAACGAGTACTGAAATGTTGAGAGGGGCCTTTCTTCCTTAATTGGAAAGGGAAGAGCAGTAGAAAACTACTCTGTGTTAGGAAATTGTTTTGTAGGGTTAATTTACAGATAAGTTTCCTGACCTACTTTATTGCACGGGTGCACACATACTTGTGCTAGCACTAGGGCGCTAAAGAGGCCCTGTAAACAAGCAAACAGGGGAGCAGGATTCTTTTTCATAGCAGCATAATTAATGTAAGGTTAAACTTACTGTGTAACAACAGCCTAACTTTGGACTGTGTGTTCTGGCATGGAAGATAAACATCGGAACATATGCAGACGTGGGTTTCATGTTTTAAGAGATACAGGCTTTTGCCGTATGGTGTAGGTTACTATCTCCTGTTTGTGAAGTCTTTAAAAACTTCTGTTCTAAAAGTATACTTGCTTACCAGTAGGACTGTGAAATTTATGTAAGGGTTTTTTTCTCCCCCTTCCCCTCAGAGTAGATAAAGAAGATGTCATGACCTGCCTAATTAAAGGGTGCAACTTTGTGCTAAGGAACATACCGCATGAAGTGTTTGCATACCAGAAAGATTCAGATACAGAATTCCGATTTCAGACGAACCACCCAAATATTTTTCCTTATTTACTGGTGAATATTGGCTCTGGGGTTTCTATAGTGAAGGTGAGTGGTTGCTGAAATGTTTTATTGTAAAATGTGATAAAGGTGATCTGAAACATCTTACTGGTTTAGATTTGTAGTTGTTCCTTCTTGGGTAATACAAAATTTAGAAAGAAAACAATGGGAGGTTTTTAATTTCCATTTCTTACGGAGTTATGAGTGCTTTTCCATTCACTACCATAGTTTCTTTTTAATCACATTTAATTCAGTGTTTAGAGAAGTTGTTACTAACTGATGAGGAAAAGGCTGTCAGATCAGACTGATTTTTAATATTTGTTTGTTTGTTTTGGTACACTGTCGAGAGGACCCAATTTAATGTCTATATTTAGGATTATTGGCCAAGAATCAAACACAAAGATTTAAGAAGCTGCTTATGGTGTAAGTATGTGGAACGTGTACCTCTGGAGAACTTCTCAGCTGATATTTATGCAATTAAATATTTGCACCCACCCTAATTCCACTGTTCAAAAAAACCCCACGCACTCTCATATCTAACTGTACTTATAGTTATTATAGGACTTTATAAACAAATCTGCCTTGTTTTATTGACAGGTAGAAACAGAAGACAAATTTGAATGGATTGGAGGGAGCTCAATTGGAGGTGGAACCTTCTGGGGTCTTGGAGCATTACTCACAAAAACGAAGGTAGTGAAGGGTCAGTTTTATGGGGCGTGGGATTAAATGAGATGCTAAGAGGAAGCTTGAAATGTTGGCATGCCGAACTCTTTGAATAGGGAGAAATAATTATTTTAAGTAATGTTTGTATGGGAAACCAGAAGTTCAAGGTTAGTGTACTAGAAGATGAAAAAAATTATGTCTCTTTGGCGGGTTTACCTTTTATTCAAAGAATTGCTGCCCTTGTGCAGAAACAGAACAGGCAGTTGTGCAATGCACAGGACAATTTTAATACTCTCCATTAGGTGCTTCTGGTCATAGACTGTTAGAAGACAAAGCTTGAGTCCTTGATTTATGTTCATATTTTGGACGTTTCTGATGCATAAAAGGAAGCTTTAAATGCAAAAAGATACTAGTAGTGTATAGGGACAAAAATGACAAGATGCTCATCAGTGGCAAAATAGTAATCCTGCTTGGGACTCAAGGAGTTTGTCAACAAGGACAAATGATGTCTATAATGCAAAGAATAGCCTCCCCAACGTGGGCTGTTAATCTCCTGTACTGTTTTTCAACATCAAATGCCTGCCTAGTGCCTGCAATGTTATCTGCAGAAGCAAAGCAGAGAGCGCCCAATTACTGCAAAATGTCTGGGAGCAGAGAGAAGGAATTCTAACTCCTCTTTGCTATGCATTACGGTTTCAGGGGTTCATGAATTAAATCCCAGGTTGCTAATCTGCCAGAATAAGGCCGATTTAGTACTGCTCTGACTATCTCAGCTCTTAAATCATGCTGTTTTTTCCTGTCTCAAAGATTCATGTGGCTTAAATAGGTGTCCCTAAATGTCAGTGGTGTAGAAAAAGCTGGTTACATATGCACCAAATAAGAAAATGTCAAAGGGAAGACCTGTACTTGCAATATCTCGTTTCATGTTTTTGAAGAAAAATCTTAGAATGTGAAAATGCCTGCCCTTAATTATCTCTGATTTTGTAGAGAAAAAATTAGGGTTAACAGACTTATAAATTCAGTATTGGGATAATGCAGATTGCGTGCATGTTTAATTTCAGAGATGTTAATGCATTTCTGCAGCAGTGAGGGCAAACTTAGTCTTTGGCTTTTAAACATTTTTTTGGTATGTCTCAAGAAGAGACAATTCTGTTTGTCTTAGTTACTGTGTTTCTGACTTCATTGCAAGATAGGAGATGCGTGAGACTTTTGACTATTTTACATGTGCTGATCCATCTCTAGTTTTCAGGGGAAATTCAGCAAATTACTTGCAGCTAATTGCAGGTAACTGAAGAGGACAGTTGTGCTTTTCATCATTAAAGAAGCTCCACTTAAGATCAGTCTGTCTGATAAGTTATGGACTCTGGATAAGTCCTTGTAATTAGAAATAATGCATCTTTTCCTGGCAGGGATTGGTTCTAAGAGAAAACAAAACCCCTGGTTTTGGTCCCCTGGTTTTGGTCAGTAAAGATGCTGCAGAACTCTGGGTTTATGGGCAAGGTTCTCTGGCTGTCCAGGAAAGGTTGAGTAACTCTGCCTGTCATCCTCAGAAATTTGATGAATTGCTGCAACTCGCTTCAAAGGGACAGCACACAAACGTAGACATGCTGGTGAAAGATGTGTATGGAGGCGCCTACCAGACCCTGGGGCTAAGTGGAAATCTGATAGCTAGCAGCTTCGGGAAATCTACTACAGCAGATAAAGGTATTGGTATGTGAAGGACCTACCCAAGATTTGCTATGCAGTTAATAGATTGCCTGTCAGCATGGTTTTGCTGCTTGTGCTAGCTTCCTGTGGACACTTAAATGGATGGAATTTGCCAGCTTCCTCAGCATAGACATATCTTGCCTTACCCATTTCCCTGCGTTACGCATCCTGGGCTGAGAGGGGACTTGGAGCACTGCTTGAGTTGCTCCAGTTGTTTGGAGTTGTTGTTTGAAATAAGCGAGGAGAAGAAATGCCGTCATCTCCCCTGGCCCTTGGGAATCTGATGATGTTCTAATGATCTAACAAGTTGAGCTGGAAAATGACCACCAGTCCTTTTCACGATCTTGCCTACGTGTGTTTTGCCTGCACGATATTTTATTGAGTAAAAATACTACGTAGTACTCCCTTACAAGCAGGCATTTAAGTTTTCCGTTTGGGATTGCGTAAGTCTAGGCAAACAACAAAAATAACTATCTAGTTAGCTCAATGTAAATTCATTCCTGTGGTAACTATCTGTGGCTTTCTTGGTCCAGAAAAGGACCCGTGGCAGTGATTTACTATAATTTGCAATTTTATTTGTAGTATTAAAACGCTGCAGTGCATCTCAGGTCAAGATGGATGGATGAACCGTCATCCATGGTTCCTAGAGAGAAGAAATGGAGTTCTTGCCATTTGCTGTTGGCCTTTCAAGCAGGTTTCTTTCAAGCAATATTTCACAGAGGCTGTGTGGTTTTTTCGTGGTGTCTTCAGTCAAGTACACACTCCTTGTTGTTTGAAGGGCTTTTTTTAGAAAAGATTTTTGGTGAGGCGGGAACACCTTTCTTCTACACACACAAAGAGACTGGTCAAACTCCGTTTGTTTTTTTCTCCAGCTGTAGGCTATCTGTTAAGCATTCTTCAGCTGTGTTTAACTTGGCCTACTATTTCTTTCCTTTAAGAATTTTCCAAAGAAGATATGGCAAAAAGCTTACTACATATGATCAGCAATGACATTGGTCAACTCGCCTGCCTCTATGCCAAACTCCATAACTTAGATAAAATATATTTTGGAGGATTCTTTATTCGAGGTCACCCTGTTACCATGCGCACAATAACTTACAGTATCAACTTCTTCTCCAAGGTAATGAAAACGGAGATTTTCCTAATAGCAAAGTCATGTGTTTAGTTATCTTTCTAGGTTGTTGGGAGACTTTAATAAATGAATTTGCAAACAAAGTAAGCTTAGAGGGCTGCTGTTTAGGTAGGTAAGGCACGGCTATAAAGATCTATTGTGGGAGGGGTAAAATAAATGCGAATTGCCTGGGAGTTCTGTCTGGCCTCTCTTTCTCTCTCTCTCCCTCCCTCCTTCCCTCCCTCTCTCTTGTTATTATTATTTTTTGATGGACAGTCTGTCCTGTAGCTGCCAAGTAATGAGTTTTCACTATTTTCTTAGATAGCTACCATTGTTATTCAATTCCTCTTGCTGACTTGCATCTATTTCTTTCCACCCCCTAGGCTATGCAATGTGGGATTGTTCTGCTGAGGCAGTTAGCAGTTGGGATGGGGGGGGTGTTGTTCTTAAAAAAAAAAACAACTAAGAAACAACCAGGCTGTAGTTCTTTGCAGGTTTTGAAGCTGTGGAAAATACTGAAGCATTTTCACTAGAAAAACAGTCGAGTCTAAAAGCTGACATAATGGTTGTTATAGATAGATTAGTTCCTCCACTTTTGCAATTTTATAGAATAGATGACACAATTTTTTTTTCTCATCTCGGTGCTTCAAGCAAGAGACTCCTGTATACTGCCTTTTTCGGCCTTTATTTCATTATTGCAGTCCCTTTCTGTAAAACTTTTGTTGGGTTTCAAGAACACTATTGCAAAACTACAGATTCTTGTAAGAACAGCTTTATCGGTGCTTCAGATCCAAATCTCACCATGAATTGTAGCTGATGTTTTGCTGTAGCTTACCTCAGCGTTAACTGTTGTTATAGTCGCTGCTGCAGACATAGCTGAATGGCCTTTAGAGAAGGCAGTGTCTCACCCAGCCTTGCCTAGGAGAGCTAAGGGAGCCTGCTGCTAGGGTGGAGGGTGCTCTTACTCTCCCTAGCATTTGTGTATTACATTAAAAATTAAACTAACTAATTGATGGGGGAAATACTTGCCTATGGACAATATACAGAGAGTCTGTACATTGTCGAATGTGCAATAGCAGAGTAATGAAAGAAAGATAACAAGCAGTGTCTTGAATGTGTTGGATGCACAGTGGCACGCCCTTAGGTGGATGACCTAGAAATCAGATGACCTTATATTTCCAGCCTGTTCAAGCAAGAGGAGTTGAATACTCATCGAATGACGCGGTGGTCTTTTCTAGTGAAGGCACTGGCTTCCCTCTGCTTCTGTGGTTGTGCCGGCTTAGAATACACACCACTTCTGCATGTAATTTTTTCCCCAGCTGTTTAATAATTGTGGAGTCGTGTATGTAAGCAGTTCCTCCTGAAGCTGTGTTTCAGAAGCACCATTAAAGTTACTGAATGTGTTAGAATGTAGCACAAATGAATATTACCGTCTTCTAGTTGTTTCTCTTAAATTTAAGTGTAAAACTAGTGACAAAGAAGTACATATTAGCCATCAGGGAGCATCCAATTGCAATGTTTCATATTGTGGCAGGGAGAGGTTCAGGCATTGTTCCTGAGACATGAAGGCTACCTGGGAGCCATTGGGGCATTTTTAAAAGGAGCTGAACAAGACAGTAAGTACAGCACTGCTATGTTCTGTATATGCTGTGTTCTGAAATGTCAGTGTAATGTCCAAGTTTCTCTTAAGAGGCTGCATGTAAGTTGTTGCCTAGATAAAGACATTTGGCACTAATAAACACAGATGCTGGGCTTTGGTTTTATGTGTTCTGGCAGGGACATCTTAATTTCTCACTGTTTTGCCTGCCCACCTTTGAGAAGCCAGCAGGATTTGGCTCTTCTCTTTTCAGCACTTCTGCAAAGTGCAGTGATAATTCTAAATCGGATTGGGGACATGTGGTTTCTGAGAACTTTACCCCTCTTTAAGAGGCCAGCTTCTGAATTCAGTTAACGTATTGAAGAAGACCAGCATCTCAAAACTGTGTTTGAGAGTGAAAAGCCTCACAGACATTTGTGAGGGATGAGACACTTCTGTCCAGCATTCTTGGGGTCTAGGGTGCTTTGGTTGAATTCTGCCATTTTTATTTTGTTGTTGATGTACTAGCAAGCCAATCAGTATATTAGTTATAGTGGAACAGATAGTGAGGTTGTTAATGGTACTTAGTTTTAGTAAATATCAAATATACCTCAGAATAATGAATGTGGAATTCTTTTCGTACCCATATTTTAGAGGCAGGCAAGGAACCAGCTACTGAGGAATTAAAGATGTTGCTTCTGCAGCATATACTGTACATCTGAACTTAATTAAACTTTTTTTCAAGTAAAAAAAAATTACATAAGTAATTTTAGTGTTTATATGAAACTTATATTGTGCTTTGAGAGTTCTGTGATTATGTTTTGTTAATAATTGATCTAGATTTTGAAGTAAAAAATTATCTCTATGATCAGTGATAGTGCTTTGAAGGCATGCTGGTTATAGCCCTTAATGACAAGGTAAGGGGGTTAAAAAAATTATTTTAGAACTTTAATTGTCTCGTGTCTCATTCAGGTTGAAGCTCGTTAGGGCTGGGTAATTCACTGAGTGGTTAAAAAATTTCTTTTGGGGGTTAGAGGGAAGAATTATGTTTATTTATAAAGAAAAGGGAAATGGCTTTTGTAGTGAAACAGCTTCTCTGAAGGGATGCTAACTCTTGGCTCGCTCGTGGGAGTATTTTCAGTTTTATTTTCAGATTATGTGTGTCTCTGTCTTTCTCTTTTCTAGATCCGAATCAGTATAGCTGGGGAGAGAATTATGCTGGGAGTTCTGGTCTTATGAGCACGTCACCTGATGTTTACCCTATGCAGAGAACAAGGAGTGGTACAGTATGTGGTTGTCTTTTCTAGAACTACGTGCCTTCTCTTAGTAATGGTCACTTTGAAATAGATTATTATTCTCAAGATAGTTGCTTCTTGCCCCTGGGGCTCCTGCTTACCAAAAGAAGTGACTAACATGGTGTCTTGCATCATGTGTGATGTTGTCTTGTGTCTTGTGTGATGGTTTGATGTAGCGTCTCATAAAAACGGGTTGTGGCTGCTGCTTAGTCTTACTCTCCTTCACCAAAGCAGGGGTGGTGGCGGGGAACATTCATCTCTTACCTTTTCTCTAAAGTAGCTGGATTTTGCTACAGTTGAAATATTGTGCTTCAGAATTTTGAATCTGATGTTCCACTGTCTTTAAGCAGCGTTTATTTACTTCCTATGAGAAGAGAAATATGTAATTGGACAGAAGAGCATGAGCCCAGTCATCTCTTAAATACACTGACAGTACAGTAATTCCGATTTCACAGTGAAACTGGCATACAGTAAGCAATCAGAAAATACATTAAGGTTCTTAAAATATTCTAATACTGCATCTACTGAAGTGCTTTTAAAAAGAAGCTAGAATAGTGGAACTCGTTGTGTTTTACTGTCTTTTACCGGTCCCCATGTCAGTGTTTTTCATGTCAAGTTTTTTTAAATTTCCTCCATCCTTCCTTTATCTCCCCCCTGGTTTTCAGGAATTAGTTTCCTATGCTTGCTATAGGGTGGGGGTGGGAGGAGCAGGTCTGGATTCTGGTTGGTTGTTTCCTGTAGGTTGCTAGGCTTTCTTAGGCCTGAAGATGAGGTGCAAAATGCTTACTGAATGGTGTCCCAGACCAAGCCTTAGTATAAGGGTGCTCTGAGCTGCAGATGATGGATTTTGTGGGTTGTGCGTATCTATAAAAAACATATCTAACTCTAAGCTCTGCCATGACGGAAATTACTGTAATGGAATTGCGGAATACAAGTATGACCCAAAAAAATAACATTATCCTCTTAATCATGGCCGTGCTACAGGAGTCTCAAACCAGCTGTAATGTACTGTCCACAGCTTCTCCGTTTTGAATTCTTCTGTTGCTTGGCACTCACTTTGTTCACATAAAGTGAAATCTCTTTGCAACAATCATAGTCCGCTTTTCAGCAGTGAAATCAGTACTAAATACCATCTTTCTATAGCAACCACTCTGGTTTATGTAGACAAAGTCTTATTACATTGTGGGCTTTAATCTTTACTTAGTCTGAACATTTCTAGGCCATGCAGTGTTCGCAAACGCAATGCGGTTAGATAGTTGTATAAAGTAAAGATAAATGTGCAGATAAAACAACAGGTTATTTAGACACAAGAGATGAAGCACACTTTATGTACAGAGCTGTGTAACTATACATACTTCACATGAATTTAATCTCTACCCTTAGAAATTTGGTCCCAAGCATTGCCTTCACAAGGTGTCAGGAAAAGTTTTGGAGGCTTGATCAGAACTGTAAAAGGAAGTTGTAAAGCAGCATAGCAACATTCCTTTATAAATAAACCTGTGCTCGGCTCTTTGTGCTCTTGTCTTTGAACCTGATAGCCCAGCAGATTTGACAGTACTGGCGGGGAAGGGAAGGAAAATAATAAAATAGAGACCCTGTAGTATGTTTTCAACATGGAACTTTATCATCTCTATAGGGCAGGCATGGATAAATAATCTGTACAGGGGAGTGGCTTATTTATGATGGCGTATACTCCAAAACAGTTGTCTGCAAATTTGTCAATCTTGACTGTGGATGGACTTCTGTAGCCCTTGTACTAGTTTAATTTGTAATTAAACAATTTCTGAGTAGGTTCTAATAAATCTATTCCATTTTTCACCTAGTTTGACATGCTTGAAATGGACAGGTTGGAGAGGCCGCTTGTTAACCTGCCACTGCTGAAAGACCCATCAACCTATATTCCAGACACTGTTGACCTCACAGATGATGCCATGGCCAGAAAATACTGGCTCACTTGCTTTGAGGAGGCACTGGATGGGGTAAGTGTCACAAAACAGTCATACATGAATGATGCAAATAGGTAGCAAATCAATCTTATGTGGACCAATGTGTTTACCCTGCAAAATGTATCTGCTGTGTCAGACCTGTTGAGTGCAAGTACAGTTGTGTGTAAGTGTTATGTGTAAGTGCGGTTTCTCTTTCCGCTGTTAACAGGCGCATCTGACTTTGTCCTGGTCTCCTAAGGAAGTGCTTGATACCTTCAAAGGCAGAAGTATTCTTCTCCCCTGGTGCCTTTTTAAAAACATCTTTTTTTAGGTGTTTTCAAAGCATCTTCTTTCTTAAATGGCACTTACCACCTCGTTATGCAGAGCTGGCAAGAGGGAAGGTTATACAATCAAAGGCCAAAAAAGGCAAAGGCCAAAGATACCTCAATTGTTCTCACTCTTGGGAGCAGTCCTACTGACTTACAGCCACTTTTGCGTTCAAAGAGCGTAATTTAATCAGACATGAACTATTTTTTCTGCACTGTGAAACTGATTCAGTCGCTGCATGCTAGTACTTAAGAGCTATGTATACTTAGCAAGCAAATCCAAATCAGAAACTTCATGAGTGTGTGTCAGAAGGAAAAACACTGGGGAAAACATTGGGGCAACACATTGACCTGACCTTACTTGTAGTAAAGAGAAAAAGAACACAAGGGGTTGATGTGGACTGTTAAATTTCTGCCTGTTTCTCCTTTTTTTTGTGTGTGTGAGGTTGTTGTTTTTCTCCCCTCCTCTAAGTAGTTAGAACCTGTGTTTAATTTCTGGAAGTGCAGTGTTGAAAATAAACTCGAAGTCTTTTGGGAAGAAAGGAGGTACTTAAAATTATTCTTTGGTGGCTGGAGTAAAGGAAAGCTGGAAGATACTGTGTGGGAGGGACTAGATAGTGTGCAGGCACTGAACACTGTAGCAGACGGAGGGGTTATTTTTCAGACTGAACTTCAGATTGGTTACGTGAAGGAAGAATTCATTTGGTAACTTCAGTCTTGCCTCATTTCTCTACCAGGTGGCAAAGCGTGCTGCAGCCAGTCAACCAGACTCTGTTGATGCACTGCATAGAGCTGAAAAGTTCCGACAGAAATACTGGAATAAGCTCCAGACACTCAGGCAGCAGCCTTTGTAAGTGTCTTCATTTTCCCTTTTTTACCACTTGCTGCTTCTGTTGAGCAGAGTAAATTAAAAGCTAACTAAAAGCTAATTAGGTTATGAAGCAGAGCGAATGGAAATCTAAGTAGGCTGAAGGCCATAGCAAGTTGATGTGCCAAACGTCAGGTCCTCTGCATAGAATTTTCAGATCTTACATTTTGGAATTTAACAAAAAAATTATATCTCGGCAGAAAATTCATGATTAAGAATTGTTACATGGTTATTAAAAATGGTACCATGTTAATTCAAGTTTCTAACTTTGCTCTGAACATTTTCCCTCTTTGTATTTAAATAAAGCGCATAGAAGGTGTAACACTTAGCGACAGTGTTTAGCACACGCGGCATGCGAAGACTTTTAAATGCTTGTGTGGTGTGCTGTGACTTATGGAGGAAAGAGAGGAGAAAATAACTTTTTTCAGTTTGAAGTAGTTGATCTTGTTTTTTCCCCTCCTTCTCCCTTTTTAAAGTGCGTATGGTACCTTAACAGTTAGAAGTCTTTTGGATACAAGGGAACACTGTTTAAACGAATTCAATTTTCCGGATCCCTATTCAAAGGTAAGTTGTTCTTGCTTTACAGGGTGGACAACATGTAAGTTCAAGACACTTCTTCCATACTCTGAAACTTTGTATGAGTAATGCCTTACAGAGGAGAGATTAGTAACTGGCTAGCCTGCAGCAGTCCTAACCGGTTGGTGGTTGTCACCGAGGAGAAACAGCAATGGGTAATGGGATGTAAAGCCTTTGACTTCCTAACGTGCTCGTAGTGAGGATAATGCTAGCCAAAAATACCGCCAGCTTCAGTTGGCCGATGCATCTGAGAGGCGAATCGATGGTGTCAGTCCTGTTCTGATGAATGCATGGTGTCTGTCATCAGATACTGTTGGAACTTGCTCTGTCAGTGAGGAAGTGTTTCCTTCAGTTTAGAACTGAGGAAGCTACATGGAGAAGCCTGCACTTGTGATGGTGGTGTGCCTCACAAGTGGCCTGCGAATTTCACTTTCGAGGACAGTCAGTTGATGTCCCTTTATACCAAGTGTACTACTGCAGTCTGGCAGACTTCAATAATTTTTCTTTTTTCTTTTTTTTCTTTTTATCTCCTCATTCTCATAATTCTCTTCATGGTGTGGCAACCATTTCCAAATGTAAAGCTATGTGTTGCAATCTAAGTACTTTCCAATAAATATGTAAATTGCAGACAGTTGTGAAAGGCACTTGGCACTGTTATCTTGTAGAGCGGTTAGCGATCCAGCATCTCCACACAAAAGTCACCAATGCTACAAACTCGCATTTCTGTGTGTTCCTTTAACTACCTTCAAGTGTGGCTTCTCCCCCGCCCTACCCCTTAGGAAGGAAAAGGAAGGGGAGGGTGTTCATAAACAGATAATCATCCTCCCCCACGTCGTGTGTCCCAAAAAGGCCTGGGAGAAAAACCAAACCCCAGCCTTCACACATTGCCTTACTTGCTGAGGGAGTCTGTCCTTACACCAGACTGCTGCTTTCCTACATATTGTCTTGGGATTAATTTACTGCTGTGCTCTAAAAGGAGTCTCAATTACTTCTGTAAGTTTTGAGATACTCAGCAGCGTTCAGGTTGGAGTGTATACAAACACACAACCTTTAGCTCTTAAAAACATTTGCTGCCATTGTGCAGCTGTTTACTCTTTGTATTTTATTCTGCAACGTAATAGGGTTGGGGGAGAGGACATGTGGAGGCAGTATTTATCAAAAATAACTTTCTGTAGGTCTGATCCTCACCACTTGTCTGTGTGGACGTATAAATAATAACAGTGCCAGTGCCTGGTTAGGGACTTTTTTCTGACCGTTGATATATTTCTACAAAATACATAGAAGGTTCTCCCTAGCTGTATTGTCAGATGTTACCATTCACTCGAAGAAAGAGGTTAAAAAAAAAAAAACTGAGGTGGTTTTTACTTATGTTTGCTCTTTGGTAATTCAGACAAGATAATGCCAAGAAAAGATCTTGATGCAAAGATGGTACTCAGTATCACTTCTTAATTTTTTATGGTAACTAGCTATGTAACACTGATCTCGCTGGAGACAGAAGCAGAGAAAAAAATTCCAGAGCTTCTAAGCATCTGGGATGATGAAACTCTTGATGCAAAAATCAGAAATACCTTCTCCAG
>VZSC01008467.1:617383-729143 GCA_013398225.1 Steatornis caripensis | reverse complement strand
TAATTACCTGGCTTTGATGAGCAAGTTACTACTACAATGGTTTTCTGTGCGTCTACTCTCCCGTTCTCTGATCTGCTCAAGATCTGTTGCACCTCTGACTTAACTAAGAAAAGTAATTCTTGGGCTACAGATTGTATCCTAACACTAATTAAGTTTTTTATTAGAATCCCAGGAAACTTTTTTCTTGTTGATACTAAGCATGCTGATAACAGTAACTTGTTGGTCCATTAGAGGCCATGAACGTAGAGGAGAATGCTTGAACGTGGTCTTGGGACTGAGACAACCAATGATGGGTAAGAAATTTTTGTCTATAAATCCAATGTTTCATGTCTTTCTTACAGGTAAAGCAGAAAGAAAATGGCATAGCCTTAAAATGTTTTCAAAGCGTAATCGAATCTTTGGATTCATTAGGCTGGGAGGAGAGGCAGTTTGCTCTGGTGAAAGGACTTCTTGCGGGGAATGTCTTTGACTGGGGAGCAAAAGCAGTCTCAGAGTAGGTGTTAAATATTTTAAAAGCACCCTTTTAAGATACAGAATATCCAACTGTTCTTTTTTAAAAAAAAAATAAAGTGCACCAATATAACTTTAATTGTAGTTTGTATTTCACCTGAATCAAATGTTGGTTGTTTATTTACAAGCATTGTTGTGGTGCGGGAAAGTTTACATTTCCACCCTTTAGATCTGGCAGACGTGTCACTGTGAATGTTTGAATTAAGTGATAGAGCATTTAATAGTCCAGTCTGGCTGCTTTGCTTGTAGCCTTGTTATTAGCACTGCTTTTGGGTATGCATTGTACTATGTTCCTAGAATAGAAAATACGCTATTTTTCTGCGACCTCCAGTTGTTCTGATACCGTGTTATATATTCAGTGGGCTCTAAGTTAGGTTGGGTGGTTTCTTTTGATGACTAAATACTAATTATTTTTGATCAACATACATTCCTATTACCATTTGGAGAGCTTTTTCCTTATATCCCGTCAGCAGCCATGAATTCGTTTAAGGATATTAATGCCAACAGTCTTGAAATAATTTTGATTTTTCAATTCTAGACCTTTCTTTTTGTGGGGTTGATAACACAGATCCAAGAGCATGGGAGAGGGACACTGTTCACAGCTGACATTCAGCACTGCCTTTCCCTTTCTGCGTCTTTGAGGAGTTTTCCCTCTGATTAAATCAAGAAAAGTCCATTAAAAACAAGATGATTCAAGGCTACAGGGGCATTCTTAGTCTTGTGTTACTCTGATGTTGCACACAACCAGAAACTTGAACTGACCCAGTCAGAGCAGTTAAGTCTACTTGCCGCTGGCGCTAAGGAACTAAGAGATGCAGAGCGAGTTAAATGTCACTTAGCACTAGATTTAAGGAACTTTAAGAGGCTTGACTGGCGAGCATTGCCCGCATGGTGTAGTATTTTAACTGACAGCTTAGAATCTAGCCTTCTCGTTATGTAAATCCTCATCACCACCTATGCATTTGGGGCTACTTTACTGTACATGTAGCCAATAGCAGTACCTTTTAAAACCTAAATCTCGTTATTTTAATTCCTTTTTTCCCCACGCAGGTACAACTTCAAAAAACTTGGTAGACCAATCTTCAGATTAGACTTTGTAAAGCACTGTTTTACCATGCAGATATTTTAGATCATGACTACGTTTTATGGTGGTCTGCAGACCAAAAGGTGTCTTTCTTGCCTGTAGTCTAGTGCCTACAAACATTTGTATATTGCTGAAACTTTTTTCTTTTCACATGAAAACTCCAGTTTAATGTACATCTGAGTCTTTTGTTTTTAGCATAAGCACAAAGTGTCTGTTTCTCAGTCACTGGACCTATCCACACTCCCGCTTATAACCGATGCAATAAAATTGCTGACCACCTGCTAAACAAATGTTTGGATTATATTTACGTGAGATGAAGTTTCCTAACTGTGTACCCTTTCTTTCTCTTCTGATACAGTGTTCTGGAATCTGAGCCACAATTTGGATTTGAAGAAGCCAAGTCAAAACTACAAGGTATAGGGAGATTTGTGGTGGCGGTTGGAAGTGAATATTGTGTTAATAGGAGAGCACGAACGTGTTTCTTGTGGCAGTTCTGCTGCCCAGATGACAGTAAATCATGAGTACTTGCTAGGGTTATTTGAAATACAGTCTGCAGAGTTTTGGTGGAATGTCCCTGTTTGTGTTCCAGAGGAACTGAAGTCTGAAAACCTCTGTCCTTGAGCAGGGGACTTCAGATTAGTTTGCCCGTGCTATTTTTCACAACTGTTCTAATCCTAGAAGGGGATGGTGTCCTGGGAGGTACAGCACCATCCTTCCCAGCATGAGTCCTTGTGATGATAGCCAGCTTGCGCGGCTCCATTGCATCATTATGAAAATTCTATTTCCAGACTGCTGTAATTGAGCTATTCCCATAATTAAAAGCTCAGGAACTCTTTGAATCTACACATTTAACGTTCAGAACCTGAGCTCAAATGCTTTAATTTGTAGAGAGACACCTCCTGCTTTTCCTAACACACAGAATTAGAGTTTGCCTAAAAGAAATGCTAACATGAATTTGTCTGTGACACAGAGCGTCCCTGGTTAGAAGATTCCTACAGTCAGTGGCTGGAGCGGCTGAAGGTACGACTGCGCAATTGTTACTAACCATTGAGTAATTAAATAATCATAAAACCACCTTATTAATCTTGGTTTTTCAACGGATTTAACAGAACTCTGTTCAGACAACTCAAAATAAATTCTGGTAACGTGGCACCAGTAATTCAGCAGCCTTACAGCAAAGAAAGGATAAAAGGAATTAGTCTGACACTTCATTACTTACCAAGCTTCTTAGCTGAATTCCTGCAGAAACGGCAGTGTTTGGAACCCAGCTGCTTTGAAAGCTGTTCGGAGTAACCGTATTGTGTCCCTTCTTTACCAGGGCACGTATTTCTGTACACCGAGACCCATAATTTTGAAAACTTTGCCCCAAATATAATGCTTTAATTGTTCCTCCATCTGAGTAGCCAGCCTAAAACAGACATTGATTTAGGAGCTTGCTGAAAGTAATTAACCTATCAATTAGCAAAGCTTTTTTTGCCCTATGTGATCTCTATTACTATTTAATTAAGCTTAATTGAAAAGCTTTTGTTTCTTTGTGTAAATCTCTCTGTTGGAAATGCTAGCCAAAAGGTTTGATGTGAGTAGACTATTGCAAATCATTACGTATTACATATTAAAACAAAAGCATCAGCTGATCTTGTATAACAGTGAGAATTAAGGCACTTTAAGCACCATCCTGACAATTTTTTATTAGTAATTAAGCATTGTTCACTATAAAAATTCTTCTGCTGGTATGAACGGGAGTGAACTAAGTTTCATAACATCAAATTTAGAACAAATGAAAAGGTTAATGGAGAATAGGAAATATCTTTTCATTTTAGGATGTCACTGCCCCCAGCAGTCCATCCTGCCCTTTCCTGGCAGAAGGGAATCCTGTTCACCCTACAGCATGCTAGCTTAAAACAGCCACAAAGGTAGGTTTACCCTGATAACCAACGCGTTCATGTAGGCAGCTGCCCATGCTGCTGCTGCTGCTGCTGTTGCTGTTTTAGAGAATGGGATTCTCCAGCTGCATGGCATAACAAAACGCTAGCCGGAATCTGGCCTCCAAACAGCAGGAGTGTAGGCCTGACTGCCCACTGCCCCGAAGCCTCTGAAGTATGTTGCTGTTCAGAGCTGCTGGCGTTAGGCATGTCTGCAATTGGCACATGTAGGTTTTGTTAATGGAGGTTGCAAGACCTCTCTCGAACAAAGTAAACTAACGAACGGCTGTTTTAACTAACTGCGCAGAGACAGCGCTAGGGACACCAGTTTGTCCTGACACGGAGCGTAGGTGATGTTCTCATGAGTTACGCTGCTATAGATTCCCAAAACTGCCCATCATTTAAGGCTATAAAACGTGGGGTCTTAAAGTGAGGAGTTCTGAATAACAGAGACTGTTCAGGAAATGAATTGTGAACGCAATCCTGAATACATTGGTTTTCTCTTACAGGAGGGTCCCCCTCATAAATGTGCCTTAATTTTCGCAGATAACAGTGGAATAGACATAATTTTAGGAGTCTTTCCTTTTGTCAGAGAGCTCCTTTCTAGAGGGACAGAGGTAAGTGGTTTTCATTGTGAATTCTCTACGTAATGGAGCTTGGGTAATTGGTGAAAGGTCTGTTAATTAGCTGCCAGCAGTACGCTTTACCAGACTGGCTCTACATTGGGAAAAATCCAAATCCCTGGAACTCCAAAGTCTAACTTCAAGTAGACTGTGAAAGGTAGCAAAGCAAAACAAAGCTCTGTCAGACCTAAGTCTTCTGAACAAGGGTCTATAATGGCAAAACACCTGACACAGCTGGTTAACTGAGGGAAAATGAGGCCTGGGCCTCCAGCCTTTCTCTTTGCACTTCCTCTTTCGTAAAGTCAGTCAGGCAATGGCCATTTTAAGCAAACAAGCAGCTCTAGCACTGTACGTGGACCACATTAATCAGTGAACTCTTCTGACATCTCTGCCTCAGGTTATACTGGCTTGTAACTCTGGCCCAGCCCTAAATGACGTCACCTACAGCGAATCCCTGATTGTTACTGAACGGATAGCAGCAATGGATCCAGTTATTCAGTAAGCATATAACCAGTCTTCATTATGTGTCATCCAGTACATAGGAGGAAAAAAGCAAATTCCTCGTTACATATGTAGCTCATGTTTAACTGTATTTATCAGTGCCTGGAATCTGCAACCTGGAAGTGAGATATGGCAGATCATTTGCTTTGCTTAAGGTGAACAATTTTAATCAGCTCCATCTTGAACAGCCAGAGTTATATTTCTTGTCTGTGTCTTCCCTGATAAGCACTCAAGCTACTAAACCATAAATTTTCTATGTTAAAAAGAGTAAAGGAAAATATACATGTATTTCACATACAGCGTATCCCCAGTGGGGGATACACAGCTGACTAACGGAGCCTTCTGCTCAAGGAAACATTGTGTTTCCTGGTGAAGTCCTAGCAGGAAAAGAAGCCTTTGCAGAGACTACTTGGTCACTGTCGTCAGGCTTCTTACCAGGTTTGCATGGCCCTGTTGAGGTAGCTGTTGGAACTTTTTTGTCTTTTTTTTTTAAATCCAGATCTGCACTGAGGGAAGAGAAGCTGCTGTTGGTTCAGACAGGTTCGAGTTCTCCGTGTCTCGATCTAAGGTGTGTTGGCAAAGTACCAATTTGTTATTTGTCTCCACCAGCTGCAGGATGTCTCAGCCACCTGTCCTGATGCGGATCACTTTCGCAAAACCATTAAGAGTTGCTTAGTCTGGATTTACAGTCTTGTAATATTGATCAAGCCTTACTGGTTGTTGGGCGTCTTTTTTATTGTGTTTGCGTACGGCAATGACGCGTTGTCAGTTTAATGAGCAGCTCAGTTCTGGACATTGTAAAATCCTGCATGCGACCAAGAAAGCCACTCGGCTTTCATGTTGTTAACCTATTTATTATTAGTTTGTTTCTCTATGGAGACAGAACTTACCTGTGTTTTCTGCGAAATCCAAGTTCTGCATGCTTTTAGTGAAGCTTTTAAAACTATGTTTCAGTCTCATTTCCTTTGGTTTAATGTGTTTCTGTTCATTGGCATCAGTAATTCCACATCCCACCACATTTTATGTAAATGTAAAGCCTAGAACAGCCTGTCTTTTATCTGTAGCATGTGTGAGGATGACTGTTCTTAACCCAACCTCTTGTTTCAGCCGTCTGGATAAAGGTTTGGCTGTGCTGGTCAGAGAACGGAAGACAGACTTGATTATCATTGAAGGCATGGGCCGTGCCATCCACACGAATTACTACGCGGCTTTGAAGTGCGAGAGCCTCAAGCTTGCTGTTATCAAAAACTCCTGGCTTGCTGATCGTCTTGGAGGGAAGATTTTCAGTGTCATTTTTAAGTATGAAGTGCCATGTAAATGATGTGGATCTCGTCAGCTGGGTGAACAGGAGCAGCAGAATGGACTTGCACTAGTTTTACTTTAACTGTAAAGAATGTATTTTTATTACAACAGGGAAAAAGAGTTCACAGGAAATTCCATATTTATATTGTGCTTTTGTGACTTAAAAAGCAACAATATGGTTCACTCTATAGTATACACACTCAAATATATATATGTATATCACTCATTGTTTATTTTGGTAAGTGTTTATTTTAATGCTGCAGTATTTGTGATGAAAAGACTTTATTTTTTTGTTCTGTGAGACATTCATATAGAAATATATTTAAATGTCAATGAAACCTTTTTTTATACATCTCTGCCTGCTCTGCCAGCAGTGACATGGCACATACCAAATAGTTTTTAAAGTGCTGAGTGACTCTGACACTGCATTTTCCATGTCGGCTTTTAAACTTACCTAAAATGTTTCATGCTCTTTGCAGTTAATCTGATCGAAGGACTGATCCACCTTCTAACCTCACAAACATTGCTTATGCTGTATTTAAAACAGAACTGCTGTGATCCGAGAACGTGTAGCAGGTAGCTGAACAGCACTAGCTTACCAACAGTTGGAAGCACTCGTAACTCCTAACGCTTTTGCTGTTGGTTCTTGTTAACAGTTGGGTGGGAGGGGAATTCTGCAACTATTCTAAATTCCTTAGTTGGAAGTTGAGTCTCTCTAAGTCACCCTCCAGGGGAATGCGTAGTGCTTTATTCAGGAACACCCAGCTATTTTCCTGTCACAGGCGTGTTAGTTTCTGTTGCCTTCAATTATTTAATGCTGCGGCTGATAAGAATTAGTCTCTTTGTTCATGCAGTACAGTTAAAGCCATTTCCCAGCAACTGAATTTGCCTTTTTTCCCCCTCCATCAGATGTGCAGTACACAAGTGGAGTGATTTAACAGGGAATTTGCAAACCAGCATGTGCACGCATCAGTCATTCCAGCTCTGAAATGAAAAACAGCTTAATTAGAAACCTATTTAATATGCAGCTGAGAGAGCTGTTCCCCATGAATTTCAAAGATTCTTCTTTGAGAGCAAGAGAATAATGCAAAATACCCTTTACTCACTGCCTCACCCTTGCCTGCTGAACTTGTACTTTGTTTTAATTGACTGATTACCAAACTTCATGCTCTAGTACTGTTGGATTTCAGCTGTCAGTCTTCTTCCTAAATACTTCTTGATCAGGTTAACTAGGACAAGGCATCCTCTATAGCTAAACAGTGCAATTTATCCTACGGTGGGAAGCTGACAAAGGCCGAGTCCATGTCTTGCATTTCTTAGCTCTAGTAGTTCCTTAAATGCATGGTCTCCCTCTCGGGTGTTAGGCCACCGCAGGGAAGGCAGTGAAGTCCTGTGTTTTGGGGAGTTATGCAACAGTGCTGTCGTTTCTGATTCAGAAACGACCCTCACTGTGACCAGCATCTTCTGCTTGCAAGAGGGAAGAGTGCAGTCTACTTATAACTAAAATGTTTAAGAATCAGTTGTTGTTGATTAGAATGGTCAGATGAGAGCTTTAATTTTTAAGATTGTACCTCATACTGTAATTAGTAAGCAGAGGCTTCATATTAACCTGTCCCAAGTCACTTAACTCCTACAGGCGTTCATGTACTTACGTAGTAAACTGCTAAACTAAATATGGATCCACCATCTTAGCCTCTCAACTTTATTTTACCAAGATGTTAACCTCTCTTATTTTTAAGTTACGATCCATCCCTTATCATTTTAAATTCTTCTACGCCACTTAATTTGCTTCTGTATCCAGCTCCACCACCAATCCGGAAGTGCTCTCTGTGTGTGTTTGTAATTAGAAAACTAACGCTCTAGACTTGCAGACAAACATCTTTCTACAGTGATGTAGTTCCTATGAAATGTATGCGGTATAAACCTAATACATGCCCATTCATTAAGCAAAAAAATTCTTAAGCATTAGCCCTCCCTGAAGTCTCCTGGCTTTGTCTTGTATTTTCTTTTATACGTAGACGAGTGCACATTTCTTCTGTGAAAACAGAGCAACAAGATTTCTGAAAAACAAAAGGGGAGGAAACAAGGGGGGTGAGTCACAGAATCCACCTTCTCAGTGTGCACAGCCCATCCGTTGGGGTGGATGGGAGAACAGGAACACCACAGTGCACTCTCGGATGCTAGTGCAGTTTCATTTACGTGTGTTTTCCTGCTTGTCAAATAACTTAAGAATAGCCATACTTGAGAATAAACCTGTTATCAATGATTTACTGTCCTCTGTACACACTCAGCATAGCAGAATGTAGTTTGGCTGCCTAGGAATCACAGTGAATATTAGTATTTTGAGGCGGGTGGAGAGGGTGTTATTTTATTACCGTTACCCCATTCAGGCTACAAAACTATCACGCAGCCCAAGCTATGAAATTTCAGCGCTTTAAAGAGTAAATACATACAGCACATCTGCCCCCACCACTGCCGCCCTGCATCGCTTCCTTGGAAAAAGCAAGGGCACTACAGGAATCCAGCGCTACGTGCAGTGGAGCGCTGCTGCCTAGCTCGGCCGTGCTAAACAGAAGGGATACAAGAAAGGAGGACAGGAGATAATAACCATTACCTACCTTTACATGCCCAGCAGCGTGTCTGCTCTTATTTGAGAGCTCCACCACAGCCGCAATCACGCCCAAGGCAAGGCCGATTGCAAGAGTTAGGAAGAGCCCCCCCAGAGCCTGGGGCTGCAGAGGACTCCATCTGTCCCTGCTCTTGTGAAGGCAGCTGGTCTCCCACCACTTGTTACGCAAGTAGTCAAGATCACCTGATTCGCGCAGTTTGAGGACAGCGACAGAGAGCTTCTTAGTCCACGGGGATGCTGGCAGCAGTAGAATGAAAGAGAGAGGAGAGTATGGGAGAGATGACAGCCACACTGTAACGCTTTTAAGCAATCCGCTGCTATACTACCAAGCAGGGTTAGCTGTGTGCTGCTTCCCGACTGTCAGATGGTCATTCTGCAAACAGAATGCAATAGACTGAGCCAAGTGCTCTTCCTAGATAACAACCAGTCCTGTCCTCTCCATAGAAGTATGATAATACTCGCGGAGTAATGACAGAGGGAAGGTACTTTGAGAAATACAAGCAGTCGTGCTCCACAAAAGAAAGAACCATCTACCCCGCTCACTACAGCAGGAGCTCTGCATTACTGGGACCAAGGACAGCCCTGAGAGGTGGAATCGTTTGCATATTACAGTTCAAAGTAAGAGTCGGTGAGTGCTAGTGATAATTCATCTACAGAATTAAAAGACTGCCTAGCAGGCTTAGTGCCGAAAACGTGTGCAAGTTTCAGCACTCGGCTGTGCCAGGCTTTTTGCTCTGTCAATTCACTCCTTGAGACCCATGAAATCCGAGGGGAGATGTACAGAAGTGGTGCACAGTGACTAACCCTGGGTAGTGGCGATGCCAAATCCTCTGGCTCCGATAACTTCAGGGGCCCTGATCAAATTGCAGTGCCTGGCAGCTGCAAGGTCTTGAGAGATTGATTCACCAATGAAGGCGTAGTTTGATTCCATCACACGTTGAACCGCTTCCTGGTAGGTTTTGACTAAAACGTGGTCCCGTCTCTTGTCCATATATTCATAGATCATCTGATGGATAGGATTCTTGGAGTTCTGCAGCCCAAAAATCCAAGTGTCAAACTGAAGTGTAAAACAATCATCCGAAAAACTGCACGTGTGTGCAATGGTTGCAAAACAATTTGGAGAACAAGAGGACTTAAGGCATTGCCCTTTGAGCTTCTCCACTGAAAACTAGCATACACCTGGCACAGATTTCCCCTCTAATGCACGGTGTTACAGGGATATAAGTATTTAATATTTCCCGCCCACTGTTCCCTTAAAAACAACCTTTGCAGGGATCCTGTTAATGTACCCAGAAGTCACATACATCTGTCCTCGTGTTCAAGGTACACAAGGATAATCCCTCAAGACTTGCACTGCTTCCTTATAAGAATACACTATAAAAACAGAGCCCTCTGCATGCTTTTCTCTCTGAGAAAAGGTGGAAGAAGAGACGGACAAAACAAAGTACTAGTCACATTATTTGATGTATTACAGGAAAACTGATGGAGTCTGCAGTGAGGAGGGTGCTGTAAGGACCTATAGGCATGAGCTAGGCAACTTGGCCCAGCCTAGCAGCAATACGGCACGCGTGTGTGTGCACAATTCGGTTCTCTGCACCTTGAAGAAATAGAAAGTAGAGGAGCCGTCCAGTGTCCCAAACTCAAGCTTTCTTTGCTTCACAAGATCTTCAAAAGTCTGGATTGGGAGCTGCTCACTGCCGGAGCTCAGCAGAGCGGTGAAGTTAGCGATGTAGGCAGCCAGCAAGGCGATGGTGAACAGCCACCAGACGGCAGCAATGACCCGCACGGAGAGCGCTTTGGGCCGAGGGGTGACACCTGCATGACCAGAGGAGCCATACGGTGAGGGAGAGACAAAGAACTTCAGATCCACGAGCCTGAGTTAAAGACTGCCTTTTAAATAAAAGCCAAACTGCAAAACTTGCCCTGCGGCTACTTAATGCATGAGCCTGAAAAGGCCTGCTACGGCTGGTTTGCACTGCAGCAATACTGCACGCAACGCAGAGTTGAGGCAACGTCAGTGGCCAAAAGAAATAACAAAAACCTCCACTCTACAAAGCACCAGCGCGACCATTAGCTCGGCATTCCCTAGAGCAAGTGTTACAGCAGAAAATACGCATTTCCCAGCTGAGGCCAGCCATCTGTACAATTGTGACCAGTCTGTAATCAAAACTCCCCAAACTGGGAGTTTTGGCACTGCCAGGTGTCCCTATTGGAACACCTTTTCCCCCAAGAGGGCAGCACACCAGCGTTAGACAGATGAGAGCTGGATATACAATCAGCTTAAAAACCCATCCTGCTCCCAGAGCTGCTTTGTCGCAGTCCTCCCAGCTCACCTTGCAGGGCAAGCGCTCCCGCTCCAAACCAGAGGCTATTCAAGAAGGTAAAGTGGTTCTCTTCGTTCTTTGGCTCATTCCATTCGCAGGGGCTCAGTCTGTGGGAAAACGACAGCATCAAACCAGATACTCAGGGGGAAAAAATATAAATAATCCCGCAGCATGACTAGAGCGGTGCAGAGCGCCTGGAAATGCCCTTTCCTTCCTCCTCCTCCACCCGAGCTCCACTTTAACCAGTGCAGAGGAAAGTACTGCTCAGTGCCTCAAGTAGTTTGCAACAGTGATGGCTCAGGGGCTCCTGCCACAGGTTTGCCAGACACTTTCTTCCTGAGCCATGGCAGAATGTGGTCTCCCTGGCATGCCCGAGTGGCAATATTGGCTCTGTTCTCTAATATCAAACTGAAGGCTGCTCCTTGGAGCAAGTCCTTACCTATAAAGATTGTGCATAAAACTAGAAAAGCAGCAATAGAGCTTCTGTTCAAGACTGCAGCTGCAGAGCGCCTTAGTGCAGCCAAATCATGAAAGGGGGAGAAAGCTGAATCTCCTGGGAAGGGAGCGCTGGCAGGGAATCTCTTCCACAAGTCAGCGCAGGACACGGTGCATGAAAATACACCAGGAGAGAGACCTGCACATAGGAACATTGTCGTAGTTCAAAACAAACTCTGATAAAAGCAAGAAAGAAGAGCTAAAGTACAAATACACAGTCCTTCCAGCAATGCTAGGTAATCCACATCAAGAGATACGGTGCTTTTCCCGGGGAGATCCTACTCTTAATGCTGTCTTAATCTGACATGACTTAAGCTTTCTTAGCTCTGGTTCTGGACCTGTAGGTTTCTCAGAAGGTCCCTCAAAGCAAAATGCACCCTGGTACTATCTTTAAAACCGAGATGTCTTCACAGCTGAGAAAGCAGTTGACTTGAACAAAACCTGTGAAACAAATTCATTTATACCTGGCAACAAGAAAGAGGCAGAAGCACGTCAGCACATAAGCAAATAAAAGGCCGGTCCAGGTCTCCTTACTAAAAGGAGCCAGGAAGTGGAAGAAAGACATCTCCTGGGAGACGGTGTCTTTCCGAAGCAAGATTCCAATCCCAGTCTGCAGGAATGGTGTGGTGAAGGAGACCACCTCTTCCCTTGCTGACGTGACTGTCAACGGAGCCACTGCAATGTCTGCTTCCTACAAGACGGAGATAAAAAAAATAATCAGCCATCCAACCTACCTGGAGATTTCTGTCACTCAAATAGAATGCTACCCAGGCTGAGTGGGCAGCTACCTACAAGGCAAATCACTTCTCTTGGCAATACACAGCTATCATCTTAGCCTGCAAGCTCCAAGAAATCGGACAGTTTTCCATTTTGCATCGTTCATAGCGGGGTGGTCGCTGGTACCTGGGGCTTCTGGTTTCCCACTACAGCATCACACGCACAAGCGGAGGCTGTGCACCATGAACCACATTGGTTTTGTTTATCAGGAACAGAGGGCATGCTCGTTTCTTTTTCTGGCTGCAGCACCTACTGGACACAGTACTGAGTTCAGAGGAGCGGAGGTGGTTTAATTCAAACGTTACCAACAGATGACAGAACGCTAGCTATAGGGAATGCACTCGATGGGGTAAGATGTGCACTCGAGCATCTCCTTGAAGAGTCTAGGGGATTACCATTCTGAAAGAGAAAAGTTTCACCTAGTGGTTAAGTTCAAGGTAAGTTTTCCTTAAAGCCGTTATCTTTGTTTCTTTAGTGAGGTAAAATGTCCGCACAGTCTCTCAAACTACAAAGAAACACTGGGTAGCCTCTGAGACAAGACAAGCACTGCACCAGGAGCGCCTTGTTGTAACAATGATTTCCTGCTCTGGCCATCGTCTCCTTGCTCCTCAGTTTCTGTGTTTGCAGGACAAAACCAACGACAAGTCTTGCCATTCATTAGTTCTACACAACAGGCAGAATGGCTCCAAGTTGCTCAGTCCCCGAGCAAATTCTAATGAAGCCCAAGAGCTGCTAGCACTGTCCTTTCCTTCGAGAGCTTAAGTTTGTTAAAAATGTAAATTGAAAATTACTTGTCTCAAAATCTCGCCGATCATCCCTGTCCAGTTCCCATTGGAAGAGACGGCACCATACTGCCCATCGCCCACCACCTTCACCTTGTAGCTGAAGTGAAGCATTGCAGCCAGGGCTTTCAGCAAATCAATGCAGTACCCCTCCAGCTCTGCACTTGTCACCATGACGTAAGGATCTTCCTGCATATTGAGGGAAAATACACAATCACATGCTCCCACAGCCTGCCTGTGTCTTCACAGAGCAATCACTTATAGAAGTGTATGCCCAGTCCATTTTGTGGGCTGACTTTGATAGCCCTTGAATCCTCCCAGTGCAAACTATAGACAGCTTGCACCTCTGCACCACTGAGCCGGTGCTCCAAAAACGCTACCTGTGATGAACAGGGATATCAGCGTCAAAGACAGCCCCAAAAAAGCACCTGCAAATATACGGGTGGAAAAAAAATGCAAAGTACAATTCCAGCTATCTCCCAGTGTTGTGTCGCTGCCTTACCAGGATTGTTGTGACAGTCAGAGTCGGAAGAACCTCTTCTGGTCCCCTCGAGTCAGCGCCCTGCAAATCAAAAAGGGGAGAACAAATCATGGGATTTCAAAGCCCCAGACAAGGCCCCACTTAGCCAGGGCTTACATTATAATTCGGGGTGGATGTCGGCGGGGGGGAGGTGGGGTGTTAACCCAGGTGTAAATCTGCCCGGGCAAGCTGCAGCAATCTCACCACCACTGTTCCCCAATGGTAATCAATAGATTATAAGCATTTCCCTTTATTGCCTGTTGTAAGCATACTTTGTTCGAATAAAAAAATCACTTTAAATATTGTCACAGACACACTGTGCATACTGTCTTCCAAAGCAATCAATTCATGTTGCTAAAAAAAACCAGCTAGCAGCCCATTAAGGTCTCATTAGAGAGCAATTCCAGGAGACCCAGAAGGGTAGGAAACCAGCGAGGAGGAGCTGCAGGGAGAGCCGAGTTTACGGAGTCACACACCTCCCGGTGAAGCTTTTGCCAGTAAAGCACTCTAATACAAAAAAGTCACATTTCTTTTCACTTTTTCCCCAAAAACTCTCTTTGGCACATGACGGGCATCCAGTGTGCTTCGAGACTGAGAAATGAGATGAGATTCAGGTGACACAAGCTCTGCCTCTACCTTTGCCATTCGGACAACTAATTTCATTTCCCAGTGCTACCATAACCAACTCTCCCATCATTTTTTATTGGAAAGTCTTTAGGACAAATGCTGTCCCGCACTATATGAATGTATACACGTTCTCGCGGGTTAGATTTTAAGTGCCGTTTGCCATATTTCTTCCGAAGCCTGAGGAATTACGTCCCACACAGATCCTTTTTATCCTAAGTGCAAACTTTTGGAAATAAAACATGCATCTTAAGAACTAACAAAGGTATCTCTGCATGTTCATACGTGTCTGAATTCTCTTCGATGTTAAGAAGTTCATAAAGATTGTGATGCAATAGTTCTGAGGTTTAAATTCTATAAGCTGTGAAGACAGGGCTATAGGCAGATTCTTCCCTGGCGTATGACTGAATTTTGAATTCTGGACTAAAGACTGAGTAAAAAACCACATAGACACATAGACAGACTTAGAAGTGGCCGTCAACAGCCATGAAAGTATATTTAAAATAACAACTCTTCACAGATTAAAAGCATTGCACACTACGACCACATCTATTTCTGGATTTACAATGCAAGGCCTTTTGCACATATGCCTTCATTGGTAGCTCTGCACCAACGAGCTTACACGTACCTTACTCACAGCATCATCGTTCCTTTTAGTTCCTGAAAAAAACCACAACAAAATCAACTTCTTGCAGGGCTTACATTTACGGCTCCTTAAAAGCGAACTTTCACACGCTCATTCCATATTGCACCTAAACAAACAGAACGCTTATCCTTGGCTCACAAGCTCACAGCGCAGTTGACTCGCAGCAGTTCTGCCAAGTTCGTTTCCTCATTCACAGCACAGCATTAGTGTGAAGCAAACAGAAGCAGAGACACAGCCAGATTCAGGCTGGAGAAGGCTCTGACTGCACCTTAATGATTATGGCTGTCACTCGCGTTGAGGAACGGATTCTGCAGAATCCATTGCCTTATGCCCTTGTTGCCCCTCCCAACAAGGTGAATGCCAGCTCTCCCGCTGCTTCACACAACTAAGATTTCCCCCTACCTCCTGCAAAACCTTTTCTATATCCCTAAGGAAAAGCCCTGTGAACAACAGCAAGTTCATCACCACTGAGTTAGTTCCAAGACGCCAGGTTTTCTTACTCTTCCCTTCCCCTGCCAGCGACAGGTTCTCACTGTCCAAGCAGCCGAAGGGGTTGCAGCCCTCCTCCACCACGCCCTACTCCGTTCCTCCCTCAAATTATACGCACCCTGACTTCTCATTCCTGTGAAAATCAAAACCTCCAAAAGGGCCGTGACCAAAACCAGGAACCGACAGTGACAGCGCTGAAGAACAGGGACCGGGAAGCCTGTCTTTTGTGGCCTGTTCTCTGAATCCCGTCAAGGAACAGAGAGCAAGGGAAGCACATATCATTGGCAAGGAGTTTACGTGTGGTGAGAGCCCGTGCAGCCCTGTAGACAGCATCGGAGCAAACACCAAATGTCAAATCTGTTACTGACCTTTTCTGTGTGACTTCTCCTTGCTATGCCTCAGATTCCTATTTGTAAAACAAAGATAATGATACTCCCCTCTTCGGTAAAAACACCGAGATCCACTTGTAAATGTACTATTATTGAGGCCAGTCGTGTTTCAGGGGTCTACCCTCTACTCTGCTGTGTGACTTTTAACAAGTCCTGTTGAATTATTTGATCCACAGCTTGCCTTTTCCTAATACTCGGGAGAATACCTCAATCCCACCCCAGCTGCCAGAGAGCTCAACTGTAATGACTGAGATGCAGAAGTAAAACCACAACTTTGTCAATATATGACTTGTTAATGGCCCAGGATGTTTCTTCTAGAATGTGCATGGCATTGCTCTTTGGAATCAAAGAATTCACAGTGCAAAAGCCAAAAATCCTTCAAGATAAAACAAAAAAATTAGGATGTTTCCACTCTTTCAAGCAAAAGCTGTGAGTTTTTCATTAAATATAACAACATATTCATTCATTATGTATTATTCATTCTTTGGTTTTGCATTTTCTGGCCTTGTGCTGAACTCCACATTATTGTAAAACAAAACCTGTTTCTTCCCTCTCCACTACAGTTCTCCATGGGAGCTGGAAATCTTCACAAAGGAGTTCTCTTGTCTCCTTTAGAAACTCATTAAAGCTAGCAAAAGCTTTCTGAGGCTCCTTTTTGAAGACCTGCTAGGGTTTCTTGGACGAAAACAGTCTGTACCGAGGGCTTCAGCTCCCCCACAGTGGCACTGGATGCAGCTGTTCAAAGCCCCATTGTAAGAACTCCTGAAAGGACCATAAGCAATCAAGTTGCAGCGCTAACTCAAAGTTCACTGCAGTGACACTTCTCAGAAGCCAAGTCCTCATTGTCAGAATCCTTTGTGAGAGTCTACAAAAACATAAGACAAAGAGAAGAGGCTCATCCCTCCACACGTGTTCCGCAACGGCCGGTGGCTGCAGGAAAGGACTGCGGTTGCAAAAATCAGCCTTGTCCTTACCCCTTTTGCTGAGCACGCCCAGCCTGCTAGTGGGAGATGACTCCCTGCTTAACTGCACGAGAAAAAGCCTGTAGCCCTGTTAAGAACTAGCCACCTCACCCCAATTTTCTAGCCCATTCTTCCTCTCTAGGCTAGTACCCTTGCCTTTGCATCCTTTGCCAGCAATTCCCCTTGTGTGGCTTGTGACCAGGAGAGAGCTGAGCTACAAGAGGCAGCGATGGGGCAGGTAGACTGGAGTTTTAGAGTTCACTGGGACATTCAGGATGAAGAAATTCGGCCGTCGTCACAGAAGCGAACAGCTGAAGCACCTGTAACCTGAGGCGAACTGCTGCTACAACAGCGATGCACCTACCAGCTCGGAGCAGAGAGCAGACGGGCGGGTGAGACGGACAGGAGACAGCAGAGGAAGTGAAGTTGCTCTCCCAACCCTCTAAACAGAAAACCAATTTTTTATCTCCCACTAGTTTTGCAAGGTCAAGCTACGCCTCAGCCTGAGTCTGGACTCCAGGCACAGAACACCAAAAGGCCACAACAAGATTGAAACAATAGCATTAGATGTTCAGCTGCAAAAGCAAGCTCCCCAGTCCCCACACTGAGAGCAAAGGGCGATCCAGCTGGCTGGTCACTGTGCAGAAGTCCCTGGCAGGCTCCTACTGCTGTCCCTCAGGAACTTCAGGGGGAATGTAGTGTTTCCCTTTGTCTACAAGAAGTCTTGGGACTCACAGAACTGACAACTTCATTCCATGCACTAAATCCCCTCTTCTTCCCAAAACATGCCACGAGCCGAGGGGCTAAACAAGTAACATGGAAACATCACCCACAGAAGACCAAGTTCATCAGTGTGTCTTGCTGCAATTCGGGGGGCCGTAGACTCAAACCAGTGCAGCTTTAACCACAACAATGGCGTTCAAGGACATCTAACCATCCTTTTCCTAGGCTTTTTCATCTTCCCTGATCTCTGTCATCTGATTTACGACTATAGCAGCAAAGACGCCTAGTAACAGCGCTCATAACATGGTAAAGCCACAATCACCAGCTGTACTAACAAGGTAGGTCCTGGTGATGTCTTACTAACCCATTCAAAAGCAAATCGTTAGATTTAGACAAGATTCTTTAAACACTAGCAGCTAAGGAATAAAATAATTAACGCTCTGTAAAGAAGAACAAAACCAGATTTGGATGCAACCAGTATTTTTGGATCATTTTTCTCACCTGTCTGGCTCGATTCTCTCAGCAGCAGCATGGTTGTAATCACACAGAACACGAAGTGAAGACCTTTGTCCATTGGAGCAGAAATATCTACTGTCTAAAGGAAACCTCCTGCTAGAGATGAAAGGCAAGGAGTTAAAGCTGGTTTTACGGTTCCTCATCACTGGGTTAAAAGCAGTACGTCCTGGATGTTCTGCCCCTCATTCTGAAGGGTCCCAATTCTAACAAAGGTCTCCAGGTGAAAACACAGTCACTTCTGAGACCAGCCATAACAAATGCTAAAGAAAAGATTCTGGTGAACGCTGCCCCGCAGCAAAAAGGATGCGACAAACCTACAAAGTGGATTTATCCACTGGTTGTTGCGCTGTTTCTCCTGCAGCCAGCTCGCCACAAAGGCAGGCGTGCCACAATCGGCGCGCAGGCTGTGCAGAGAGGCGGCTGTCGGTACGTGCAGTAACGAGGGGCACGCGCCCATGGGTTCACTGGGAAAGGAGAGGAAGCAGCTGAAGTGGACGGCTGCTGAGGACTAGGCCGTTATGCTCTGAGAAATGGGAAGGTGCTAGTAAGGAAATTTTAGTAGTTGAGGCAGTAATAAAACAACCTCTTCCAGGAGGTTCTCATTTTGGAGGCTTAAAAGCAAAACCTTAATTTCAATTTCCATTTAGGCTGCAGAAAACCAAAGGTGTTTATTGCATTTGCACCAAAATGATCTGAAACAAATCTGTCTCACACTGCATCAAAAGACACGAGAAATTCTTTCTGAAGCTCTCGTCTCGACCTCCGACTCTTAACTGAACAAGGAACAGGGATGCGGGGAGGACGGCGAACACCAGCATATTTTATTAACTTTTTTCCTTTCAAACTGCAACAACATTTCTGTGTGGCTTGAAATAATTGTATCTTTGTCATTGTAAAACAGCAACAGGACTGTGAGAAAACGATCGGTGCCAGGTTCTAGTAAGTCTCAAGCTGCTGCAATATTTTTGATTGTATTTATCGCCATAGAGTCAAACAAGGTTCCGGACACCATCACCCCAGAAACCATAAAAACCATATTAAAAATGCCCAAGAAAACTTACCATTTAGGAGACTATATAGGCAAAACACTCCTACATAAGGTATTACTTGCTTCTGACGACTGCTCAGAAAACACTGGCTTTAGTTAATCTTACCTCATCAACATTTACAAAATCTCCCCCAAACCTGCACTCCTGTGAAAACTCTGCATTACAGCTCAGTAGTTTCCCTCACTCATTTTCTCTCCATTTTTCACCTGGTAAGAGAAGGTGAGTAAAATTTAGACAGAAGATTCTTTCTGGGTTAAATTTAAATGCTGTCTTTGTTGCTGTTGTAAAAAATACCTCAAAATGGGAATATTTTGAGCCTTGTGAAAGGATCAAAGGAGAGGACTGGCACGCAAGTTAGGGATCAGCCTACATTTTCTAAAAGGTAATTGTAGAATACAGACAAAATGAACTGACCAGCTGAATCAGCCATCGGGAGGCACAGAGGAAAAGCGGTAGTAGTCTGCAGGTTGAGCCAGTGAGGAACTGCGTTTTGCCTGGTAAATTTAACCTGTAAATTACTGCTACTTTTTCCGTACAGTTCTGTAAATACTACAAAATTATCTTTATCTCAAGTGGCCTCCTTCAAGAAAAGCTGATCAGAGCTGGTAATATATTGCTTACATCACTTTGAAAAGGAAGAGTTGTTAACACACAGGCTGCCGACTGTCTAAAAGAACAACTAGAGTGTAAATAGGTGCAAAAATTAATTTTTGCAAAGGCTAATACACTTCCCTAACTCTAATTTAGTACTAGAGTCATTTAAGGACCAACAGAATCAGTCAGAGAATAACGGGAGGGCAGAGGGCTTTAATGCCTCCCAGTGTGTACAGAATTCTTTAGATACTGCTTAAACCCACTACAGCAATTTCTATTCACCACCTACCTGAGGAGGTACTACAAAGTTTTCTCACGCTGGCTTTACAGCAAAACAAACTAAGGATTTAAAAAGTTACTTTGCTACAATCAGCTCTCACTCCTCAGAAGGGTTTTTTTCAGTCTTTCAAAATGTAAACAAAAAAGACAACATTACTCCTCAAACCAGTCTTCTGTGCGCAGCGCTGGAGGAAGGCGTCAGAATTAGAACAGCAGTGGAAAAGATGAACAGCCATCGGCTAGGAAGGAAACAGCCCGTCGCCCACAGGCTTTGATCCTTGTCATCTAGAACGAGAACAGCAGTGACTGAAGGCAGTATCTCACTTACAGCAATTCCTTTAGCCTCTCCTAGCTCCGTTTGTCTGACTGGGTACTAGCAGAAGCAACTCGATGAGCAGGCACAATGGAACTGCTGGGACACCGAATGCTCACAGGCATTCAACGCTATTATAAAGATAAACAGAGAGGGAGGAGCCAGGCTAAGGGGCTTCTGCAGAACGTGCCAGCTCGTACTGCGGATTCTCGGGGCACCTTGCTTTTTGGGAAAGAGACGAGGAAACTACACCCAGCAAAACGACAATGTTTGGAAGCAGCTTAGTCCAGCAGCTGAATACCGCATTGAGACTCACAAAATACTGTTACTGGCCTGCTGTGTGGCCCTGTAAAAGTCCTCTCTCGTTAGCGTCCGGTCGAGCTGTGCTCATTCATCTCTCCTGTCTGTTGATAGCGTAAGCTGCTCAAGACTTTCTCCACTCCGTGACTGTCTCAGGAGATCAGCTGGGGGATTCACGTACCACACCAAAAAGCCCCCGAAGCATTACGTACATCTAGTATTTCTTCACAATGCCTAGACAGCTGAGGGAAGGTCTGAGCTTCAAGCTAAGCCATTAGATTCCTCTCTGCATTGAACAGTTCTGTGTAATGCACAGGGAGAGAAGTGCAATTCCTGTCCCCTTCGCCCTTCTTTGTACTAGTTTCACTTCAAAAGTGAGCTGAAGTACAACCCTGCCAGTGGCCGATTCTGTTGGGCCAGGTCCTTTATAAAAACACACGTCGAGGCACTGTAACAAGAAAGAAGTGCCTTCACAGGAATTCAGCAGAGGAAACTGGGGTGCTGGGCCATCTTGTCTAGACCGTGCTTTTGCCAAGAAAGGTTGGACCAGATGATCCTTGAGGTTCTTTCCAACCTGGTATTCTATGAACTCATCCCGTAGGGGAGTTGGAACTTGTCCACACTCAAGCAAGAAACAAAAATTTACTCCCTACTTGACTTCAAGCACTGTTCAAGATGGAAAACCCTCCAACAGCTTGCACATCTTGGCTTTCTTCCCTAAGCTTTTTCTATACATGCCACTGAGCAAATCAATTAAACACAAACACAGCTTGCCTTCTGCAAAGTCAAAAATTGCTTAAATGTCAATAAAAAACGCTTAGAAGACTGCATTTGGTGAAGCTTGCCCTAACAGAGTTCAAGGGCTTGACTCATAGCTCACTGCAATTAAGGGGAGTCCTTAGATCACTTTTAATGCACTTCAGACTCCAGATGGTGTAAATAATTCTTGCGATACAAACTATGGCAAGATGCTAAGACATGCTATAAATGATAATTACATCCTCTCTATAGGACAAAACAAAAAAGCATCCAGAAAGATCTATTCAGCTTCGATTTCTCTCAGAGGCTTTGACCTGTTCACAGGTTCATTTCCAGGCGCTATCTTTGGTAGTTTGGATGTGATTTGTTCTTCACATTCTCACCTCCTAGCTATGCCCTAGAGATTCTGGCAAAGGGCTGCATGTAGGGGGAATTTAGCAAAAATCAGACAAGCTGAGGTTTCCAGCTGCTTTTCATGAATACGTTCTAGGCTTTAATAAGACGCACATTACGGTATGTGATTTTTCACAGCTGGCAGCTAACAAGGGCTGATAAGCTCAACTACAAGCAGCTGACAGCATCTGAGCACAAACAAAATCAGTTTTTTAAGGTACAATCAAATGTTCATCACCAGTGTTCTTAAACACTAAGTTAGAGGAATACAGACCGTAAATCCCAAGCCCAGCGATGTATAATACACTGCTCATCATTTGGAAACTTTGGACTTCTAATCTTACGGTTTAATGAATGGAAAAACACACATGACGAGTCAGAGGCCTCACAGGAAGAGCTCTGGACAAGGGAACATACTCGCTGTCTCTGTACGAGCCAGCAGCAATAGATACAAAGTGGGCTTTCTCTAGGCAGCGTGATGGATTTGACTGATGGACGAGGTACAGCCAAGGAAGTGTTCTCACACGTTAGTAGGACTCCCCTACCCACCCACGCTGCCTTCTCTCTCTCTCTCTCTCTCTCTCTCTCTCTCTCCACATTCAGCAGTTCAATTTTCAGACTATAGGACCTATCTCAGTGGCTTTTCAGTCAGTCACTGACCTTCTTGAAGAACAATTTCAACTGCCTTCCTGAATTCCTTCACATCTGCAGCCAGGCTTTTGTTCCATTGCACGACATCCTGACCGGAGCACACAAACAATCCTTGCACCGTATTCCCAAGTGCCTCTGGCCTAGATCTGGATGCCTCCTATGGTCTGTTGTACTACAGGTGCACCATTCCAGCAAAAATTTGCAGCTACTCTAAGGCAAGCAGTGATAACGGCAAAGCAAATGTTACGACCTTGGCAGATGGCACACACCGACCACTGCGGTTTCATGCCCAACCTGCGTCCACATTGTATCTGCCCGCAATTCCACACGGAGGAGGGAGAATCTGCTTTTTCATCTTGTTTATCATATGAATGGTAGAGAAAATCATCAAGAGAATAAGAGCAGGGAGGCATCCATAAAATGAACGTCAGTGCTGCTTGGAACCTCACCTCCTGACTCCCTCCGCTATTACTGAATCTTTATCGCTCTCCTTACTGTTTTAGATAGCACCCTGCCTGCTGAGAAGATCTGAATAAGCAATTATCCTCTTCCCTGATGAAGACCAGATGAATGACGAACAAAACTTCAACAGTGTAGGTACCAATGAAATAAATTCCGTTCATAGAAACGAATAGACACGTCGCTAATGGTCTTACGTAGTGTAACAAAACAAGCTGTAAAGCTAGTTACTATTCATTTGGAAGCAGGAGGGGCAAAACTCACATGTACCCTAGTGAGCTAAATCCAGACACTTTTTTTTTTAATTGAAGATCCGTGTTTTGAAGTGCTACACGATATTGCCTTCTGTGGGATGCATTACTTTAACAAGTATTGCTTAATCAATTAAAGATAAAAATAATCAGATTGTGAAACTTAGCTTTTGAAAGGACAGGAATAGGCCTTTTAAACATTAACTTTCTAAAGCTGTGAAGTTGCATGTGCTTTCTTGCTTTAAAGATAAAAAAGCAGCAACTCCCTGCAGCTTTTCAGCCCAAAACCGAAGTATTACAGAGTGACTTTTCGTCTAGAGAATGTTAATGAAATTTGCTTTGTGTTAAGACACAATGCGAGACTAATCTTGGCAAATCACACATTCTGCTGCCAATTTACCTTTTTTCCCTTCAGAGACTGCAATGATATTGTAGCGTTACTTCAGTGCATGTTCCAAACCTTTGTTGCACAAATCTCAAGGGCCTCTCGTCCGAATTACGAAGACAAGCAATGAAGATCTGAGCCAGGATGGAAAACCGAGAGAATATTTTTAGACAAAACACAGTGAAGACCATTTGAAAAGATTTAATCAGAGAATTTAACCCCTCCCAGCCCCTATCTCCCTGTCATGGTGATATCATTAGTTACAGTTAGCCTTACATTTTGATATCTCAGAGTTTAAATGCTTGTGGCCAAATGATACTAAAATTAGAAACCAACAATTCCTTTCTAGCCCTGCAATCCACAAGTAAGCTGATGACTCTTCCAGGAGACAGTATGAACTAAGTAACACGGACTTTCCCTTGGCACTTCTCTGGGACAGGAAGAAAACGTATTTTTGAATGAGACGGGTGAAGGGCAAATTTTTTGCTGCAGTATTTTCGGGCAGACTTTAAACAACCTCAGTGATCGAACGGGGCTATCTACCTTACTTGGAGAGCTGTAACAGAGTAGATTAGGTCCTTGGATTACGTCCGTTTGGCCACTAATTACATGAGTTCCCCTCGAATTTTCATCTACACAGCCATCGCTTGCTGCCAAAGACAGACATTGCTTCGAAATAATCCACGTGCCGGGTATCACGCAACAACAGAATGCCAGTCTCTACCAACACTTGCATGCGTTTTGGTGGAGCTGAGAAAATGTGAGGTGGATCTGAAATGACTACTACTCTGAAAGAGTAAAATTAAATGTTATCCACTAAGGAATTTTTAAAACAAGGCAGACAGAATTAACCATGTTTGTATACCACAAACTTCTAGACAGCATAGAAAAAGTTATGTTACAGCTAAAGAGTCAACAGCTGGAAGGTTAAATATGTTTATTTTAGCAGTGTAAGGTGGTTTTACAAACAGATTTTTAGATTTTGCAATATACACATTACAAACAAAAGCAAAATATCCTCTCAATATCCTCTCAATAATAGGGACTCTATGCAGCCTGAAATAAAATTAAACCTCTCTTTCTTTTTAAAATGCATCTCCATAAACATTCTTCTCCATCACTGATAAAATGTACATCTATAATAAATGACATAGTAATTGGGGGGAGGGGGGGAAACGCATCCCTAAAAATAAAATGTAAAAAAAAAATGGGGAGGAAGAATTATTCTTCTGTTTAGGTTGGTATTTAATTCTAAGTATGTCCATCTAAAAAAATTAAATATCTCTTTTTTTAAAACATACCATTGAAAATTTTGCATGGCAGTGCAATACAGAAATAGTAAAATTCATCCAAAAAGTGCTATGTACAGCAGCATTGTTAAAGTACGATAAAGAAGGGACGGTGCTCTTTTCAAGAAAAGACTAGCATGCTTTTTAGCCATTTCTGAATTAAAGTCAGAAGGTATTTCCTGTCTATTTTTAGTAATTCCCTTCTCTCCCCTATCTCATTCCCACAGATTATGTTTTGAGACAAGGAACAGTCACAGTTCGGTTTAAGTGTACGCCTATGTACATATATGTGCAGACATACATTTGCATACACACAGATGTATAATATAAATTTATATATATATAAACAAGCTTGGTTTAAAAAAAGCATTGCTTTGGAACACAGTGAGAGCTCTTCTTCAGAGCGAGACAATATGGGTTTTCACTGAAATAAACAGGTCCACGATGGAAGATGGACTTTATCTACTACATTATTATTTAATGAAAAAATTACACTGCAATTTTGACTATTTCCCAGAGAAGACACCCTCAGCGGCCTCAAACCCGTCCAAAAAATAGAGCAGAACAGGGAGCATGACTTAAAATCCAGCCTCTTCTCATGGCTCCACAAAATTTGTAAGAGCAAAATTTACCTTCGCTGTTATTAACATCACATAGATGTCTACCTATTACAAGAAGCAATTACTGAAATTAGTAAAGAACATGAGATTTGCAGAGAGCAAACTGCAAATCCAAAGAAGTGGTCACATACAAAAGAGGCCAAATTTGAGGCTGGGAAAACTGTAATTTTAAAAAAAAAGGAGGAGGTCAGATCATTAGGACTATAAAAATATGCCTCTGATTTCACTTGGTTGTTCTATTTCCACAAACTGCTGACAAATTTAACACTCAACTGTTCTTTTGGAGTCATGATATCAAGCGCCCTTACAATCAAGGGGACTCCAAGAAGCACTAAGCCGTACGAGGCTATTTTGTGCCTCTCGGGTCACTATGTTTTGTCGTGACGTGAATGTAAACATTGCCTCATCAGTGCTGCCCAGAATTACAGTTTCAGCATAAAGAAGACTTCTGTGTCAGTGTTATAATCAGTTTGGTTCTTAGGCTGGGATGTAAACATGGCAGGAGAAGCTATATCCATACAAACTGCTTTCGCGACGCTGCAGGCTCCCTCTGGATTTCCTCTCTCCTCAATGGGACTCCCACCGAGCTGGCCTAGGCTTTGCAGCCGCTGTCTCTCCTGAGCTTGCTTAGCTCTGTTGGCAATGTACCGCACCCTACTCTGACTGCGAGACGAAGACCTGCGAAGGAGTCCCAAGCTCTCCCCTTCCTCTTCAGATTCAGTTGGATCAAGACTGATAGGGGAAGTGATATCATTTTCCTGCTGAAAGGCTGTCAGCTTCTTCAGCTGCTCAGTCAGTTCATCCTGGGATTTGACTGAGGATCTCAGGCCTGAAGAGCGGCGCTGCTCCCGCATTGATCGAGTGACAAAACTCCTGCTGATGCTACGGTATTTGCTTTCAAAAGTGCACACAATATCATCAGAGGTAAGGTCTCCAAGACTCTTGGATTTTGCCTGGTTGTTCCCAACCATATCCTGTGCTTTGGATTTATTAGAAGACTGTCTGAGACTTTCTATGTACAGCCTGCTCCAGGTATGCCTTCTCGGAATGGATGAGAATGCGTCTTGAGGACTTCTGGCAAGAGGACGGGGGCACAATTCATCTGCTGGCAGCTGGCCAGACCTCAGGTTAGGATTGGATTTACTCTTGCTCACCACTGGCATCTCGTTACTGGATGTTGTAGCTGATCGTGGGCGCATACCTTTTCTTATGGCAAGGGGCTCAAAATTTTCATGACGGATGCCAAGATCTGGGAGGCTTTTGCGAGCTAGATTGGGCAGAGAGAGATCTATCACAGTGTCATTGGAGGACATGCTGGAAGAGGAAGACATGCTGTCACGATGATTGCTGCAATCTAGCTTGCTCCAGATCCGGTCATTAACAGTGGCATCAAAGTATACTTCTGCTGCCGGAGACAGGCTGCTTGGAATTTTTATTAAGGCTGAGGAGTCTGACATCTTCAGTCCTTCACTCTTTGACCTTCTTACTAACATGTAAGAGCTTGTCTGAGAAACAGAAACAGGCAGAGCCTGTGCAGCCTGGGCGTTCTGGAAAATATCGGGAGGCAACGTTGTCTGTGTGGTGTTAGTCACATTGTTTTGCTGCAGTAGAACAGCACCTGCACTGACTTTTTGGCCTTTGGATTCAACGGTGCTTTTCATGTCTGTTAATACCTGACCTCGTTGGTCACTTTGCTTCTGGCAGTTTTCAACAGGTTGGCCAGCAGTCTTACCTGCTGCCTCTACCAGCCAGGCTTTTTGAGGATGCACTGTCAATCCGTACTGATCTTCAGCTTCACTGCATGCCTGTGTCCAATCATTTTCTTCTTTGAGACATCCCGCCATGCTTGTCCTCTCATCTTCTTGGACTGCTAAACTCGTGTCAGCTGCTCTTGTGACTACCTGCACTTGGTCTTCTGCAGCCAGATTTGTTCTTTGCTCTCTAGTGAGTAGAGATTCTTGAGGCTGGTTGGATGTGCCGCTTGCTTCTGATCGAGATTCGGTGGATTGATCAGACACAGACCCTTCTTCAGAATCGCTGTAAGGAGTAATGGGTAGAGGGAAGAAAAGGCTGGCATGATGGTTTTCATTGGCAATAAGAGGCTCTTCAGTGATAGTTTCTAGGCTGCATAAAGAAGTGACTGACCTCTGTATTGAGAAATGGCAGACATCTGCTTGGGAGACATGAAAAGAAAGGAAAAAGAAAGAAACAAGAAAAACAAAGATACTGGGTTAATTAGCGATTACAAATTGCAGTTTAGCTGAAGATTTATTCTTTATGTGTTATCATTTTGTTTTTAAGGTAGTAGTTGCACATACTAAGCATTATTTTTAAAATAACATTATTTCAAACCTCTGGCTAGAGGCAGCGAAAATTTCTACTCATTCAGTTTTAGCTGCCCCAAAGCCCTATTGCTTTCAATAAATCTCAGTCCATGCATAGTAGCACCACAGTACTTTCCCAATTATCTTATTCAAACAACAACTGGACCCATTTCTTTGTGTCCTTGTATCCCCTCTCATAAACTAACTTCTCTTCCTCCGCCATCCAGCGCCCCTTGAATTGCTCTTTTCCTTCCTTCCAGCCCTCAAACACGTCTGTATATCAGATCACAATCAGACCACATATAATAATCAGAACGCACTACCCAATCAACAGATATGATCCCAACGATCAACTACTCAGAGGAGAAGTGGCATAGGACTTCCGGAGTAGACTAAAAATAAAATTATCTGTATGCATACACTGGGATGTAGTCAATGCGCCTTTTAAAAACAAAACAAAAACTGTCACAGACTTTGTTTTCCTAAAAAGTTTTCCAAAAACTATGACGCGTGGTTCATGAACACCAGGCTGACGGTACAATCCTGAAGAATCGCTACAGCCAGCAAATCCCTGAAGAAAACGCTCAGTCCGTCTGCAATGTTTATAACCTGTGCCCTAAGAGCCAAAGCAATCATGCCAAAAAGACTGTTCCCCACATCTCCAAACCACAATGCAAACATGCATTCAAGAACTAGCACAGCACCACTAAGCCAACAAGAACCTCAAGAATATAGGGGCAGACAATTATAAGGCAGGGAACAAACAAAACACCAGGACTACAGGCAACAAAGTGCTTGAATCAGTGACACTCAGGAGACAGTTACCTTTGGCTTGCTTGTCCTTTCAGTTCTTAACTAGAGAGAGAGAGTGTGCATGTAGAATAATAGGACAGAACAGAGGAAAAATCCAGTTAATGTAGGGAAGGCAGGTGCAGATAACAGGATAAATTAGCGCTGAGGGAGGGAAGGGAGACAGACAGAAATATTCACACATTTTTGTAGGATCCTAAGAATTTCCGACCAACCAGAGCACTCAGTGGAATCCATAAACGGATGGGTATTAGGTCCATTATTTTGTCATAGAAGAAGAAAAGACAATGCAATGTTTGCTATTGTTCAAGAAACGCACTCCACTGGACTGGGGAATGGAAGCTAGCCTCGCTCTTCTTCAAAGCCCCTTCCTAATGCTATGGAAAAAAATCATCTACATTACCAGAAAATGCCAAGGCAATACCAGGCCTTTCCTTTCAGCACCAGTATTTCCAATGAAGCCTAGTGACAAGAAGCTTGCCAATGGAGACAACTGTTCAATGGCCTGTATCACATTAGTTTGGAGGGTTAAAAGGAAGAAGGCACAAGTGCCCGTAAGCAAAATTCACATTCACAACACAGCAGACTTCTCGGTACCTGGAGGAGCACTGGGAGGAGTCCAGAGCTGCCCAGAATAACGAGCTCTCCCCCTCCCCGGCCAGGCCAGGCCACCGGCATAGATTAAGGCACACTTACAAGGCGAAATCCTGGAAACGGTAATGCTGTTGCCGTAAAGGCGACAACTAGAGACTACAGTTTCCTGTCTCATCCCTGTGGCACTTCCCATCAGCAGAATGTTAATTATGAAATGCAGCCATATTAGGCTAATGTTACTGGTTTCCTTGGTTTCTTGGCCCAAGGCGCTAAAATAGCAGGCGGATGGGGAAAGCACGCTGTTTGTGCAAACAGCGTTTGTCACTGGACCATCAGCATCCAGTCCAACTGACCATCTCACCATTTTAAAGGTTTGCTGATTCCATGCTTGAGAAGTCAGATGGATTTAATCAGATTTCAAGCATATCACAGTATTTATTTAGTGACTTGGGGGGCTGGCGGGGGAGCTGGCACTGATAATGGGAAATGGTTTCGTATGTCACGCTACTCAGAGTTTATGAAAAGCCTAATGCCAATAATTTAGGCATAGAAAGAGTTCTGCTGCTTTGGATTAATTTCAAGTCACGGGAACCAACAAACTTATTCCCTCCCCCTCCCATTGTCCTCGTATGCTCCTAAAAGCTCAAAGCAGATATGGGAAAAAGGATGTAAAAAAAGAATCAATAAAGATAAATAGAGCGGAACTATAGACACCCAACCAGATTAAATTGATCGAACAAAGAGAATATTTTAAATTTCTGTATGAGGCTTTCGAAGAAGCCCACTATAAGTGGGCAGTGAGAATCTGTTACTAAAAATGTGATTACATCTTGAGAAGCACCAAAGTCACTAAAATGCTCCTGAAAATGTAACCGTCAATGTCCAAATTCCTTGGAAAATTAACGGGCAAGGGAGGGATTTGAAGAGAAGCTCCTGCAGTCATAGACAAAAGCTGTATTTTTTTACTTCCTCTTCACAATTCTATGAAACAGAGAAAATCTGGTCAAAATCTCTTTCCTTCCCCTCCCTGCCAAATGAGGAGGGAAAAAGGCCACTTTCCTTGTTAAAATATGTACCTTGATTGCCTCTGTTCCCATTTTTCATCTTTACAAATGCACAGTTCATGAGTAAAGATACAGTCACGTGATCCCACTGACAACATGCATATTCCCGGCTCAAAACAACTATAAAATGCTGTGCTTAAGTAGCCTTCCTTTAAACGGACTCATTTTTACTTTGCCATTGGGAAACGCTAGCAGTCCACCTAGCTTGGCTGATGTCAAGTAACATCAGGTCACATACCTTGCTTCTCCATATTATGCAACTGTACCCTCAGGTCACAGTCAAATCATATAAATAACATTAAGCACATCTATAAATGTTTGCATACATTTAGGACCAGAATGGTCTGCTGTAGTCATAAAGTGTGACCTCCTGAACAACCCAGACCAGGGAATTCCATCCAGTAATCCCTAAACCAAAGGCAGTAATTTTGCAAGTTCTTTGAGGAAGGAACTGGTTTTATTGTTAGCAGAGTGCACGTTAGATACCATTTCTGATGTGGGTAGCCCTCAGTGAAACACAAATACTGGAAACAAGAATACTGTTTGTTAATATGAGTTTCCCACGTTCAATCTCTACTCAATGCTCTGGTTTGGATCTTAAAATTTACTTAGCATCATACCACGGTCACTAAAAAAAACCCAGGGTAACAAAAAACCCCTGAACAAACAATCCAAACATTCATGGACTACTGACAGTTTTACTACTGCAGATGGTTAGCTAGGCATGGAAAGGACTAATCTAAACCAGACACATCTAGGAAAAAATAAAATAAAAATATTTACGCAGATGTTTTTTCTATCATTGCCAAAAATAAAGAAAAAGAGTTGTTGATAGCAAAACAATACACAGGAGCTTCTAAGAAAAGATGCTACGCAGAAGCCGAGACAATGATGTGAGCTAAGGTGGAGAAGGGTGAAGAAAATCTGGTCTTACCAGTAAAGAATATAGGGGATTTACTTCGAATTTCCTCCAATTTTTGAACGAACAACGTGTTCATTTCCCTCTGTAGGGTGCCCACTTGCCTTCGAGAAGTTTCAGACCAGTGCTTGGGGAATTCTGGGCTTCCAAGGCTTTCTAGACTGCTGGAGTTGGAGGATATAGAGCCATTGCTGGCTGCAACCAAGTTGACAGTGCTTCCATACTTGCCATCTGGCTGGCACTGCCACCGCTGCTGGGAATGAGCCTTTATTCCGGGACATTTAGATTCAACATTTTTCTTCCCTGGGGTCACGAGAGACTGGGTGCTCCTTGTTAGGTCATCGGCAGTTCCAGGGCTGCTGCAAGACTGCAAATCTGATTGCCGCCTGGGCTGACCTTTAACATCCCAGTTTTTTAGCTCTAACCTCTCTTCTCCAGTTATACTGCTATACTGATCACGGTGAAGTATGTCTTTAGCAATAGGCCTGGTAGGATGGTCACTCCACTTGCATTCTAGATCTGGGCTTTCCTTGGAACCAAGCATGCATTTCATGCAATTGGTGGCCATTCCAATCCTACCAGAGCTGTTGAAGGCACAGCGTGCAAAGACGCTTTGCTTCTCGCTTTGGTGCTCCCGAAGCCGGACCCTGTTAGACCTCTGTATGGGTTCACTGAAAGCAGCGCCCCCTTGAGCGCAACTTTGGCTTTTGGCTTTACGAGAACCATGGGCCTTACCTTTCAACCCCTTGCCATGTACCTCCCCACCGGCACCATCTCGGGGAGCTGGTGACAGGGAAGCACTTTCTGGCTCTTGCTCAAAGCGAGGCTGTGAAGAAGTTTCCACCTGACGGTCTTCACCGGCCCCTTCCGAGCCGTTGTCTTTTGCGTCAAAAGCAATTTCAGGAAAGCCTTTCTTGTTCTTCTTCTGGCTTTTGGTGGGTGCACTGGCTGTCCGTCTCAAGATGTGGCTGCTAAAGGAATGTTTGCGATGGAGCTGACCAGCAGCATGACTGTCCAGAGAGGCCTGCTTTGGATTTCTGAGAAACAGGCCTTTTAGACCTAGAGCTTGTTTGGCCTGCAAAATGGAGGGGGAAAAAAAAAAAAAGAAGTCCTTAATAGAAAATGCCAATGTATTCCTTCGGGCACAGGAACTCATGTGCGCATATGTGTTCATGATCAGTTCACATATGCACGCACATACAGCTTCTCCTGCCATATTCCCACCATCAGCATGAGAACTAAACCAGAAATAAGACAGAGATTAAAAATGAAAAAAATCACTAACAGCAGCTTTGCAAAATTTCACATCTTCTCAACTATGTTTTTAGATAAAATTTTCCAGCCAGGCTTATCTCTGTATTTGTCACAATAAGCCAAAACCAAAGCCAGCTACAGAAGTGGCAGTAATTTTTAAAAGTTACTTTAAAATAATTTTAATTTAACTCGTCATGCAACACGAGCTGGTTACAGAATTTAACTGATAGTGACCTCTTAAGCTAAAGAATATTCTTGACTTAAAACAGCTAAAAATAAATTAGATGTTCAAATGGAGATTTACCTTCTTTAGGAGATCAACTGAATTGAGCACTGTCATGAACAGCAGTTGAACTATATGCATGACAAATGATCATCAAATATTTCGCTTTCTACCTCTGTACCTACAATTTGACCATTTCCTACCATCCAACACCTATCCAAAGGCACTCATGTTTGTTTTAATCACTGAAGAAACACACTGTAAACAAGGAAAGTTAGTCAGGGTGATAATACAGTACTTCATATACTTCAGTACTTACCTAAGTATTAGACATATGTATTCATAATCATAAATCTCGCACTATCATACAATTGACTAACATTTCAGTGAAACAGAGAGTTTCAGCATTCCTGTAAACATTCCAGGTGTACTTGCCAACTTTTAAAGCAATAGGCTGATGCCTGACACTGAGCACTGGGTTTGCTCTGTTCGTAGAGCCTCGGGACACATAAATTACTGAAAGCAGAGAAAGAGGTTATTTCCCTTCTAATCCACTTCTCCTTTATTCCCCTATTTCCCAGTTAGATCGGACTCTTTTTAGTAGCTGTAGCATAAAGAATGAACAAAAATAGAGTACACAAGCCTATGATTGAAATGCATTGTAAGAAACCCAGGATAAAATTTGATCAGCATCCATGCTTGTTGGCACTTACTGTCAGTTCAATTTTTACCCTGTGATGTCATGTGAGGTCACATTTCTGCAGTGCCAAACAATGGCACAGAAAAGGTCTAATTTAAATTACAACGGTCTGTCTTTCACCTCAAAATATTTGAGTGCACGCTTACACATTTCAAATTTTGCTTTGTAGGACTTAATGGATAGATATTAGCTGCACTGTACAGTAAGCCTGCGTTAAAAGCTGCTTTTATTCATAAGAGTCCTGCACAATGTGGCGTATGAGATCAAGGTTTATTTGTCTGACACAAAGCCCAGGGACAGCATTAGAAATATTATTTTTATAATTGACTGAAGTTTAGTTACCACATGCCAAGATCCAGTGCGAGGAGGAGATGAATAAAGAGAGACCTAAAATGGCCTTTAATAGTACATACAGGGTAAGATAAAGGAGGTAGGAATTGATTTTTCCCATACAAGGCAGAGAAAATGCAATTTAAATATTAATAAAACTTTTGTGAGAGTCAGACTATTGAACAGTCTGCCTGGATCACTGTGGATTCACTTGCACTAGAAAGCTTCTAAACCAAGATTACGCGTTATGTGATTTGTTAAGGAATGAAGGCAGGAAAGCATTCTGCTCCAATTGAGACAAGCTGGCAAGTACATTAATTTATTGCTATAAAAATCAGACAATATATTCGCAAAACCCAGAAAAAATTGTCATACAGACACACACACAAGTAACGTCCAACAAAAATAAAAGCAAAGCACTGATGGAATGGGTGACACACAGTGCAGGGTCCCAGGTATCATTCTAGCTTATTTAGTGCATCTTTGTTAAGCTAGCCACTATTACTTGAATCAAGTGAGTGATTCAAGAACCCAAAGACAAATTTCATTAACTTAGACGTAAAGAAAAGCTTTTTAAAAAAAAAGGAAAAATAAAAGAGAGCCATTTTGACGGAGATCCAGAACACGTGCTTTCAGCTTCTAGTTCAGCTTTCGCAGGGCTATTTCATTCTTTAAAGCAGACTGGAAAAACAGCACAAGAGGCTTGCCCACAATTTAGCAAACAATTCACTGTTAACGTTCTTTTGCATGTGATAGAAGAGGTTTGAATTGTAGTACAGCAGAGAAAAGACAGTAGCGGTAGAGACTCAAGGAAGAGAGCAAGGCAGGGTATAGAAGAAGGGCTTTCATNGCTTGCCCACAATTTAGCAAACAATTCACTGTTAATGTTCTTTTGCATGTGATAGAAGAGGTTTGAATTGTAGTACAGCAGAGAAAAGACAGTAGCGGTAGAGACTCAAGGAAGAGAGCAAGGCAGGGTATAGAAGAAGGGCTTTCATCCTGGATCTGCTTCATATACAGAAAGCTCTCTGACTGATCAATGACCCAACAGAACTGACCACATCAAATGTCAGAATTCACGTTACATGAGTTGAAGAGCTTCAAAATGCTAATAAGGAAACATTGATGCCAATGAAGCAACTAGTCGGAGGCATGCAGGTGTGTGGTGGTGGTCACTACACCTCCCTGAGACAGGAGGGGGTACCTTCAAGGCGTCTAAAAATGCTCTGCTTCTAAAAGTAGACTTTTTTGACATAGAGAAGCCCACTGAAATCACAAACAGACAGAGTAAAGGCAAAATAACAGTGAGGGAGGATCTCAGAGATATGCACATCTAGAAAACCACAAGAAATTCTGCAATACATGAATAGACTACAGAAGAGACAGGGACAAAAAAAAGCATCACCGGGAAATAGTGCAATCTAGAAAGAGATTTCAGTTAAACACAAGTTAAGGTGAAAAAAATCTAAGATTCTGCTTTAGCAATATCAAGCTACTGAGATGGTGGAATATCTACATTTAGAAAAAAAGTCCCAAAAGGTTAATGCTTGCGTTAGAATATCTGGATTAATAAAACATGGGTAAAACCAGGCTGATAACTGTGGTGATTTTCCTGCCTGTAATTAATAGAGTGGAAACAGAGAAATAATGCTAATCTTAACAGAACTCTGTTAAATGAAAAACCAAAGCAGAACATGATTCAGAGAGAGCAAAGCAGAAAGGGTTGTGTAATATTTGTTCTACATTTTCAGCAGTTTTTATTAAAAATTATAAATATTTTTAAAACCCCGCATACAAGCTTTCCTTCCAAATCCTTATATTTTAATCATGTCAGTGATTTAATCACGTCAGCAAACCCAAAGAGACTGCAATGATAATGAGAAGCAATAGGGATGTATAATAGACTTAGAACATGAAAAGGGAACAAAGTGATCAAAAAACCGAATCAGTGCAGTAGATTGGAAGCTGGTGGATAAGGACAGGTAGGAGACACCATGATACACAAGGGTTTTTCAGTTGTTTAAAACACTTACCAAGAAAATCTAATACTCAAAATAGCTGCCAAAGTTTAAACAGGCATGTTACCCTACTGCAAATTGTAACTATCACCAGCCAGTTATTCATGAAGAAGCCAATGACAGCAAATAATTATGAAAGGCTAGGTAAAGTAAGGTTTAAAAGAAAGATAATACGTTGTAATATTGCCAAAGATTTGAGGTGAAGAAAACACTCACAAAGACTATGAACATTGTCTCCTTCACGGAACCACTGCTACCAAGAGCAGTGCCTTCAAAGCTGATGAAGTTAACCAACCAGTGATGAAGGCAGGCAGACCCAGTTTGTTTCTTATTTAAAAATCCCATTTGCCAGTGGATACTACGCTACAGATTTTGACTTCTCATGAAGGATACTGAAATATTTGCTATCCTTACAACAGTATTGACAGCGCAGTGCAGGGGACATCACTTGAAAGCAGCAAACAAGTGGAGTATCATGAATGCACACAACACTGGGAAGATGAGGAGAATCTGCCTATTCTCCATCATTTTTGCTAAGAATAGAACCGAAAAGAAGAATTCACAAAAAGGGTGAGTAGGGCTGGTCAGCGCAGTCATCAACAGGCACGAATTACGTCCTATACAGTTCCCTTGAGCCCAAAAATAGTCAGCGAAGGTCTTAGCACTGAAACGTTCAGCCTGCCATCACTTTCCCTTGAAGCCTGGCACCAAATAGCCCTTTTACCACACCCTGGGTGCTAGCCGCTTATCTGTGACAGCCCCTACAGTCGAAAATCAAACACTGCTCATCTGCTGTGTTCTGCTCAAACCACCACCACCCACCTCTCTCTCACCTAAAGCTTCTAAAGTCTCTAGCTCAATAGAGCTGAATTCAAACAGATTCGTAATGCCATCACAGGGAATTTCAAGCAAGGCCCCTCGCGCTATCGGATGAAGCTATACCTGCCCAAGGTTTTGCGTTGACATCAAATTAAAGAAGCAGGAACTGAGCTAAAATTTCTGAAGTTACATTCTTTCCAGAAACAGACCTTCTTCCTATAAATACAAAATGGAGCTTTCTTAGGATGTATCTCTGCTTCATCCCATAAAAGCCTGGATTAAAACCTAGCGGTTTAAAAGCTGGTTTCCTTTTGAAGAATTGCCTTAATGCCTCCTACTGCGCAGCGCCACACGGAACTCGGAATTCCCGGCCTGTTCAATGCCGCCTCCTGCTGTCACGATGCTGATATTACAGCTCGCTACTACAGAAAGCTCCGCCTGTCATTGCGAGTGGAGGTAAACTGGTTTTGAGATTCTCAAGGCACCGAAAGACACTTAGCTACCTGAATTTCATTGAAATTAATAGGATAGAAATAACTAAACTCAGTGCACTGCGAGGAAGGAAGGTATTTCATTTGCAGCTGGCCTAGGAAAAGTCTGAAGTTAGGGCTTCACTTTCAGCTTGGGGTTACTTGTGAATTTAGATGCAGCATCCAGATAGTTGTATTTTTCCTGCACGTGAAGCAAACATACTCTTAAGAACAGATAAGCAGTGAAAATAAGTCCAACAACGATTACAAGGATCATCTTTCCTCTGCATTTTAAGTGTTATTATGGAAAAATCCCAAAGCAAATAACCCTTAAGAATTTAATTAAATTTAAAATGTGAAAGCATCAGGCAGAGAGAGCATTTATATTACAAGCTTTGCAGGCAACAAGCCCTCATGGTTTATGTGCATAACCTTTTGTTCAGCAAGGTGCACTTACTGTACTGGACACAACCAAGCTTACTTATGTAAATGTGTGCATGCTGCAATGAAATAACCTTCCCCTATGGCTTGCTCAAAAAGGCACTGCAGGAATTTCTTTCGTCACTTTCCCTATGATTTCCCTTTATCTCCCTGTATATTCAGAAAGATGTCAGGCTACCATGACAATCACAGAGATGAAGTTTACTCTAGTTGAACAAATACATTTAAGCTTGGACCTTCACCCACTGAGCTTCCCCAGTGTGTGACACAAAATCCTGTCAGTTACGTAGGCAAGCTGTATTCTATTACACTGAAGACGCTCACCTTACCACAGATGTCATTAATAGCCACATGAACAAAGATGGATGCCTCTTCTATACCTTCCAGGTACACGTGTCGGTAACCTGAAACAGAGCGAACAAAGCTGAGAAGGAGTTCAAACGGATGATAGAGCATCTAGAGACTCTCCTTCTGTAAACAGCAAAAGAAATTAACTATTTTTTTTCCCAGCTCCTCCCTGCAATAAGCATCCAGGCTTGTGCATCACCTAGCCACACAGTTATCTAAGAGTTGCACCATTTACAAACTTAACTGCCATTTCTTCTTGTCCCTTTTATTTTATAAAAAGGCCATGTCTTGTTTTTTCCCCATGTCCATTACTGCTGCTGTCAGTCTGTGACTTAAACTCGACTACATTCTCTCCTGGGTACTTACAGTCCATTATTAATACTGCAAACATTGCAAGCAAGTTCATTTTATTGAGACTGGGTGTTTGTTTTCAATCTTAAACACAAACTTTTTTCTTTATTTTGAAAGAAAAGAAAAACATACATAGAAGAAGCTTTAACATGAAAGAAGAATGAATTGAAAACAGATAAGAAACTGACATTAAATGGCATTTAATAACCTGGATGCCATGATTACAATAGGTAACTACCTGTTCTATATTAAACTATTACTGATGGCAATAAGACCAATCAAAACTCTAGTGTCTTTCAAAAACACTGTGTGAAGAAAATGGAGGAAAAAGCCGTATCAGGTAACAGGAGTAAAGATTCTGTATGGTAGTCTTCCAAGTCTACAATATTTAGCCATTCTGCCTAACAATCCTACCCATTTTTTTATAAATCTAGTTCCACAGAGTTGATTGATCTGGTCTTCATCATCATATAAGTCAGCAGTGGACCAAGGCAGAGAACTCAGGGTCCAAACTCCCAGAGTCTAGTTCTAACTAGAAATTTCTGCAGCAGACACATGCACACACATTAATCCAGCATTTGCAGCTTCAGTTACCACAGAAAACAGTCCTAGCCAACTGATCTGGGACTTCACCGTTTCTGTCTTACCTGGCATCATACTGTTGAAAGCTATTGTTCTCTGTCCAATAAAATCACGCCCAATTGGATCGTGATCCCACACAAGGAACCGAATCAGTGCGATCTCTGGCATGTGTACTGTGAACACCAATGTTTCCTCCCACATTGGGTTAAAACCTCGGAAAGAAGGAATCAGCTTTTAGATATTTTGTTCACAAGACGCAAGAAGCAAGAAGGTTGTCTACATAAGGAATGCCTAGACCGCAACGTCATTCTAGTTTTCCTAATAGTTTGATCATTGTTCTTGAAGATCCAGCGCTCCCAGCAGGAGACACGACAGCACAAGAATTTGCAAGAAACAGAGTTGGATCTAATTTAAAGCTGGCCCTGCCTTCAGCAGGTGTTTGGAAAACCTGACTTTCTTTTGACCACAGCAAGATCAAAATACCCTTCTCTCAGACACAATGAGAAGTCAGACAAATTACTTGGTTTACACCAAGACCTTCACAACATTATACCAACTCAGTCAAACAATTCAAGACTCAAGTCTGATTAACATCAAGAACGACTAAATAAATTTTTCAGTACGTTGCCATAACAGGCACCAAATTTCATCTACTTGTATCTTATCAACAAAACTGGCCTGAAAGAGAATGTTTCAGCCATGAAAAACCTGAGTGTCACATAATCTTACCATTGTCATCAACTACTCTAGTTTGTTCTCTGAAGCAATCAACAGGTAAGCCTATAACTTCCACTTCAACAAACGGATCTATGATCTGGAAAACAGAAAGTAACAAATACTGAAAAGAAAGAGTGACAAAGATGAAATTCAAGCATATGGTTTTTACAATGTGGGCGTTGTACATTATTGTCTTAATAATTACTGGTTCTGAGCTTTTCTGTAATGGATTATTATGCTGATGAGAGATCTCTGGCTAAATAATCTAAAAGCATAATTCAGAATAATCATGCTGTATCCATTTGTGATAATGTCTCTGTTCTATTCTATTTCTCTGTTCTAAAATGAACTTTAAACACTAGTCTTCGTATGCACGTTTTCTAATCTAGTGGATATTTCAGTAAAAGCTTTAAAATATATTCCAAACAGACATTACAATAAATATGTTCTAAAGCAGTAACATTTAGAAAATCCCAACAAGAATCATCTGTTAAAAGTCTCAGTGTCATCATGGCACCCATGGACAAGGGAATGGTCAAAACAAATGGGAGATCCGAGTTCTACCTGGGGCTGACTGGCAAACATCTCCTAATACTACCTTCCATTTCTGGAAGAAAGTGTGCTTAGAATGTAAGCTTGAAAAACTAAAGCATGCCGTGTAGAAGGTTGCTGTAATTACCTGAGACTAGGAAGCCTTTGACTCTGTTGAGATCTCTCTTAATTAAATGTGAATGTCAACTGAATTAAAAGTTCCCTGAAGGCAACGGTGGGAAGGACATTCTGGGGATCGTAGAGGAGGACCATCCTGGCACAGAGTCTTTACATGCTACTAGGTAGCCACAGAGATATTCCTGTAATTGGCCTGAATCTCTACAGTTTTTAATTAGTGTGTAAGTATTTCGTGTGTTCTCTGAAAGATAACAATTTTTGAGAGTTGAGTCTCAGCGTGACACATGTATCCCTATTCACAAGGAGAGGGAAAAGGCAAGCGGCTTTAAAAGATTGATCTGTGTTCCAGTCTGTGATGTGATTTGATTATACCTCGTCTGAAAGAGCAACCTGATACTCACATCCACTACCCATCTCCCAGTAAGTAACACTGAAGACAGGAGTACCTATAATCAACTATTAGGCTTTTTGAAAGCTTGTTACTGCTTTCAGATACCAAGAACGTAAACAGCCAAAGTGACCTCAGCAAGAATGAAGAATCTTTCTGATGCTTAGGAGAACACAAATGTTCCTTGTGCCCATGTCCCTACAGAATACTTTACCAATAAATAAAAGTCAGATGTGTTATATCTGCTTTTTGTTACTCTTGGAATGATCCCTCATTCTCAGTAGGAAAACTACACAGGGTATTTATCAAATATCTTATCTTCTTTGCCTAGCTCTATTCTACAAAACCCTTTTCGTAACGTAGAGTGGTCAGAACAATAAAGTCTGATTTTTCTCCAGTATAATTAAATGCAAAGGAGACATATAAATCGAAACATGGAATTTTAAACAGCACCTAATTTACTGTAGCTTTCAACAGGGCTTTTATTTCCAAGGGTAAGCTTATGCAGTGTAGATACCTGACTTAGCTCAGACACTGACAGCAATCAAATCTGTTTGGAGCACAGGAAATGAGGTGCTTGGCTGGAGGCTAAACTAATCCTTGCTCAGTGTTAAACTAACTGCAAGTTTGGTATCTGGACAGACTGGGTGCAGATTGTTTCTTAAGATTATTTAGGCATTTTATCTTAACAGTGTTAATTTTCCTCTATATTGTTGACTCCTGACATGGGGAGCAAGTTTCTATGTTTTGCAGGCACTTCTAGAGTCATCACTTAAAACATGACTGGTTGCAGTTGTAGAGAACTGGATTCATGGGCTCAGGTAGTTTTCTTCCAAGATCATGTTCTGCATGAGCTAATTCCCCTACTGCTCAGGATAAAACGGATTCCAACAGATTATTCTTCATCTTCTGACATACGAGTGCAATCTGAATTAGGACAAATTCCATGCTGTTGCATCCGTGATATTAATAAAGATAGAATTAAAAGAAAGAAATGGAAATGAAATAAATTAATTAAAACATACACAGGTTCATTAAACCCTCAATATGACTCCACTGTGTTTGTTTTTCAGGGAAGTTTGACTTAGTCACCTAAACAGTGCTGTGGAGATAGAGTCTTTAAAAGCTGATTGCAACTTCATATAAAATTCAAGCAGGTAAGACCTCATTTGAGAGGCTTGATTCTAATTGCAAAAGTCTAAAAGGAAATTCTAATTCTGACAAAACTTCATCCTAGCATTCATTAAAGACTAATATTTAATAAACTCATGTGGATGACATTGCAACACCAGCAAACAGCACGAGAAATGAAGAAGAAAACCCCTTTAAAATGCTGCCAAGAGAGTTGCAAATCTGGCTCATTTTAGTCTGATATTTCATTAAGTGCAGCTGCCAGGGGTTTTATAAAACAAATAAGGGAGCATAAAAAAACCCCAAACTAAAAAAATCCCTAAAAATAAAAATCACACAACAGAAGCCAAAATGAAGGTCAGAAAGAAAACATGTAATAATACTGTGCTAAATGGAGGACTGGGAACAGATTTATGCAAGCAGAGGGAAGGACTCCCAAGTAACTCTGCTTGCCTTGCCTGAGAAGCCCAGCAGTTTTCTACATTTAGTTTTATTAAGAGACAGACTGACTTGGCTCAATTTTCAAGGGTGTTTTGGAGGAAGGAGGATGTTTAGAGTACTACTGTGAGTAAACAGTCATAATGATCAGCTTCTTGGCCCTTCTTTGCTTCTCGTGGAGGCACTGTACTGACAGTTGGAGGAAAAACATCAAACCACTGCTGTGATGCTTAGAAGTGAAGAAAACCACCTAAAGATCTCGGATGCTAATGACCTAATTTATTCATGTCCCATGTCTCCTGACAGATAACTGCAGGAAGTTAAATCCTCATCCTCAGTCCAGCCAATGTGGAAATAAACCTTCTTCAACAAACAAGAGCAATTACTTATTGTCCCATACCTCTCCTCTGTCCCCCAACATGGAGTCACGTGGTTTTGGAAGTTGTTGACCACTGATAATTCTTAGAATCAGCTGTTTCTTCAATTGACCAGGCAGTGGGTCTTCAGAATTTGGATTAAAGACACCTGTAAGAACGAGACATCACATAATGTGAAAGAAGTGCAATTCTGGGGATGATTTTAGTTATGGATACCTTCTGGCTTGTTTACTTCTAGCAGCAGAAACGTATTTTTAAACAAACTATAATAAGGATCCACACCCGCTCTTCTCATGCAATAAGCGATCCCCTCATTTTGCTTGTTTTTCTTACCTTGACACATGCAGTTTGGTTTGAGGACATAGCCACAATTCCCATTGGCACTAAATTTGGCCCGGTTCAGTTGCAGCATTCTCCCCTCTGACTGATAGTTTAGTGCAACTATTTAAAAGAAAAAAAAAAGGTGATATTACTTACTAAGTATATTAACAACATTCTTGTTTATAGAAGAGTTCAAGGAAGGACATCTAAATTCATTTTCACGTTTGACTTCCTGGATGCAAAAACTCAAACGTTTTACGAAAAAGAGTTCTCTAACATACATCACAGCTTCAGGGAGAGAAACTCTTCAAAAGAGTCTGNATATTAACAACATTCTTGTTTATAGAAGAGTTCAAGGAAGGACATCTAAATTCATTTTCACGTTTGACTTCCTGGATGCAAAAACTCAAACGTTTTACGAAAAAGAGTTCTCTAACATACATCACAGCTTCAGGGAGAGAAGCTCTTCAAAAGAGTCTGAACTCTTGCATTTGAGAAGTTAATTTATTTCCATTTATCAGACAACTGCTTGCATGTAACACAAGTTTAAGGTAATCTACTTAGGTAACAACATAGACAATAACAAGGAGGACTCAATTGTCAGTATAGTTGGATGAGCAGAGAACTCACAGTATTTTAAGGGGTGATTCTGGAGCTCCTATTAAAACATCCCTCCCAAAATACAGCAAAAATCAACAAGTTTTCTCTCTGCTCACCAAGTTGGCAGCCAGCATTCCAGAATGGCTGAGGATTGTAGTTGCTAGAGTCCACACGGTAAGAAGATGGGTAGATGCGGGTCAACTGATGCTGGTTGAACCGTAGATACTGTGCTGGCTTTTGCTGCAGTATCTGGTGAGCTTTTGTTTCACTGAAAGATGAAACTTGCCAGCTGGAAGAGACTACAAAGAAGAGAGGAGGAGATCAGAGGTAATCACCTTATCTATGTATTTATTATCTAGATAAAGCATTCAAAACTACATAGCACTAGTTAATTATAACTATAAAACATCATTTGAATACATCCCACTCAGAGAACTATGCTTTTCTTACATCACAGCAAAATCATTATGCTTATTGAAGGAGTTATGGTTGGGAAAATGAAGCTGAATATAATGCATCTTTATTAAGAAGTTTAAAAATATTCTCTAATTTTTTTTTAATTTGCTCAAGAAAACTACGATTTCTGGCTAGCAATTCTCTTTCTGACACTTTTAACTAAAACTTGATCCCTGTCAAAATAAGATGCAGAAAAATCAGAAAGAGGACTGAAATGTTCTAGAAATTTAATGCTTATACTTCAACAGATTTGACTTAAAAATCTAAACTTCAAGTGTGAAATAGTCTTTACACCATTCTGCCCAAGAGCATAACTGAGTCCTCTATTATTTCCAGGAAGTAAGTGTTGTGTGGCAGCTTTTATACAAGCTAGCAAAGGCTACATGTGTCCTAGTATCTGTAGTTAAGTTTTTCTCCTTTATGGAAGCTGTCACACAACTCCAGACTCACATTGTGGATTCTGAATGGCAAGTGGTCAGCTACTTGAAATAGTATAGCTTTATTGTGTGCAGCTCTTCCGTTACAATCTTGTCAGGGTGGGGAAGAAACAATCAGAAAACCAGCTTTTAATAAGATGTGTAAGAACATAAACCTTTCGATTTCTTTGTATAACAATTATTTTCAGCAGACATTTAGTTCAACCTACTTTCAGTTTCAATGTCATGGATACCAACAGACTTCGTGTATTTCACCAGGTCAGAAAGCGCCCTGCACAGCTTCATTGTTTTCTTCTGTCGGTTTATCCTAGAAAGATAAAACAAATTAGTATCTCATTAAGGGGTAAATTTTATCTTTCATATTCCAAAATAAATCAGGGTAAAGAAATATAAGAAGGTTTTCTTCCACCAAGGAGGTACTTAATAGTTTTATACCACAGAGAGCCTCATTGTCAACGCACAACAGCATTAAAGTACACAGAACAAGTAAGCCCTGTACTTAGATGTTAATGGCACACATAAATCTTCACCTACTAAGATTTGGTGGGGAGGACCTAAATGGCTTTGACCAAAGGGTGGAATATCTATTCGTATGTATATTTACTTCACCAGTCAAGTGCTAATAAAAAACCCTTTTTTAATTCCAAAGAAATAGCAAGAAAGTAATGCTCTGATCCTCCTCACCTGCTCCAAAGTATCCTAGAGAACTGCTTGATCTGATTTCTTAGTTTTGAAGCCTGAATCTTAAGCAATCATTGTGCAAAGGATCTTTGATGTCAGGGAAAATTTTTGAAAATGCAATTTCAAAAGAAAAATTGAAATCATCACCTGAATGTTGATGAAATTTCATTTGGCAAATTATAAAACAATTTTAAAAAATCAGCTAGGGACCTGATACACTCTGGAAATCCACCTTAATGGATTCACTGGGCCACCAGTCAAACGGCCCCTTATGTCAGTTGGATGAGATGGTAAGAGTTCAAAACACATATAAGGTCCACTGTACTTTGCTAATTAGTCTAATGGCAAGAAGAGATGATTCTGATGATCTTGTGGCAGACATCAGATCTACCCTTACACCGGATTCCTGCCACATACCTGCAGCCTTCCACAAATTGGCTTCTAGACCTGAAGTACATCTATTTAACGCATACATTTCTGTAGGTATCTTTTTAAGAAACAAAATTGCCAAATCTCTTGATAACAAACCTGCTGTAATGTACGGAACTCCTGGCTAAATTTCCTTGAGAATGCGAATCATCTTCCCCTTCTTCCAGACTTGCTGCCTTTTTCAATTTGCTTCCTTTTTTCTGTGCCACAAGGAGATAACAAAAATATTGTAACTGTTTGGTCAACATTTGAGCAGCTGGGTACAATTCTGCTTTGGTATGCTAACGAGTATGTTAGCTACAGAAAATGGTAAATGCCAGCTTTTGTAATATTCAGTATTGCAAAATGATATGCATGCACATGGGGAAGACTCAGCCCAAGGTCAGAGTCTTTTTACAAAGGAATCACAAATCCTCAGATAAAAGGTGCAAATTAATTTTTATGTTTTTCAGATTAGATCTTGGATACTTTAAGACCTTGACGTAAACTGAAACTATCTGTTATGCATAATTATAACCACTTATCCAGCCTATCTATTCAGTGAACAGTCTGACAGCAAGCCTCTGCCAGACAATGCAATTATTATATTCCTCTCCACCACTGTGTGCAAAGAAAAAATGTATCCAAGAACACAATATTTCGTGTAGACATAATATACTGAGTGGCTCACCTTGTGTTTAGAAAAACTGCCCATCAATGACCGGCTATGCCTTTTATTGATACTGAAGTCTTCTGCAGATTCCACATCATCCTCAAGCTTATTCTAAAGCAACCAAACAGAAAGAATAACGTAGCAGACCAAATAGAGTGCTACAGACAGCATATCTGAACGTCATCAGAAATAGTTCGGGAAGCAAAACTCCCTAAAGTGTCAACACAACTGGACCAGATCAATGCAGACTTTTTTTTTCTTTAAACACAAGCTGAGTACAAGACCTTGTGTCCCAGCAATAACTGCCATCATTTTTGTCCATGGGAACTTTCAGAGCAAACAGAAATCACACAAATACCTACGCATCTCCAATTTTATTTTCATCCTGGCAAAGTCTGAATGCCCCTACAGCACACACATTCACTGACAGCAGACTGGTCTGTAGCTTAATATTTGAAAAGCATAGTTTAACAGGACTTATTTCTGCCCGGTATACAGTTTTACTAGGATACTCCATGGTAAGAAAGAAACACAATTCTCGTAATCCCTACAAATGTACATACTTCATTGGTGCCACTGGTTTTTAAGACGACCTTATGGTTCCATTGTTTCCTAGATAAACAAAACACAGGCTATTCTGGTTAACACCTAGGCAAAACGATTCTTGTCTGATGCATTATGTGAATCATTAGGCTTAAAAGTACATACAAAACTCATGCTATAGAAAGTTTCAGGGCGCTGAGTTTTAGTTCTCATCTGGTTTTAATCCCTAGTCAGCACACTTGCGCGTTATTGGCAGTTCTCCAATGTTTTTCATTTGCATGCAACAATCCCTCTGAGCTTTTTGTGGCTTATTACAAAGTCTAAAATGATACTGCCTCAAGTTCACGAAGCATAGTCTGCGGGCTGAGTACATTTTTATAAATAAGCATTAGTATAAAATTAAAATACAAACGTAAATGCATAGAACATAGAGAACCAAAGAAAAAAAGCCCAACTTTCATACGCACTTTTGGAAAATAAAATTCTTTCTGTTGAAAAGTCATTTCATGTGTACATTTCATGCTCCAATTGCCGTGTGAGCAAGACAAAAAGCTTTGCGTATCTGACAGTGATGTTCACCTGGCATCATCATTAACTGAATGAATTCAGCTACGAATCTGAAGTCAATAATATATAATTTATTCAGTAAGCTAATAAAACACAACAAATGGAAATGCCAAACACCTCTTTCTTCAAAGTGACTGTAGAAAGTCATTGGACTTTGGAGAAAGAGGTGTTGAGCATTTCAGTTTATATTTTCAAGGACTGCCATATATCATTATTCATCTGCAATAACAGACTATCCGTCTGCATCACAAGCAAATCACAAAAACAGCTAGAATTCAAATCTTATTATCAGCAAATTAAAAAGAAGCTTCTACTAAATGGACATAAATGCAAGAAGTATTCCTCCTTATAATACAGCTTTTAAATAAGCAACATGAGGTTTTAATAGGATGTCATAACAAAATATTACAGAAAATTTTACAGAAGGAGGAAGAAGGGAACATGTTTTCTTCTATACTGAAATAGCCAAATACACGGTGGTCAGGGCAGTCATCCAAGAATGGAAAGCATAGCTTCAAAATCCCAGTTCCCCCTGACTGGGGAGACGAACCTGGATCTCCCACATCCCAGGTGAATGTTTTGGCTATCCAGTTATTCTGGAGTTGTATTATCTAGACAGGAAACAGGGACCTAATGGCAAATAGACTGCAAAACTCATGATGTGACTCACACTATCTTGTTTTAAGGGAAGTGCTGAGCATTCTTTGGTTTCATCAGTACAACCATGCTGCAGACACCTCAGGTAAACTGAGCTATCTTTACTGGGGAGTCTCAAAACAGGTTTAATGGCCCAGCTTTAGACATCCACCTTTGAAAGAACAAGGATTATTGTTATACAATAATAGTAATATGTAGCTACAGAGACAAATAAAACAACAATCAGGTCTAGGGGTAAGTGAAGTACCATAAAACATGATCACCTTCTTACTGTCTGATTTTAGACCAGCCTTTCCTGATGATGGTAGCGTGGTGACGGTAAAATTGTTTGGATCTTCACAGTCACGGATTTTGGATTCTTTTATTAGTGAGTCAAGTTTTTTCTTTGCTATATGCTCCACTCTTTTCCTATTAGTAGAGGCCTACAAACAAAACAGAATCATTAAACTAGGTAGTGATGAAAAAAACCTTAGTAATTCCAGCCAGGATTAATGCAAACGAAAACGTTATGTGGAAGAAAAAAAGTGAAAAAACAAAAGAGGTTCTTCATTTGCATAACATGAAGCAGTTACCTGCAGCTCAGTATCAGACTTAATGTAAGATATGGAAGCACATGAGGCCCTGAAGCAGATGTTAGATCTAAAGCGTAAACAGACTGTCTAAAGCGATGAGAGAGTAAAACTAATTAAAACAGTTCTAATTAAACCAAGACTGACCGTGAGCAGAGCTATTCAGATGTAATGTCTGTTAACAAGCCAAGGATCTGCTAAGGCAGAAATAGTTGTCACTGAGAAGACTCCCCAAACCGAACTGGATTAGCATATGCTGTGTTTTGCCGTACGTATTTAGTAAAAAATCTGATCTATTCCATTGTGCTGTCCAATAAGCCTTTCTTCACGGAAATGTAATCGTAATGGACACGTGCAGAAACTCTTGAGTATACGGTAGTTCTTTCACACACCGGGGCTGATGGACAGCATTCATATGCTAGGTCAAGGTTGACTCTGCAGCTACAATAGATGCAAGATTCTACTGGATGGAACAGGAAAAGCTTTTGAATATTGATTTCAGCAACTCAAGGGCAAAATATAAGAGAACTCCTGTTCCTTCCTTCTGTGTACATCATAGTCCATGCAAAGAAGTGGGGGAAACCGAAACAGAAATCCAGAGTTTTCTTTTTCATCCATGAGGCACAAAAACACAGTCCCGGGTCCTTTAAGAGGTGACAGATTGTGTTTTCTCAGTAGGCCTTAAGAATTCCCAGTTAAATGTGTCATGAAACAAGCTACGATTTTCTGAGCTCTTCAAAATTTGGCTTGGAAAGCAAACCAGATGTAGCAAATTTCAGATTTAAAGCATCAGTAAACCTGACAGCAAAGCAAACTGTTAGAAACAAAGACAATGAGGTTAGCAAAGCAATGCCTACTGAGTCTTTAGTGAGAAGAACGCACCCAGCCATAACACGTTACTACCTAATTTTATTATGAAAGATTACACTTTTCTTACTAGCATTCCTTTCGCCATCCAATTAATGGAAGAAAAATAAACATTATTTAACATCTCTCTATAGATACCGTATTTGTGGGCTAAGTTGAAAAGAATCGAGGCAAAAGTAATTTCTAGCAATGAGATCTGCTAACATTTCTGCTTGTTCAAGCATCTGGATGAGGATCCTCTTGAAATAAACCATCTTTAAGTCTAGAAATTATCTGGAAAATTGCAAAATCAAGATCTTAAGTACCACAAAGCCCCTGATTTCAGCGGGGTTGTCAATCACCTGCCTTGTTTCCTCTGGATATTGGAAACCATCTGCCATGCCTGGAATGCAGACAAGAGAACTAGAAAACATAGCAAAACAAGCTGAGTGAACTTTGTTCATCGCAGTGAAGTTTCAAAGTCGAGAAATATCCAATTCTCATTTTATTCAGTTTGCGTAGTTCTAGTTTCCGTGTACAGGTAGCCCCCAAGTGGGTTGTAAAAGCTTTTGGTTTGGCTTTCAACTCATTTTCTCCCTGTTCAAAATGGTTATGCCTTGGTACCACGCCTGATCTTGTATCGCTGAAAGCTTGCTCGACTGAGCTGTATCACCACTGGCTGTACAATACTTTCGCTTTGAAAAGATGCATCATGTAACAACAAAGTGTCAAAAAAGACGAAGCATTAAAACATCACAGATCTCAGCTTTAAAACATTGAAAAGTGATGTGCTAAAACATAATAATTAAAAAAATCACCCAAACAAATTATTTTTCCCCTTTGGTAGACTTATTCATAAATGAGTTTCTCTTCTAGTTTTAGAAGAAAAGGATCAAATCCATAATACAAAATGAGGAAATAGCCTGAGGGAGAGGACTGAAAATGCAATCTCTCTCCAAGGCGATCTAGTTCATGCTATTAAATGGTTTTGCTGTGTATTTTATATTGTTTCTGTAAGACACAATGTCACTTGCCAGAAGATTAAAGTGACCGAAAAAATTAATTTTTAAAAAGGTTGAAGAAATAAGGGATTTTCAGATTGAAGCAAGCAGAGATTAAAATATCATCCCTTTTTAACATCTCCTTACAGTAAAAAAAAAAAAAGCATCAAGCAAACCAAAGGGATGCTCTGTAACAACGACCACAATTTCATATAAGTAGAATTTTTTTCTTTTTTGTATTTGATGGGAAGAACACTACGATGCAATAAAAAAATCACAAGATATTACTATTTAAAATATTAAAAGACAAAAAATTCCCTACTTGAAACATAACCACTAGAACTGATGATGCCTAGTATGCACTTTTGCCAAATCTAAACCCATGAAGGTTTAGAAGCTAAAAGACTTGTGATGAATCCCAAAGACCAGACCACACTCACATTCCTGAGAACTCATGCAAGGTTTCTTCTCACTGGGATGGGAAAACTTAACATACATTTACATTCAAATGGTCACTTAACTTACATCTCCATTCATTAGTTTACAGTCATCATCAATCTCATCAGCACTGTCCTCATCAGATACTTCGCCTTCCTCTGCATCATCACTGATGTTGGCTGGAAGTTTCTTCCCCTAGAGGACAAAATGATTACACAGACAGCTTAGCATGCAGCTCTTGCTATCATACAGTTTTAAAAAAAAAAATATTCAAAGCACACAACCAGGTTTTTATTGATTGAGAAGATATTAGTTCAGAACCTTAAGTACTGAGTTCTTAAAGACTGCTTTCTGTAAAATGATTAGGGTTAGAGTAGGAGGGATAACCAGGCAGAAATCAGAATTATCGCAAACAAAAACAGGAATGGAAAAAACAAAGCAGGTTTTTACCTTAACCAGTATCTTTCCTTTAAGACTTGCTGGTGAAGGGAGCTTAGTAGAATCTTCATTGTGCACAGAAGACAGATCCAGTTTGTCTCCCAGAATTTCTACAAGATACTGAGCCATCTTCTTCTGCTGAACGACACTGCAATGATTCTCAATTGACAAGATAACAGGGTACCTGGCAGAGACATAAGCAAGGATCATCAACTGCAAATTTAGCTTTTATAGCATTAAGATAAGCGTTATTACTGTCTGAGCCATCCCTGTAACAGGCATCATGACCAATGAAATCCACAGGGGTTAGATAAATGAGTGTGGGCACAGGACTGATGCCCCACTGCTCACTCCAAACTGAATGGTCCATTTTTGACAGCCGCAGGATAATTAAACTTCTGCAATGTGATTTGATGCGTTTTTTCCAGGGCACACTTTTCACCTTCCTACAATACCCAGTCCTGTCCTCCACTTCCTATCAAAGAGACTCTAGCAAGCCATTCATAAAGAAGATGTAAACAGCCAGTGCCTTCAACTCTCCTCTCCAATCAGTACTTCAGCCCTTTTGTACTCTCACAGGTAAAAGTAAATAAAGGTTCCAAGAACTGAAAAGATCCCGAAAGGGACTTTGCCTTTACCTTCCCACTTTCAACAACCAAGTGATAAACCTGTTGTGTTAGCTCTTCCATGAAAACTTTTCTAGCTACCAACAGAGCAGTCATACAAGCCAGCCTGCAGATAAAGCCTCTTCTACAAAGACAGTAAGTATTATTTCTAGATTCAGTTTTATTGTTGTCATTTATTGTTGATTCTCCAAGCTGAGGCCAAGAAATAACAATGCCTGGTTGTTTGAAAGGCATCAAGATAAGATTTGTGAAACATTATTCCAGTGTGGTTGGTGCCATGTTAAAGCACACTGAAGATGGATTTCTGTTCAGAGAAGATGCATTTTTAGGATGAGTACAAAAGCCAGCACACAGTGTAATTTTGTAAGGCTGAATTATGAGGGATTCATTAATTTTAAACTAATTATGAATAAAAATATGTCTATCCTGACATCTGGCCCTCATTAGCTCCTCATCAGGAAAAATGAGGCTTTCAGCCAGAAATGCCCACAGGGCAAAAACTTTCCCAATTGATTACTATAGTTAAATTCCTAGCTTTACCTGAAGCTAGTTCCTTAGCTGAATTTGCAGTCTACCAACAGCTATGCCTCCAGCCTATCCTGGGAAAGAAAACACCTGCAAGCCTAAAATAGGTTTCATTCAATACCAAACTCCGACTGAGCATCGATACCCATCAAAAAAAAAAAACCAAACCCTACCACAAATAATAAGTTGTAACGCAGTCCCAGTTAACCTTTCTGTAAAGCTTTTAAGAACCACAACAATTTCAGAAGCATTGCCATATATCCTGCTGGCCAGCTTTCCTTTGATTCATTTACCATGTCTTCAGGCAAAATCCAAAAATTTCAGGCTCACAGTAAGTTTGCCTGGGCTGAAATTTCAGTGCAAGTTTAGCTCTATTAATGAAGGCAGATGGACTGCTTTGGAGAACCTACTGGAAAATTTTTACAGAGATAAATTAATTTATCTTTTTGGAAAAAAAAAAAAAGATAGGTTGACACACACACACTTTGACTCTCAGGAGGAGGACAGTACTGCCAAGGTACATGAAACTTCCCCTTGTGTAATTCTCTGATTTCCTGAGCAATGTAGAGGCACGGAAAACCTATTTCTCTTCAACAGTCTGCTTTCTCCAGAATTGGGCTACTGTCTCTTTGTATTCCTCTGCTGCCTGACTTGCTTCCTAGCCCTGGAGCAACCAAGTGTAACCTTGGCATCACTGGAGTACACATCCAGAGATACATGGTTAAACTGTCAGCTACTCACCAAAAACATTCACTGCTGAAACATGTTGATCCTCTTGTCTTAAATGAATGGGATAAAGACAACCCCACAGCTATGTACAGAATGCCCCTACTCAGTCAGTTTTGCCTTGTTATTTCTTTCTGAAGGCTTTCTCCCCACAGAAAACAATTCAGAATTCTGTCTGACATATGCAGAAACAGGTTAGATTTTCACAACTGCCTTTACAAGGATGCCTGGGAACACTCCAGTTTATAGCCCTGAGACTCAAAAGCTGGCAGACTGTATACATACTCATTCTTGATAAAGGCATATTTGTTGATAGTTTCAATCACATCTTTGAAGAGAATTTTGGAAGTCAAAGTGTATCCATGGTGGACAATTGGTTCACCGTCCGGCCCATCCCAGCAGTCAACTGTAGAATAGAAACAATGACACCCATCAGACAAGTAACATCTGGGGCCACCATGTGTAGAAGACTATGAGACCCTGCAATTCCCTTCAGCAATCCCGCCAGACATGTACCCAACAAAGCAAGGTGTAGGTTCATTCCCCCCCTTCATCTATATCTCCCTCCTCACTGCGCTGAACATCCTTTTTCTGAAGAAAGTTCCTGGTCTTGACATTCTACTGTGTACAGATGACGGTTGCCGTTGTTTGAGAAAGCCCCAAGCAAAAAAAGATCTCCTTTAACAAGTGCCGAAGACTATTATGACAGGAAGAGAGATGACATAGCATAGCATTACTTTCATTATACTACTGCTAAACCTGGAAAGGAAAGCAGAGAATCTTAGCCAAGCTTCTCAGACCACAAGCAAAGCCAAGACTAGCCCTCCTTGGGTTTTGACTAAGCTTATTCTTGATTACAATCATATTTTCAAGAAATGTTTTACTCCTCTGAAGCACCCGTTGGCATGTCTACAACCTGATCTGAGCAAATCATGATATTGGCCTTCTGAAAAATTGTGAAAACACTTTGATGGTCAGAATACTAAAGATGATTATGAAACACGTACTGTCTCAGAAAGGCACTAGAAACATCAGAAGGGGTTTCACATAACGGCTTCCCGGTTGCTGCAGAGACTGTCAGCATTTCACATAACAGAACTCTACTTTCCTTATCAGAAATATCAGCTTTCCTCTTACGTGTAGCAGGAACTCTGCCATATTTGCCAGTTTGGTTGCCATACGCTTGGGTAGGAAGTATATACATCAATACATTCTACTGAATTTAGTATCCTCTCTACAGAAATATTTTTACCATTTTTTTTCCTCAGCACCAATGACTTTACTCTTCAAATGTCTGCCTTATTTCCATGCTCCAGAAACTTCTCCATTATATGGCAACATTATTTTATTGTTCTTTATGAAGGTAAGACATCGTCTCATTAGGCTTTTTCCTCTACCTAATTATGAAGTCTCCTGCAGAAGTCATGAGTCTTCCTTTACAGAGGAGAAACTAAACTATGGAGTCTACTGATGATTCCTTTTTGATCTTTACCTTCTACGCAACGACAGCCAGATTGCAGCACCCACGCATACATGTCCACCCTAGACTGGGACATCAGTTGATCTCCCATGAGGTAGGTATTATGTGAAGAGGTAATGAAATAGTGACTCAAAGGATAACTCATGTCCTGATTCACTTGGTAGTGTTCTGGGTTGAATATGTCCCCTGATGGACTCCGCATGTAATTGGTGAAACCTGTAAACAAACAATACTATAAATAATACAGTTTTGTCCTTTTTGCTGCTGCTGCAACCTTCCTAAAACCAGCGTAAAAATGCATCCCTACATTCACCAACACTTTTATGAGCAAGTAAGATAAATAACTAATATCACTACATCCCAACTGTCACAATGACCAATTGTGATTATTGCTTTCAATAAATTTCTGGTTGCTTTGTACATTTCTCTACTCTGCTTTTCCTGAAAAAATATGTCTACTTAACCCAACCTGACATTTTAGGCTTATATTTTTTGCCAAAAGACTCTGCTGGGACATTAAGTCGCATAGCATATAAAAGCCTCCAGATCCGCGGTCATATCTCAGCGAAATGAGTTGAAAGATAGGTGGTATTGTACTGCCTAGAAATAGTTTCCAGTGGCCCAATGCAGTCTGAAGCAAGGGAGATACTCTCCCTTCCTCTAGTTCTTCTGAAAATACCAGAAGAATGTCAACACTCATTGGCTTGTACAAGTCTCTAATTTTGATACGACACCGCATGCACAAACACGAATGTGGATGGGAGAGATCTGCAGAATGCAGAATATTGCATTACTGTCACTTTATGACACTGAAGTTCACTGCAATGCTCCAGACTTTGACACCAAGTTATTATATTACCAATTATCTGTAGCACTTTCACTGATGCTACCAGAAGAATTTGTTTTCCAAAGCAGTGGGACGCTTGCAACCATGCAGACTACATCACCTGGACAATTTCTGTGTTGAAATCATTGCTATCGTTCAGAAAGAAAGTTTTAGCAAGTTATGGTTTTTATCTTTGTATGAAATCGCTGCTCTCAGATCACCAGTATACTTTTGTGCGCATATACACAGACACTTTCACAAGACAGACTAATATTAAAAAATGTAACTTCCATTTCAAGTCTCCCCAAAATTCTTTTCATTCACCACCAATGAAATACTAAGATTTCCATTCGCATCCTGGCTTAACAGCTGCTGACAGTGATGATGCCTTTATTCGAAAGGTCTCTGCTTCAAGACTTTTAATTGTCCTGACATTTCACTCATTATTCCATAAATAAAACAGTGCCCATATAAAAATCCTGCAAACTTCTAAAGGTCTTAATGCACTTTCTCTGACTGTGACAGACCGGTGCTTTGTTTCACTAAAGCTACACAACGCAAAATAAATCCAACTCCAGTCCTCAAAATCAGTCTACAGAACACAGAGAAATTGAGCTTGAATAGAATTTAAGATAAAATGTCACCTTTATGATGGTTTTACATTTTGTGTGATGAAGGTTTTATTAAAAAAAAAGTAAAAGAGCTGATAAACACAAATAGCAGCCAAAACTTTTTGAACAACACACCAGGAGACAGTGCTAGGGAACCTCACCCTAGCCTAATATTTGGGTCTCTTGAGGCACATATGATCAACTCGTAAACCAGTAACACAGCTAGAGTAAAAGCAAAAAACTAACCAAGTCAGAGCAGATAGCATGAAAAATGTCAGCAAACATACATCTAATGATTCTTGGCAAATTAATCATCTCTTCTTACTACAAACCGATCAGCTGCTACAAGATTAATTCCACACATCGCTGTCAGGGCAGCCTCTGAAACAAAGCTATGGTTTGCTTTAACCACTTGTTGAAATAAAATATTAAAACTGTTATAATGAGTTCACACTAACTGGATCTATCAGCCCTAGGATGAAGAAATATGAATGAATCAAGATACTGTCGGCAATGTGTATCACAGACCTCCAGTATTCACACACTCAGGAAAAGCATACTGACACAGTGTTTTATTTTCATCAACAGAGGTAGGTAAGAGGTTCTTTGCAAGACTATGTTGAATGAGCTAATTGTCACAGGACAGTCCAAGGTGCTTCACAATACAAGCCGTCACAGCCGAGGACACAAGGCAATACAGACACATGAATGAATATGAATGGGCAAAGAATACTGTACTATAACTTCACTACTACTGAAGTGCCTCAGTGTGGGCAGGATGCTCTTGTCTGGGTTGTACCAGTTTAAGGAATAAAAATACAGCTTCGGTTTCCATAGCTGTTGTATTTCAGTCTCCCTAGGCAACACTCGATTTGTTTTCTGGAAGACAAGAGGGATCTAAGTCCCAACTACACACAAAGACAAGAAAAGAATAACGTGTGTGTGTGCACACATGTGCCTACGTGTATATGCATGCAGACACATATCTATGGTTATTAAGCAGTTGTTCTTTGTCAGTACCCAGTCCATCAGGGTGCCCCTTGTCAGCTCCTCAGTCACCTCTGTTCGGATGTTACCATCAATACTCTCCAGAAATCCCCTGCATTAGTTAAGCTCTAGATTAGATCTGTTCTGTTCTGTTGCACTTCCAGCAAGATACTGGAGTGCTTAAAGTCTCCGATAAGGAGCAGAGACTGCCAACGTGAAGCTTTTTCCAATTGTCTCAAAATGACCTCATCTTTTGCTTCCTCCTCAGCAGAAGACCTGTCACAGACACCCAGCAGAATGTCACCCATGTTGGACTGCTCTCTAATCATAACCCATAAACTCTCAACTGTTTTATCATCCATTCTTAGGCAAAGCAATTTTATAGATCAGGTTAGTTTTTAAAAATTTTTTGTTTCCTGTATGAAAAACTACCATTGTTTGAAAAGCCTGCTCTTACTTTTCTAGCTATGAGGAAGGCAAGATAATGAACCTGATTATCTATTATTTATGTGACTGCCACTGACTGTAAAGCACCAGAAAATAAGAGCGTTAATATGTCAGCTGCTACACTCATTTGGCATTAGTATAAGCTTTAAAATAAATTGAAAATTTAGTCTGAAAGTAGAACAGACCTAAATATATCCTAAGCAATCATCATTTCTTGAAAAAACCACCGCCTTACACAATATACCAGAAACTACCCACTTCTTCATGCAGTAAACTAAACTGAACTTACATTTTGCCACTTTTCACTATGACAACACACCTACAGAAATGGACAAGGCTGATTTTCAAAAGGTCCTAGAACTTTTCCACAGAATCTAATTGCTGAGGAATGCACTCTGTCCTTGGAGTCAATAAGATCTGGCAGAAGTTCTACTATTTAGGGGAAAGGATTTAGAATCAGTCCTCAAAACAACAGCTACCATCACGATGGTACAGCATCATTATATCCAGAGCAAAGGCTTTAGAAGCAGAGGTCACGAAAGCATGCTTCCAGACAAATTTCATCTATCGTCCCACTTCACGTGCTTATTCTGGATCAGAGCACTCCTCTTATTAAAACTTAAAGGATTTCCAAAAATACCTGCAGGAATGACTCAAATAAATTCTGCTGTATTTTACAAAAGCACAGACACATCCAGCTCCAGCTGACCTTCAATGACTGCTGCTTCATCATGATATGAAACTTCAAATCTTCCAAAAAAGTACCAATTTCCCTTTAGGTTCCTCAGCAAATAATACATATTAAAAAATCCCAAACCTACTGAAAAGCATACTCTATACAACATGACAAAATTCTATGACTATATATCATGCAAACAGATGCAATATTCTCATAAGGACTTAAACAGTAGCATCTTTCCTACAAAAGCTGCACCAGACAGCTTACCATCAATCCCCAGAGCTCCCTCCTTCTTGTTCTCTAGGCATGGTTCAAACTTGCTGATGATTTCCAGGCAGTGTTCTTTAGTCACATTTGTCATCTATAAAAGTAGCAAAAACGAAGTTTTAACTAGTTTTCTCGGCATACAGTTTAACAACCGGCCAGATTACCCATAGTGGTACTTAGGGTTTCCAGTTACCCAGTGAGATTCTAACTCCTGCCAATCAGTGTCAGGTCAGATAAGAACTAGGCTGCTGTGTGAAAAGTTTCTGTCCCATTGGCAGCTGCCGGATCACAGCCAATACAGACAGTTCTGCTTTGTAGGTCAAATCTGGTTAGAGTGTTACTAGGCTCACAGAGCATCCAAACAGAGCAAGCTTTGTCACAAACCAATGGGATTTTTCTCTTGTAGGATTAAAGGCTTAGTTTGCATTATGAAAGGGATTTTACTTTAAAATAAAACAAGAAAACGGCTCATCCTTATGCAGCAGGCAGAAAAATCAGTTACTAGCAGGGTAACAGAGAATCAGGACACAACGGTCTCAGTAAGTTCCTTGAAGAAATCTGCTAACTTCAAGGTTGCTTTGCATTCTCAACTGAAAAAGGAAAGAGTACAAAGGGAATTATATATCTGTAAATGTTGTCTTTTGTTTTAAAAGGGCCATTATGATAAACTGTAGCTTTTTTTCACTGTGCAAGGTTTTCATAATTCAATTTTAACACTATTATTTAATATTCCACCTCCACCCCATATTATTATACAGGGCATATACACATCACTTAGTTTGTCAGACAAAAGTACTTCACCTGTTTCAGATCAGTGACATGGGAAAATAGTCTTTAAGATCCACTCCAGCAATGGAATTAAAGCACTAAGGGGCAACTTAATTTGTACGACTATATATCCTCAGAAAACTTGCCCAGACATTAATAATCTTCTCAATAGCTCTTCAAAAACATAATCTTCCACTTTATGAACTGAGATAGTGTGACAAAGTAATTCAGTGTCTCGTCAGGGACTATGCACTAAGCCAAAAGCAGAGCCAGAAACACCATCTTTGCACCAGGGTATTGAATACTGGGAAAAGACAGATACTGATGGAATTGTCCTAAGAGAACCCATGGAAAACAAAGAAACTGTAGAGACTAGATTTATGGGCACAACAAAAGAGCCTACGGAAAAAAGAGGTAGTGAGAGCAAGAAGATTCAGGAAATAGTCACGCCAGCCTTCAAGAGGAAAACCAAAATCAAGAGGCACCTAACCGTCTATTTTACACACGCATGACGACAAAGTTCCCGCCCCTTTCAAAAGGCAATGCACGCGCAATGGCAAACAGAAAGCCATGCAGAGTGGAAGTCTTTCCCTGGCTTGGGCCTACCTTCTGTTCGATCTCCAGAAAGTGTCTCAGGTCATCTATATCCAGGTAGTCCTTGTGGTTGCTGTAGGTGAGCATTAGCAGGTACAAATCACGTCGCGTTGACATCATCTTATAGAAGGCGCAGAACTCGTCAAAGCCCAGTGTGCCCTGGTTATCATCCGTATCAGCCTCCTGCATGACACAGCAATATGACAATGAGATACTCAACTGCCTATCAACAGCCTGAACAAACTTCAAATAAACAAACTCCTGCATGAGAATAAAGCAACACTGAAATTAAATGCAGGTTGATACTGCCTGACATCGCTACTCACTGTGTGGCCTGCCAGAACATACCGATGTATCAGGCTGATGCTTGTCATATGCATGCTTTGCACAGCTTTCCCTTTGAACCTCTTACATGTATGCATTAGTGTGTGAGCCAAGAAACAACATTTAAGGTCTCTATTGTTCCATGGGGAACCCTGCTTGAAGGATTTCTTCTGTCTATGGCAATGAAGTAAGACAGTGTAAAATGCAACACAGAACAAAACATGCATATGTCTGGCACGGTTACCCACTCATGTTTTGTTGAGAAGATCATTAGAACCCAAGCCATCTTGAAATTAATTTTATATCCAGGAGGATTTGGGAGGTTATGTGTTAAATCCATGGCCATAAACTAGTAAGAGCTGCAAGAATACTTATTTTGCAAGTAAAGAAAAAAATCAAGAGTGAATGACACTATATTCTCAGGTTTATCTACCCCCTACAACATGTTGGTTCTTTACTTTTTCGGCTTAGGTGCCCCATCCTGTGATCCAAACCACCCTCAGTTGCATCGCAATACTGCTTACTGTTTGCACACAGTGGAGATAGAATTTCTTCAAAGAAATCTCGTTGAGAGTCTGATCACAACGGGATCCGCCCAATGATAAAACTATTTGGAGGAGAGATTACGGAATTACTGTGTTTCCTAAAAGACTGTTCCTAGAAGCATGAAAAAAGTTACTGAGAAATTCTGCCGGGGGAAGTACGAGAAAGGAAAGCTGCAATGTTTCCCAAACAGGATAGACAACACTCGCATATTTTATGAAAAAAGCTTATCCAGCACTCCCTACTTGGCTCTCAGTAAAGGAGTTGTCAGCACATTGCTTTGCTCACCTTCACTGTAGATATGTTAAAGCACATTTCAGGCCACAAAATTTAAAAAATAAATAAATCAGACAAGTTTTTATCAAATCTTCATATTTTTCCCTGGATTTCCTTCATGTACTGCCATACACGTGCACTTGTATCAGCCGAGGAAAAAGCTGGTAGTAAGCTCTCGCTACCAAGGACAGCAGCGCTGAGCTGCCTTCACAAAGCACCTCTCTCTTGCCAAGCTGACATCAATTCACAGTTATTTGCGCAAGAATGAAGCACGGCCATAACCCTGCAATTTAGTCTAATGCCCACAGAGATTTTGTAAAACTTATACAAACAGCCTCCTCTTTCCTTGTTCCCAAAGGACACCCTTGCTCCCTCCTCTTTCCTCTGGATGTTCTGTCTCTTTTCCAGTCTCACGCTGCGGCAGTTTCAGAGCCTGAATCAGCCACGACACTGAAGCTGACGGTACTACGGAGGGAGTGACGGGGAGAATGAGGATTCATGAAGTCCTAGATGAAGCTTCTTTAGAAGTCAGCCCCAGGTGAACATACGAATGCGTTTGCGAGCAAGAAATAGCTAACAAAAATGGCTTTTCCCATTGTAACTATGGCAAGATTTTTTTAAACAACTCACTACTTTTTAACTAGAAAAATTAATATTCAGGGTAACTTCCTTCAAGATCTACATATAATCTACCCTATTTTATCTTAAAATACTTGATGCAGCTATTTCATTAACTGAGAGAGTTGATTTTTAATTTCAAGGCTGCTTAATAGTCTGATTCTAAGCTATCAAGTAGCAATTATATTTTCAATCCAGACCAGCTCAGTTTCAATTATGCATTGCATGCGGAAAAAGCAAACCTATTCTTGTTTGTTAATAGCATTTGTAAAGCACCCGATACGTGCAGTAATTGTTATTGATCCCAAACAGTAAAACCAGAACACAGCATACAGTAAGTGCAATTTTTTTCCCAGGAAAGTTTTAGCCAGTCTTTTCTATTTGGCTTGCATCAAACATAACGGTTCATCCTGCAAGAGAATCACTTCAATCCACTAACTTTAATGAGTTTTTAAATTCAGTTCTTCACAGAGCTACATCCGTAAGCCTAGTATTTGCTGGTATGAATGAAAAAAACTGAATAAAAAAAAAGTAATCTGTAAAAAAAACGTTGGTTCTCTCTCTTTGTACATGGATGATTCTCAAAGGCTTTTGAGCCTGGACTGCATCCCAGAATTGAATTATTGAAAATCCAGCAATCACTAGGCTAGCAGGACTTTGTAGTAGACATGAAGCAGTGCTCAAACAGCTGCCATTCCAACTGTGAGATTTTCAGGCACTTAAATGTACACTATGTCTCCTAAGGTATATACGTACTCTGTCCAGACATCGCATCAGAAAAATTAAAATAGCCGAGAAGTCCTCACCTCCAATACTCTCGTAAGGTACCGCCTGCACCCCAGAGATAACAATTTTGTGTAAGGAAACCACCAGGACCTAGCACACACTGTTGCAGCGATAGGATTACAGCCATTAACCCCAGTAGTCAGTACTTTGGGAATTGAAATAACTTTCAGTTGGCAGAAGACTTCTGTTTTGCACACACTGCTGTTTAATGCAATAGCCTCATATAAAATCGTTCAGGGTCATACCCATACAGGTCTGAATCCAACAATTGGATAATTTATCACCTGCAGAAGTGAAAGACACAAACAGACTTTTTTTTTCCCCAAACAAAAGCAAAGGCAAAGGAGAGAGTATTTGCAAGTACATGGTGACTAGCATTTCATTCCATTAAAAAATTTCTCTATTTGGAAATATCTATGGTGTTATAATGCAATAGTGTGCAACAGCATGGACAAATCTACTTTCAAAATTCATTCTGGTCCACATAAATTTAATGCTACAGAAACAGAAAATGGTAACCAAATGAGGGCTATCATAGTAAGAGCAGCCCAACAGAAATGAGCACCTAGCTTCCTTGGGCATCCGTGTGCTATAAATCTTTTATTTCTCTTTTATTCAGTAACATAAAGAGAAAATGGTCAAGTATTTTAACTCCACTTCTAAACTTCTGTTTACATTTTCCCCCTAGCTGCAAACACTTTTTTTTGTAGGATTTTCTGCTCCTAAAGAACAACTCACCCAAATGATGGGTAAAAATATTAGCCTGATGCATATACTAGGATAACCTGTATTGGTTCATTACTGGAAACTTTCCGATAGCCTTTCCTTCCCTCCCCATAACCCTGAGTTGCTGTGGTTTCTACAGAGTTTTTCTGTCTTCCATGCTCCATTTGAGCTTATTTTACCATTGTAGACCCACAAAGGAATTTACATTGCACATAAGATGCAACCAGGCAGGCTTCAGCATCAGCTGTCAGCAGGATGAAAGAAAGAGCAGAAAGAGATGTAAGTTAAAAATATTTTCAACCCAGAGGCATTAGAATAAATACATACAGCCACAGACGAGAACGCAAGTTTCAAGGCCCATTTTTTCCCCAGCCAAACTAGTCAGAAGATTTCCAAGTTACACTCTTTCCCCAAATTATTATCTAACACTCTTCTCCGCTGCTCTAGTTAAGAGGCCATAATCAGAGGCCCCAAAGCGGGTCTGTGAAGACTACCCGTAGCAAAATGCAGTGGCTACATTGATTTCCAACCGAGGAGAGCGATCCGTTTGCCTTCCTTTCTTTTCTGAGGAAAAAGTTATAAGAATGACAGCTTCGTGTCCAAACTGAATACAGCATCAAGTGTACACATCTAATTGTTGTTCAGTTCCATGTTAAAATACTTGACTTATCAAAAGTCATGATGACCTTCACTGTTCTTAGTATCTCCTTGATCGCACACAAAGCTACCCATACCGTGCAGGAAACCACGTTTCCATGAGGTCTGCACACAGGACTCGCCAAGCTATGCAACATTATGGCTGTTTATTAAGGAACAAGAGCCAATACACTGAAGTTTATTTGCACAAGATTTATAAGCTGTATCATAAAGGCTCACTTGACCGTTTCTTTTTATTTTTTACTATTCTTTAGCAATGGAACAATTCTATAATTAGTGGCTGTGACTGGTGAAAGTGCTTTTCATTCAAGGTTCTTAACGCCATCTAAACCTTGGAGCTTAGGGTTTACACTTCTTACCACCCTTCTCTATATGGATCAGTTTCAGATACAGGTAGGTAATTCTCTAGGGAATACTAATTTAAGAAGAATGACACAGAGCCCTCCTACATGATAAACAGAACTTAATTTTTACATCTTAGCAGAGATCATGTCAAAATGTGAGCAACTGCTCATGAATCGGTTTCATGAAATTGGGCTTAGAACATTTCTCTACCCTAAGTTAGGCAAAACATACATATTCAGCTACATAAAATGCCTTCGACAGATTCAGACTTTCAAGAAAGCCATTGGTAGATAGGTATTTGATCTCTTTCAGTGCTACTGAAATTCCAGTATTTCATTTTCTCTCACAGCCTCTCCAAGCGAACATTCTTTAACATACCAGAGCTGCTGGAAAATTATGCTGAGATGGCCCTGACTCCATGTGGCGCAAGTGTCATGATAGTCCACTATGCTGAAAACTATTGATTCAACTTCTGCTTAGGTCCTCACACAACAGAGTTTTTATTACAAGGGCATACACATCTTCATAGTTCAGTTGCCCAATAAATTGGGTCAAGGTCAGTAGAATGCAATGTCAAACAAATACCTCTTAGCAGTACAAAACACATGACAGATATGGAAGTTTGCATACTGGATATTTTATTAGTACCAGTTATTGGAGGCTACTGGATACTTTAGTAGGTAATATTTATTAGAGAGAATGTAATCAGAGGAGGAAACGTGACTGAGTTTCAGATCAACAAGTATAGCAAAAAAGCAATCCTTGTACTGCGTGTCTTCATGTTATGTAACACCAGAAGGTACCTGGTGAAATGCCTTTTTCTGTGAGTAACTATTCATCTATGACGTGTTTCTGGAGCTCTTTTCAATTTACCAAATGGAGTGTGTAGTATGTCTCAGTAGAGTGGAAACAAACCAGCTGCTGAAGTATTTACAATCTCTCCTACTAGGTTTCATGTTAAATCTCCAGCAGCTCAATCACTGTTCTTTTAGAAAAAAAATACGTTTTCTTTTCTTACCTTAAACATTTGCTTGACTTTTTGTCGAGGAAGGTTCACATTCAGTTTGTGCATTAGCTGTAGCACTTCACTAATACTCAGACTGCCGTCACCATTTTTATCTGCCTCATCAAAGGTCTGCTTCAACCACATTGAACAGGAGTTAAGGAACAGCATGGAATAGTAAGGGATATTACTGAACTTTATGTATATATGATTTTTTTCATGTTAGGAAAGACTGTATGTGAGACTGGGGATGAAAGAAAGTTCAAGGTAATATGTAACTCTATTCATTTTATTTCAGTAACAGTTCCTAGACTTGCTATGCTTAACATGCAACACATGCTATTTACCCATACTACAGCACAGAAGAACTAACTTCTGAGCGAACTGAAATGTTGCGTCACACTTTGTCCTGTATAACCAAATGAAATGGCCAGCTTTACACAGGGAGTAACAGAAGAAAGAACATACCTGTATGTTTGTCAGTTCACTCCAGCCCTTCATCTCCAAGTCTTGCCTAGAACAATCCTCTTCAAGAACTCCTCTGTCTCTGGAAACAGGGAATACAATGGGAACCGCTTTGAAGCTTTGAGCCTAGTGTGTCCTTTTAGCAAAACAAATACTTAAAGGAATTCCTATGCTATCGATAGCTTTCCCATTTCCACTGGGAAATACTCTCAAGATAAGTACGAGAAGGATATTGGTCTCTAGTCCTTTGGCGTTTCGAGAGGCTGTCTTCATCACTGATCCCTGCCATCAGATATTTTAGCCCTGTGATCCAGGTGCGTGTTTCCTCTCCACTGGAAGATACCAGGTCAAGAGATTCCATATGGTCTCCATAGTAGATGCTGAAGCAGCAGTTGGGATCAAAACTGCCATCGGCATAGCGCTGAAAGATCTCCGATTGCTTCCCCTCGCAAACCTCCCGAATAGAGTCGATAGAAACTAGAATGACAAAAGCACGTAGTTCATTAGTGAATGTGTGCATGCCCACTGCAGAGAAATCCTGTAGAGAAAGGGCCCAAACCTCACATTGCAAGGTCCCCAATTCACACAGGTTTTGCCTGCAACTCGTTCACAACATACTACACTACTGCAACCTGTACAGCTAGTAACAGCAACTTAATCTTCATAAACTATTAATCATAAAATCATTTACTGCCCTTTAAGTTCAAGTACAACATTCTTCTTGACCACCTGTGAATGAGCCAAATCCTTCATGCTCGTTTGTTTATAAGAAGGCAAGACCCTAGGAGAAGTCAGAAGAAAGGTTCTGTGGTTGACACTCACTTTTGGCTTTCTCGTTCTTTCGAGAGGGTCTCCATCGAATACATGACTTGTGCTCATCCAAGTAATAAAAGCGGACCAACCCTTTGGAACTGCCGCGGAGTTTAATCATCTGGGTGCCAGCTTGCATGGAACTCATACATCTTTCCACTGAAGAGATAAATACGGTGATATCAGTAAGTCGGACTTTGCTCCCTTTAAAATCATCTTTAGAGGAAGAAAACACATCAAGCAGTTTGCCAAATTAACCATTCAAGTCAAAGGATGAGATTTCCTGTGCAGTCTAACATAAGAGTTCAGGTTATATGATCAAAAAGTCAGAAAGATTCTTGGCAACTGTGGATTTACCTATAAACGTGCAAGTTTTCATTCCCATATTAATAGGTATGAAACACACATATGTTGGAATGGGCACACAGTACATACCCTTCTTGAGATGATCTTAAATGCTTCATTTCAGCTCCTACAATAAAAAGACTTGTGCTGGACACAGTATAACATTTCACCTGGAAGTTTGTATCCTTGGCCGCAAAAACTAGCACTGTTTTGTCCATGTCAGGAAAGTTATTTTCATTATGCCTCGTGGTTTTGCCTCTTAAACATACAGTAACCTTGTGGCATAATTTCTACAAATTTTTCTCACATTCCTCTTCGTAAATTCTGGAGTTTCTGTCAGCAGTATCACCGTTTAGAAGTACCATAGTTTCTGATAAAGCAGTTTAGTTTGCATTCTGTTTATTCAGAACCCAATTTAAAAAGCAATTAATTATCCAACTTGGTCATCAAAAGCATTCTGGGAACCCTATAAATTCAAAGGCTTTTATTTACAAACGACTTCAGAATTAAACCATTTTCACTGCCTCAAAAATCAACAGCAAGAAGGTGACTAGAATCCAGTGTGTGACTGCAAAGATGAGGCCAGCTTCAAAGGCTACAGTTCTTACAAAGAGGTCTACAGTTAGGGTCAACAACAGAGTAATATTATCCCACACGAGTCAGAGAAATGTACAGCTGAACAAAAATCTTAACAAGTAGAAGGGGGCAGTATTTTGATTTGCCTTCTTTAATATAAATAGTATTTTACTGTGCTTAAAAAGATTCCAAAATTTTCTTCTTGGGAGGAAACTGAAAGAACAATACCGAGCAGACATTTGCACTGATCAATGTTTTGTGTGAAGCGCTCAGATGCTACAAGTATGAACCAAAAACTGTCAGTTTTTTCTGTCCTATAACATATGAGTGAATACTCACATTTGCATTCAAGTGAAATACCAGTTAAATATAGTTCTTTATGACTGAGTTAGAAAAAACATTGAATGCAAACAAAGTTGGATTTGTAGCCCATAACCTGGTGCTGCGGAAGACCTGTCATTTTCTCATAAGCACCTTAAGTTCGGAAGCTCAATTCTATAAGTACTTAGATAAGCTGCTCCCATCATGTGGACAATCCTAATAAGCAAACTCAGAAAACACCTCTCCCTATTGAAGCAGTTACAAGATTAGGACCTAAAATGCCTGGTAGATCTATATAATTATATTCTAGCATTCAGTCCTACTTCATAAACATTTAGCCACCATTTGTCCATACCCATGACTGATGAAACACAAAGCACATTAAAAACACACTAATAAGCAGAGTAGAACAGAACTACCAGCAGCACGCTTATTTTGGGGGATTTAGCTGAACTAATACTATTCATCTTCTGATCACATTCTAAATCAAACAACTATCAAGCATCAGTTTCTAAAATAAGCACAAAGAAATTCAGACAATATTCCTAACTTGCTCGTTAACACCAAAGTATGACAATACATCTGCAAGAAGGAAACCATATTTGTAAAGGAAGCGTTTGATCTTTCACAAGAGGAAGAGTCTGAGGCAAAGCTAAGCTGAATTTATCAGCAACATTATTTTGAAGCTTCTTTAGTAACAAGACAACATTTTTAGAGTGACAGAACAACACTTGGACTTCTGCGAAGCACGAAAAAGCTTTATAGCCCAAAGGCGTATTTCTCTCCAGAAGCAAGAATGCCCATTTTCATTATGTACAGAGCCATCACAAAGGCACTGCCTGTCTGCTCTTTACATCACACTTTTACTTGCCATCCAGGCCAAAGAAAATAGTAAACTCTGAAAACAGTAATTCTAGAAAGTTGAGATGGAGTATCAGCTTTTCGTCCCGTTGCTTCTATGGCTTAAGTCATTGATCCTACAAATTTGCTTCAAACTGTTGCAGCAAGAATCCAACAGACTTTTCTTCTTCCACATCACATAAAACCACACTCTCCTAGGAGGAGGCTTTTCACCTATATTGCGCTTTGTCTCTGGGCCCTTAAAATACGTGCCCTCCCAGGGATTCGGCAGCATTACAGATAGTACAGCCAGCAGCCTTCAAAGGCACAAGGCTTAGAAGCAGCTCCCTCAAAGAGCTCTGCTCTGTCTCAGCAGGGCTCCTCTCCTTTCCTTGGGAACTGCTGTTAAACTGAGGCTCTTGCATGTGAAGCCCCTGGGAGCAAGGCTGGGGCCATGCCTAGCCTGCCCCAATACGAAGCATTCTTTTGAAACTCAGCTGTTGCAAGGAACTAAGCTTGACAACATACATGTAAACTGTTAGCGACTGACTGTGTCCCAGGAACGAATGCAGACTCATGTTTTCTGCCAGGTCTCCCATTTATTTCCCATAATGACAGAGGATAGCCTGTAACTTGATTTTTTTATGGCTTTTCTGCCTGGTCTGTTTATGTAAAATTAAAACTATTACCATGTCCAATGTATTTATATATTCTTTTCAGACCTAGAGATGAGAAGTGTAAATTACTACTCAGATTCTGGATGGAAGAATGAAAACTAATATACGTAATAAGTATTCTAGTGAGTACAGATTTATAAGCAAATACAAGGAAATTCTGAGGTCAGGCTCCTCTGTTACCAATCTATACATACAGATTACAGATGGAACAGTGTTCAAACTAAAAAAGTCATTTAATGTATTCTAAAATGCATCAAAACCAACACAATTCTTTGGGGTGATTCAAGTCTAGTTCTTGGGCAAAAGCAAAACCACCCAAGAATAAATCTTTTTTTTTTTTTTTAAGTCTTTCATGGCATGTAAATGAGAATAGCACACTGATGAGAAGACAAGTATAACTGCTTCTCCTTACCACTGCCCAGATACCTTTGTTAAGGATTCATTTTTAGACTTCAAATACAAATCCCTCAATCTTGCAGTGAATTGTTTTTTGGAAGAAACGGCTCCTAAGGATCTTCAATTAAGTCTGAAGTTTTCTTCTTGGTTAAATAAAATTTTGCACTTCAATAGTACCTTTTTGCAGAATTCGGCTGATGTTCAGCTCTCTCTTGATCTAGTGAATTGCCTCAATTTGCAGCTGGACAAAATACAGTCATGGAGAGAAGACAGATCTCTGTACTGCAGCAAAAAGCAATGTCATAGCAGAGCAGGAAACAGAAACATAGAACACTTAGTTCCATTCTTGTGTTCTTACAAAGTCACACTAGGCTGACGCAGCGAAAAGACTCAAAGTGATGTTTCATAGCTCATAGTAACATTTACAGTTACTATAAAAGTTTTAAAGTAACAATAAATAACCAAAACACACAAATCATAAATACCTACAATTTGTCCTGATACAAGAAGAAAAAGAGCCCAATTTCAGGCTTATTGTTAGAAAGACGTTCCAACATCTGTTAATGAATTATTTATGGTTCAGCGGCATTATTGTTTTTTAGGAGTTTCTGGGTTTGATGTAAACGTGTGAAGGAGTGGGAGTATTTTAGCATGTGACGATGAAAAGAAGCTAGAAGGATTGAGTCATTGAGTATTTTTATACATGGACCAGCTTTGTCAAAAGATTCACGTCCAAAGTTCAATCCAGCTCCAAGTTACGTCGTACAGCTTTGGCCCTAGCCAGTCTCTTCCGAAGTCAGAAGGCTGGCACCACACAACTCTGCCGAGTTCTGCCCTGTTAACGGATTCTGAGAAGATGCATTCTGATTGTATGCTTCAAAACAACCGCTCTTCTAAATACTACAAGGAGAGGAAAACAGATTTCAGAAGCTTATTTCTCTTCAGGGCTTCCAGAAGATGCAACACGTTTGTGAGCCTAGAGAAACCCCTCCAGTACATGTGCATTGTAAGGGCAAGCTGTTCCCTTAAAATAGCACCAAACCAAAACAGCTTTCCCACATGCAATCAGAGGACTCCCACGCTTGTCATACATTCAGCACTGCAAATCCATTGAGAGGTAACAATTGCTACGTTCTTTAAATGTCTCACTGGAAATGGTTTTGCAGCTACGACTGGCTCATCAATAGGTAAACCAAAGAGCTGACTGGCTCCAACTATTCCTGCCGGGAAAATCAGTTTCAGTTTAGACAGGAGACATCAAATCTTTTTAAAAGTCAGTATATAAATATAATAATATAAAATAAACTATGTAATATATATATATATATATATAATATACCCAATACAGTGTGGTGGGAATTCTGTTCACCTGAAAAGTCTTAGAATTAGAAGATATTTTGAAAATTCTGCGTATGAACCGTACAATTGATTTCTGTGAGCTTGAGGAATCTCCATGACAGTTCTTCATACCACTGTCATAATAAAGGCTCCCAGAACGCCACTTCTGACCCTGAAGACATTCACTCTAGTCAAGGTCTTATCACAGAAGTTTTAACATTAACTGTTGGCTACAGCAACTGGTTTTCCTCCTTATACAGGCACCTACGCTAATGGAGTTAGTAGCAATTTCTCCTTGACACATTGCCTTATGAATCAAATTAATTGCTATTAACAACTTCTGTTACATATAGAATATAGCAACCTGTGGTTCATAATGGAGGCAAAGCCTATTTATTTATTTTTAATGTTTACATTTCACTTATTGATTGATTTTCTATTTATTTATTCTTTATTATTACATATTTAAAGTACACTATTTTCCTTATGACATGAACTCATTGAGGGAGATACTGGTTCAGTTTTCTCTTACATAAAAACTGAGCCATTCTTACCGGGTAGATTTTACTTCAAACAAACACACACACACACACACAGAGGAAACTCCCAAATTAAATAAAAAAACCCAAACAAATAAAAAAACCCCAAAAGCCAACCCAGAACCAAAACCCACAAAAACCAGAAGACATCGTCACGCAGTTAGTGGCATGATCAAGAGTTAGCCTAAGGTATTTTCCATCTACAGCGTTCATAGATCAGGTACAGCAGGCTGATTCACATCATTACGCCAGGATACAATTAAAACCCAGACCACATCCAACTTCATTAATCTTCATCTGTTTCATTTTGCATTCGTACAGCCTTGTGAGCAGGCCCTTCTCACTTTTTAAACCAACCATCTTACCACTAGGCACAAGAATATTCTCCCCCTTATTTGCTCTCACTGACTCAAGCTCACTAAATTTCAGGACTCTTTATTATTCTTTTCATTGGCAAAAACCTCTTAAAGTATCTTTGAAAAAGAAAATTTCTGTATAAATCTGCCAGCAGTGGTTGGGACAGTGTTTGCTGCGTATAAGAGATAATGCAAGACTGAAACCATCCTTACAGAGCACAATCCCTAACAAATGAGATGTTAGTGGGAGAAGGGATGCTCTTAATCCTGTGGAAATTATGGTGCTTAATTTGAGGTCAATCTGTCAGTTCTCCATCTCTTGGTTGAGACTCTGACAACCATCTGGATCCAGGGAAATGCAGAAGCAGAGTAGGGTGGTGTTTCTGGACCTCTGCAAAAATTCCCATTAATTTCCAAGCTATCTATACCTCCAACTTCCTTGTTAAAAAAAAAAAAAAATCTTTGATTGGGAAAGCTGACAGACATGTAGGACAAAAAAGTGCTTCCAAGGCAACAGGTAGTTCTGGTCAAGGTCGCTGCAGGTTTCTTTACTGGACATGAGTGGCCCAAGAAGACTGCTATTAAAATGCATTTACTAGAGGAGGAAACATCTCATCAGCCATTTCCAAGTAGGTTTGCTGCTTTTACTACCTATTTAAAAGAAAGGCTGCTACGAGACAAAAACGGAAGCTTATCAGATAGCTAGCGAAGCTTAAGATTTTGCCATTGTATATCAGTATTCAGAAAAAAACCTCTCAAGAGTCCATTGACCTACTATGGAAGAAAACAACAGAGATACTTCTAAATGCTCATTTCAAAGACTGAGAACTACAAATATTGCATGAAAATCAAAGAGTTAAGAGGTGTACAAATTCTGGTAGATAGCAAACCTATCTTTCTGCAGGTTTGAAGAGGGAGATAGATTCTATCTACGCAATAGAAAATTTCAAAAGCTCTACACGTCAAAATGTACAAATTTGAATTAGCTTTTCCAGAAGAACATAAAGAAATCAGTAATGAAATTATAACTAAGAGGTTCTTGAAGACCAAAAGATTTGCACTAGCGACCATGCAAAATGACACAGGCTAGGGCTGCATCTCAAGTTCTTCCTTCTTCCCCCACACTACCACTACACAAAGCTGTCACTAAATAAGATATAAACATGAAAGCTTTCAAGATGATACTGTCTTGTTCAATTAAGTGGTACATATTCAGCCTGCATCTTACCAACATGGCCGATTTTCCATCTCGGAGAAGCTACGATGCTGCCACCAACCCAGAAAAACTCTTCAGCCAGACGGGCCACTGAGAACTTATTTTGAAGCAAGAGAGTTTTTGAGGCATCCATATCTGAGACAAAGGGCAGCTTCAGAGTTGAATACAAGCACTGACGGCCTGAGTAGGTATCAAGATTCTGTAGGACACATTTTCAGTGTAATAGCAAAAAAATACTATCAGAAAAAATCAAGATAATTGGTGATTTCCAAAATCCAGTGGTATTTTTCAGGTTGTTACAGAGCAGTTTGACAGTAAATTCAGGCCTCCTCCCCTATCCAGATACAGAATATTGAAATCCCAATAAAATTCTTTTTATTCTATGTGACGTACCTATGTGCCTATTCTTGAGGATTGGGTGGGTTTCAGTTCCACATTTTAAAGAAGACACATGACGGACATGGACAGGGCCATGAGGCAAGATGGCATGTAACTGAATCCATTTCTGGAAAGAAAGGCCTCGTGATGATATTCTTTTTCCTTTGCTACTTTACCAGTTGCTAAGCATCCACCAAGACATTATACCAATTTACAGCTGTTGACTTCTCCATGCTGCTTCCTCCTTCTGACAGCAATTCCTATATAAAGGTACCCCTTTGTCCTGGGTTATAGATTTGATTACTAACAGATTTGCAAGTCCCACTCTTGCTGACAGCTTTACTTGCTCTTCAAAACCAACCAACAATATCCATTGCAGTAAGTAAGTGCAAAGTTAATAGTACAGTCCGTTCCCCTCTCTGCCCTCCTGAGCCACCCTTGCCTTTCACTGTGAATCTGTCCAGGTGCTTAAGCTCCTCAGTCTCTTTCCAGGTCTGGAAAAAAAAACCAATCACGTTTTCTTCTCATATAGCTCTTCAAAATAGTATTGTACCAGTCTTCATCTTTTCTCAGAAGTTTCTCCTCAGTATTTTAATGGACACGTCTGATAAAAGAAAGAACATTTCTCTCTAGGCAGTAAAAACTAGATACAATGCAAACACAGCAACACATGTTTGCTTCAAATCCTAAATCCATCATACGCACTAATCCTAAAGCCGTGGTTCTGCCCTATCCAGTGAAAGGATTTAGGTGACACGTTACAGCTGTAGGGGGGAGAAAAGGTTTTTAAAAAGTGCTTTCTTCTTCTCCTTCTTCGCCTGTGTTCGCAGCATACTTCCATCTCACAAGCCATTTAGGAACATCTTTGCAAACTGACACAACCCCACAGAAGATTCTTGCTTAGGACACAAGCCAGGCACCTACACTGTACAGAACAAATGCTGTACACAGAAACCAGGAACAGTGAGGGTGCTTGACAACTGACAGAGATCAAAGCAGGTAAGGATTAATTTTTAAAAAGCACTAAGTCACTACCTCATTCCATTTGAAATGCATCCATTAAATTCCAAATACAGAAATCTGTCATTTACGATATCACAATCTCTTAATCTACATTAAGTTTTAAGTACAATATACAATTGCTCTTGCCATCTGTGATCTGTACAATGAGCCTAATATGCTTCAAGTTTGATGCGCTAAACACAAATTGCCCATTTAAAAACACATTCATTAAGTGCTTCCTACTCCTCCTTTCACACTCTGAAAAAGCTTTAGAGTAGTTAATTCTAGAGATGATTCACTCTCAATTAGAAGTTGTTTATTTCACCACCTATGCCCAGATTTCTTATACTGTGCTGGACTCAGAGTTTAACCACAGATTAATTCCAAATAAAAAACAAACTGGGTCTGCGCTAAGGGTCAACAGTGGCAATAATGCTACGTTCTTGTCATGTTCTGCTGTTTACTCAAACACTTCAGCAACAGCCTTCCATTTTCCTAAGGCATTTCGAGAGTAATTTAGCAAGATGACTGCAAACTAATTGTCCTGAGATGAAGAGCAACTTCTTCTGTAAAATGCTAAGCAGCATATATCCATGTATAGAAACCTGATACACAGAAGGCAAGAATCCGGGCAGTACTCTTCTAAAGCTCCTAACTCTTTTTTCAGATCAAGCAAGATCTAGCGTGGGCCAGAATGAGACCTGAGAAATGTAAGCTTAATTACCTGCTTTACCACATGCTTCTCTGAATTTCTTAAATAAATTAGTAAACATCTTTGTGGGTAATCTCCATGCTATAGAAACAACATCTTAAATGAGGAGAACAACATTGTTGTACGTCACAAGGGAAGAGATACAACTAAACTTTAAGGCTCTCACTTATAAGGAGACAGAGTTAAGGTAAACTTTTGCAATAAACCAAGAGTACTGTGGCTGTTTAGCTCCTTTTTTTTCCTCTTGCAGCACTAATCAGAAGGATTCCCTGCAGTCTTCCCGGTTGCACATGCAACAAAACCTCGGTAGGTAGCACTCTGTGTGCTAGGCAGCAAAATGTACTCCTTTTAAAATTCAAAAATTAATTCTGCAAGGACATCCTAGATTCTGCATTAACCATTTATGTGTTATCAACCTGGGGACAAAGGAAAGGGAGAGAGAGAGAGTGAAACATAACTCCTAGTGCAGTATTGCCCTAGATATTCGTTTCACAGTTCAGAATTAGAATTCTGCACAAGCAGGACTTTGAATGTGGATTTGTTTTTAATTGAGCACGGAGAAATGTCAGTGATTTATAGCACCAGAAAAGAACTATTTCAATGTTCAAGTTAAAGTTATGTTTGTATTCCAAGCCCAACAGGAGAAGGTTAATTTAAATCCTTCTAGCTGGCACTACCAATCCATCCTTCAGGCCTCCTAAGAATATGATCATATAAACAGAGAGAAATAAAATCTTTCAAAAAGCCTCTCTACTTACTGATTACGCTGGATACTAGGTAACAGTGTGGGAAAGCAACAGGAAATAACAAAGGGTTAAATGTGACATAAACCCTCTCCTAACTCTTAAGCATACTGAGCTGAGTACTTAGGATATAAGCTTATTGAAAGGTGTTTCTATTCTTGCCTCACTTGACATCCTCGGAAAAAAATTGCTCACCTGACAAAACACGCAGATGAAAGACTTCTTTCCATAGCACTTCAGAAACTTTTATTCTCTAAGTGTAACAAAGGCTTTTCATGCTACAAAAAGATTTGAAAATCAACAATGTTTGAGTCTGCAGGCTCTGCTTAGCCTGTGGCTTAGCTAAAAGTGAAATTTAGAACACTTGATGAACAATGCTAGCACACCAAAAGTCTTGCAAAAGAAGAAATTCACTTCAAGAATGGCAAAAAAAGCCAGGCTCGATCATGCAAAGAAATAGCATCTGCTAGAAAATATAGGAGCACAACATACATATGGTTTGGAAGATGGAGAAAAGTGAGCAAAATGGAGATCCTCCTGAGACAAATGGGTTTATCGTTCATGCAATCCATCAGGATGGATCGATTCCAACATGCATGCTCTACTGCTGAGGGGAGGAAAAAGTGTTAAAAATTATTTAATACATAGGGAAACACCTGTAGCCCTCAAAGTAGAAAAGACAAAACTAAAAATGTCAATGCAGGAAATTTTAACACACAGGCCAAACTCTGATCTCTCTTTCGTCTTCTGCACGTCAGGATCAAGCATAAGACAAAGCAAGGAAGAAACAGAAGGGGTAAATCAGGCTCACAGCGTAGCAAGAAGCTTGAGCATATCGGGTAACAGCATGCACGCGCAATTTCTGTACTTCAGCTGGCTACCAGCCGAAGATGTCACAGAAAATACTTCATGTGTACTTAAACTGATTTTCAAAGTTCAATACATTGATCGCCAGAGACATTAAGTATTACAGACCTGATACTGTAATTGATCTGTAAATCCACAACGATTAGACTTGTAACTTCATAGCTACGCACTCCATTTATCCTTTCATGAACACGCTGCAGACCCAGTTTACCAGATTAACAAACTAATCTCATCACAAGAGGCTGATTCAAAAATACTTAGAAACACATGGGCAGCAATTAGTGATACACATATTAACTTTAATACAGGTATCACTACTTCCCACTTCCCATCCAGGGAAATCTTGCTCCTAATGGCTCTAGAATAAAAAAGAAAACGATTGCCAACCCACAGCACAAATCATAAAATAAAAGGAGGAAACAAAAGGTTTTAATGTCATCTGGCACGCTGCCATTTGTCTGTACGCTCTCACCTACTTATATCCTCCCCATTGCACTTTCAGCTGTAAACAAAAGCTGTGGAAAAACTGCAGAAATTAGTTACAGCTACATCTTAGATACCCCAGCCTAAGATCTTCATATGAGTGAGTAGGTCTGTTTCTGTCTTCTGAACTACTAAATGCCAGCATGTTCCTAATAACAAAAGCAAAGAAATCTCATTGAAATGGCCATCACTAAATACAGTTTAGAAGCACACCTGAGTAACAGTAAAGGTTCAAAACCCAACGTACATAAGCACGAACAGCAGGAGCACAGAAAGCTTGACTTGAGGAACCGAAGCCATGATGCTCATTCACTGCTTCTAAATGGGTGATTTATGTTTCTTCCCTTTCCCCTAGAAACGCTGCTTCCTAAAGATCTAAAGCAGCATGATCTAGACAGCAAGACCAGCCAACTCAGTTTCAGCTTCTCCTCTGCTGGAGCCATTTACCTTTGAGTTTCCACGGTGCCCTATGTTCTTTTACTGCTATGTGTCTGCATGCAACAGCTGCCTATGTTGCTGGCACGACCTCTTCCCAGGAAGAGGGATACGAGGGGTCTATGCTGAGGAAGCGCCAACAGCATCTGTTATGTTTTGTATTTTTGTCTGACTGCACAACTTCTGCATTAGCTATAGTAAGAATTCACTAAAACAGCCACTTTCAGATGGTTTTGGTAACTTCCAAGGAAGGCACAAATTGAGATACATGGAGAGTTATGACCAGATTTCCTGCACTCAGTCAATTGCCCATTCACAGGCTCAGAAAGGGCAGAGCACTAGCTGGGCCGCAACATTATCCCAACTGTATATAAGCTGCCTTTTCCTTAATTCTAACATAACTCCACTGTACTGACCTTTGACATGGACACAGACCGAGCTGTAGTCTATTACAGACTGCTAGACCATCTGGACAGCATCTCTAAGCACAGTAATCCACACTCAAGATTAAAGCCACACATCTTGCCTGTGGCAAATGGAAGCCAGTTTATTTACCAGTTTGTTTCTCACCCACCATGCTCCAAAGCTTAACGTTTTTGCACTGGCTCAGAATATACTCAAGGTATTCAGTTTAACTGAAATACATCTGTCTTCAGCACGCATCAATTTACAAGGCCACCAATTCCACTGGGAGAAACAGCAATGGCTGCAATGTTGCATGTCGTGGTGCATCCTTTCAGTGTTGGAGCTCACAATGGGCCAGCCCCGAGACAGCTGCTTTAGCTAAGCAACCACAAATACAAATATTTCCAGGGCTTTCCAAAACCGGTTAGAAAGTGCCATTATTAAAATGAACTGATCCTGAAATCCCCTAAAATACTTATTCACATGAAGGAATATTCGTGGAACCGGGACCCATTAGCAATAACAGCACTGATGTAATGACAACAATTAGTCTGCCTCCTTCTGTGATGTTTAGCTCTCTTGAGCTCATCTGAAAAAAATGATGCAATTATTTTAATTAAGTGAGAACAGGATTTGTGTTTTGAGCCTTCAAGTAGTTTTGCGTTACGGAAGACTGTTTCGTTAATAAACATATTAAGATTTGCTTGTCGTGTTTTATCAATGAAACTCTAGAAATATTATTAACCCTTTTCCACTTAAAACATGCACCATCTTTGAGATATTTCTATAGTTTTTGCCTTCAAAGATTAAAATATAATAACACTAGCCTACTAATGAACTCTACTAAGAATTCTGATGCTGGTTTTGGCAAAGAAAATTCAATTTCCAAGATACCTTTAGTTAAAAGGATTTAAAAGCTATTTGCACTTTTTTCTTGCCAAGCTGTAATAATGACTTTTTGTTGATTGTAGAAAAATGTCAGCAAATTAAGATTTCAAGACCGTAAATGTTGCTTTAAGATCACCTTGTTTCCAACCTCTGACTCATATAAGAAAATGCCCCTACATACTTACTGAAGTAATATCTTAAACTCTTTCAGCACTTTACCATCTGTTCAGTGACATGGGTCATAAACACTGAAAGGGAGATTAGGGCAGGTTGGGAGGGAAGAAATCCATCAATATTGTTGAACGCCTATGAAAATACCTCCAAGAATTCAAGAATCCAAGGCAAAATTGGTACAGGAAAACAAGACAGATTGAAAGACATTCTGAAAAGACATCTGCTTCTGAAATGCATCACCACTAAGAGATTTTAACTCACAAACTCTGCTTCCATATTTGGGGTGAATTTTAATATCTCTACCTGTAAGAGATTCAGAACTCTTCTAGACCTTTCTTTTGTGCCATGTACCTTTTAAAATATGTGACAGACTCCTTATTTCTTCAAATATATACCAGTTTCATGAAACATGGAAAAAATGGAGCTGCATTGTCTCTAGGAATAACCCAGGCCCTTTCTTCATTCAATGCTCTCCTCAGCTTCTCTGTCATCCAAGAGACAGTATTACGAGGGTGTACTGCAAATTGAGAGAAAACAGTGGGAGGATTAAGCCACCAAGCTTAAATCCACAATGGAGATGAAGGTCATCATGCTCTCTGTATGAAAGACAGGCAGGTTACATGGCAGCACAGAGCTACAGATGTACCAAGAAGAAATTGCAAGACGCTTGCTCTGCTACAAGGGTTACTGTGGGAAGACGTAGCTGACAGGTGATAGTGGAGAGCTTCCTCTAGAGACACTAGTTAAGTCCATTCTTCGCTGAAAACAAAATGTCAGAATCATTCATACAAAAAATTAGAAATCTGTCTGCAGTGAGGCGAAGCAGATGGCTTGTATTTAAACAATTTGGGAGCCAGAAAGTCCTGCGCTCAGGAACTTCAATAAAGAAATATACCCATCTCCCATCCTTGTAACTTCTTCCTATGAATTATAATAATCAGGTGTGCTCCCTCCCCATCTCAAGGACATTACAAAGTTCCAGCCTCTACTGACAGGCCTGACAAACAAGAATTGCTTATCTAAATTTTAAATAACACAATAACTTTATGAAAATGAGATTTGGCTCAGAACCATATTTTGGCTTTGAACTCTGCTAACAAGGACATGCTTTCATAGGGACTTACCTGATCTTGGGCATTTTCTTTGGGCTGGCAGGAGGAGGGCTGGGGAGGTGACAATATACTTTTCATTAATTATTAGCTGTTTCAGAAAATACAACATTTTTTCTTGTTTCTACCTTGTAGGAAAACCCGAAGTTCACAGTCACATCCCTTGTTAATATTTTAATGGGTGACTGTTCATGAAACTGCAGTAATTTTGTAACCTGAATGTATGCCAGTTCACAACATGGAATCAGTGTGTATTCTGAACAAAAGAGAGCAATGAAGGCAGAAACGTTATCTGAAAATGATGGAGGGCACTGAAATTTCCAGTAGTGCCTGTAAGCGTAGTGTTTGACTACATAGACTGTGCAAGGTGCAGGTGAAAATGGAGCTGAATCTTCCATAGGCTAAAATAAGGCAAAGGCATTTTCACGGGAGGTCACTGACTTGAGTTCCACTCAAAAGAAGTTGGAGCGTTTAACATTTGTGACAGAACTATTGAGAAAGCACAGTCACTCTTCAACTTCTTATTTTCCTTTCAGAAATATATCACTCTACAGAACCCAGCATCTGTAAATCTTAGAAACCAGCTGCGGGTGTTTCTGTAAGCTCAAAAGATGACCATAACTGTGGTTTTCTTCCAGCAGGAACCACCTGCTGTAATCCCCGAAGGCGAAAGGTTACGAACAGTAAGGAGCACAGTCGCAGTGAGTGCAGGCTGCTGAGTTGAAGTCCGCAACAAGGTCAGTGACTGCCAAGTCAATACAGCTTATTGCCCAATTTTTTTCAGTCTTGGATTCAGTATATTTCAGGTAAACATACAGGAAGTAATTGCTTCTGGGCTCTTACAGGGAAAGTATTTCTATCTTTTGCTATGGACTCCAATATCCACTGCAGTTTGAAACAAAGCAGTCTGACAGATTCATTTCCCTCCAGGGTTTAGAACCAGAAGATAAATAGGATTTGAAGGCTGATGAAAAAGTCAGCTTACTGGCTGAACTATGAAAATGGGCTCTCTGGAAAATATTTTACAGAGATCTACATTTAACAGTGTTTCTGGAGTTTACTCAGCACTGGGCTGGACCACATTCATTCTGTGCCAGGCCCCATCATGCCATAAAATTTAGTTGCTCTCTGTCACACAACATCTTCGGACCTGCAGAGGCCAATACTGATTATCTCTCCTCCTGTAATTCCCTAAAATGGGAAAGCTTTCCCTTTTAGTTGAACTAAATTCACATCCACCATACAAATGATTCTATCTAGGGACAGAAGGGGTAATAATCACAAGAATCTGCATGTAAGGTATCAGTTTTTTAAACTGTCCACTTAGCATTAACATGACATTTTCTTTGCAATGTTTCTCTCCTTTTTTTAAAATCAAACTGAAGACGAGGCATCTGTAGACCATCTATAATTGAAGTCAGAACAGCAAATAAACTACGTGCATCTTTAGTAACAAGGCAAAACCAGTACATATGATGCTGGAGAAATAAACACCTATGTATTGAATTTTCTTTGGTGACCTACATTCCACGAATAATCACCTTGGCGATATCAACTCCTCACCAAAAGACTTTTAAGGAATGCTTACAAATGGTGAAACAGAAATAATATCTAAGAAGGTGGATCATACTTGTGTAAGTCAGTTTAATTACAAGCTGCGTTAGTATCGGAACCTTAAAAGCAAATTCTGATTCCTTTTTTCTGCTTATTTCAATTTATCATAAAATTATCATTAACAGTGACAACACAAAAAATAAAATAATTTTGCTAGAAAATATCTAAAAATATAATTGAAAAGCAAAACTGTAATCATTCAACAAATCAACAGACTTCATAACATGAACCTATAACAAGCTGATATTCAGCCCAAGAAGTAGCAATTAATTCAAATTTTAAATTCTTTTGGAACTCAGCCAGAGATAGAAAGAACCATGGGAGCATATTTGAAGGAAGTATCAACTGTCAGTTGCTGTGGATAAAAATCAGCATCACATGCATCATCTCTTCTCCCTCACTTCTTATATCACACCTGTGTCAAACTAGCATAACACAGTGGCAGACCAACAACTCTGATAAAATTGAGACAAGAATGATGCCATTACTGATGCTTATGATCCTCACCTTAGAAATTCTGGACTTCCGCTACCTTATTGTTTCCCATCACGAACTTGCAGTGGGGTTTGGAGCCGCTATTGCTATGGGACAATACAGAAGCATTTAAAAAAAAAAAAAGACATGCCATGATGTTACTAAATACGAAAATAGCTGTTTCAGTGAATTTGTTTCGCGAAGGTTTCTATGACTGTCAAAATAAAGGATCCATCTTCATTTATGTTGTTCATCATGAAGTTTGACCTGAGAAGAACTTGCAAGATGTCACAACTACCAGATATAAAAATTAACTGAAGTACATCACGGAACAAAACACACATCATGCTTTAGGTTCCAAATCTATGCTTGCTAAGCACCTCATCTTTCATCATCACACCATAACAAGGACTTCTCTTACATCTTACTGAAGATAAAAACTGCTTTTTTACGTATACTAAGGACAGTACAACTTCTCAACTGAGAAATCAATTTACAATCCTATAATTAGACAAGGATTCACAGCAGCTAAACGTACCTTTAAAAAAGCTAGATATTCATCATTTCCTTCATATGATGAAGACCTCTAATTAGTTGGATTAAAAAAGCCCTAACCACAGCAAGGAAAAGGTAGTTATACATAGAATATTTGATGCTTTTCTTTTCTCCTGATCAGCTCTTATGAAATGAACAAATTCTTACAACATAAATATATACATTCAACAGCAGTCTCACATGAGATAAGTTTGGTCATTCCTTTAAAATTGATTTGTTGTACAGTGTTCATTCCCATTGTGCACTTGTTTCTCCCACATATAGGTAAAGGTCAGTGAAGAGGAAAATTTAATCCTACATTCAAGAAAACCTGTGCAGAATTTTCCAACTAAATTATTTTACTGAAAGTTCTTGGATTTTAAGCTGATCAGAAATAAAAATGTAATTCATTTATCTGCTTAAAATTTCTAGAATTGATATAGAACAAAATCTGAAAAGATATTTGCTTGATAAATGCAACTGAGAAGTACAGCTGAGAACATTGGTTCGTGCTAAGAAGCAGAGAAGCTACTTCTGGAGGCATTATTTTTTGCAGGTTCCTTCCTCAGTTCAACTAATGGGATGATGAATGAAAGACTGCAGGGTTTCAATCACCTTAAAAAAAAAAACAAACTTCATTGAACCGCCTCGCCTGTAGCTGGAGCTCATGGAACCTCTGCTCTTTTATGTTACCTCATTTGTTTTCAAGGTGCTTCCACTAGCTAGCTTAGAACGACATCATCTGGCAGAAACACTGAGTTGATGAACATCCTTAAATCTCAGTCTTGGCATTTTCTAACTGCAAAAAAGCAATGAACCTGAATAACTGCTACATGGATGATTCTCCAGGGAGATCCTCAAGCGAGAGCCCCTCTCTCTCATACCTGTTTTCAGAAGTTGGAACCTGAGCCTAGTAGTAAGAAGTCAAAAGGACTTTGAGTGACAATATACCTGCTCCACCATACCTCCCTTGAGGGTTTTGTCTGTTTAAAGTACAAATGAATCCACAATGGTACCTCAGGTTTCAGAGAACAGTAATTAGATGAGGAATAATCAGGTTGTCCCGTTGTGACATTTCCAAAACCAGAATATTTTGGTTTTCAGTCCTGAAACACTTCTCTTAGAAAACGCAATCAAGAAAAGTATGTTAAATGAAAAGGTTTCAAGCAAACTGTACCATTTCAATCGAGTCCAAAACTTGGGGATTTACAGCTTATGAAGATTAAGAAAACCACATTCTTTCCTTGGAACAAGAAAAATTGTTGCACATAGGAAATAGTTTCTCACCATTCTCTCTAAATAGCATCTTGTTAACTTAGAGTTTGCATGCTTCTAAATTCCTAGACTCTATGCCAACAATAGGCTCAGGTGAATAAACCCTTATGAAAGTTACAAGGTTTGAAAATATGCTTCAAGTTTTTTGCTATTTAAATAAGTACTCACAATGCCTAAATACATCGCATGATCTCTGCTTCATTCTTAACAAATCTCAAAGGAAAATATTGGTTAATGTTTTCCTATTCTTCTGATGCAGACTGAAACTCTTTCATTGTTTACCTGAATTATTTGCATAGCTCTCACAAACATTAAATCTGTCACAGACTAGAATTATTCTTGGATTTGATATTACTTTTACTACTAAAGAATACCATTAACAAAATAATATTAAAATACAGAAAAAACAATGGCCATTTCTAGCTACAATAGCAGGTTTTTCTACATAATGTTCTGTGGACATCCTCTTTTTTTTAAAATTACAATTCTGCTCCTTAATGAGACTCTTCCAAGTCAGTTTGCTTTAATTTTCACATTCGCATCTTCCTTCAGTTACTGGAACAGTATTTGCTGCAGTGATTAGTGTTGACACAGGTACAGCCACACCTGTCTGCATCACCTTTTCTCACTTTTTGAACGAATAGCAGTGCTTTACCTTATTTTTGGTACGCTAATAGACACAGAGGAGTCAAAACAAGAGTTAATGGATGCCAGGCTTAGTTCCAACCCCTAAACATCAAGTTAGGTCCGAGCATTTTTCACTTCGGTAAAATTTTACTCTAGATACGATTTTTTTCAACAAATGTTACAAAAGAAAAGCAAACTTTAACGAGTGCGTCCTTCAAAAGATATGGCAAGATATTAATGCATGTGAGACTAAATATTCTATTAGTTGAAAATACAGGGAGTCAGGGCTACTTATGTGCCTTCCCAAAGGCATGAAGGTGTTAGAATAGTATCTAGTGCACACAGAGCAGCTTTTCTGAACACACAGAAGTCGTAATTCTTTACTTGTTGCATAACTATTGTAAAACCACATGTCTAACAGGCATAAAATACAAAATGCATAGAGACAAGCAACTAAGCATTTGATTCAATTAAAATATATCACAGGTACAGGTTTCTCTCTCTGGGCTTTTACCAAATAAATCAACGAGAATATAAAGCTATCAAAAATAAAAACTAGGCTTTTGAGAACTGGTCTTGAATGAATATGATTTCTTACGAAGCCATCAGTTCAGCAGGCATGACATCCAGGTTCAAATTGCAGAAAACTGCAGCATAGTTTTAACAGCTTGAGGCAGTTCACAGGACCGAATTCATCCCTGGTATAACTCCACCAGGGACAAGTTCAACCTCAACTGATTCTGTGCACTCTTCTTGTTTGATGGGTATAAAGAAACTCTATCTAATCAGAAGCAAACAACATATTTTTAAGAAGTAAAACAATACAGCTGGCTCACAATAGTACTGGAGTCTCTTTTCTCTCTTCTAACGTGGGTAGCAGAAGGTCTATGGTTAAAAATAGAAAGACTTTATTTATGGTGACAGCTAGCTACTTAAGCAAGCAGAAAACAGACATGAATATACTTGGTGTACTCCTTTGCACTCTTGATGGAGGAAGAAGCAGCCATGAGATACATGTATTATTTAAGGTTTGGTGGAAAGAGGAGGCAAAGGTGTGGTACAGCAAAGGCTGCCTTAAGGAACTGCTATATATTTGTTTTAAGCATTTAAGTTTGAATAACAGAAAACGAGTGTCCGAGAAAGCTCTGTAAACTATACTTTTATCTATAGCGAAACTAATTTCCCTCAAAAAGGTGGTTAAAGTAACATTTCCCCTTACCTTTCTCTGGGCTGAGGCATTTAATGGTGCTTGCATCATCCATATTCCAGTGAGAGAATCAAGTGAACCAAACACCAGAGGAAGCAGCAAAGACCATAAGTACATCACTGATATTTCAAAAGACTCTTCAAAATAATGAGAAAAATAACATTCCACGTTGGTCTTTAATGTAACATCAGAAGGTTCCTAAGGATGCTTGCTGCTTCTGGCCTGAGCAAGTTCATTTTTTATTCCCTGTATAGTAGTATATCAGGAGCTGCTGACAGGTAGAAACCAGCACAGGAGCTCAATGAATGTTACCAGCCTTTCACAGCAACTCAAGTGTTCAGCCACCTGGGATAATCGTCTATTAACTCTTTGTTTCCCTGCTCTCAGACAGGATATATGGATGTATTTTGCTTCACTCCATTGAAAAAGAACCAAAGGAAAAACTTGTGGATCTTAGCAAATAAGTACAAAAGATAACTCACTTTTAATTCCTCTAGGTTGTATTTCATTCAGTAAGCAAACATACATCAACGTACTACTTCATTTAAGAAGGAAAAAAAAAATTCCTTTTTTATTATAATGTCTCCCTACCTCCTTACAGCATCCTGCATATTGTTAAGGTATCCTCCCATACTTACTGAAGCTGGGAAAGCAAGTCTGCGGTTACCGATAAAAATAGGCAAGCTGTTCTCTTTGGACTTTTGATTTCTTTTCTTGGCAAAGACCATATATTTCCCTCTTTTTTTAACTTGCAAGGAAATATTAATGCAGAAGTAATAGAAAATGGCTAGCAAACAATGCACATTATTGTATGCTGTGTCCCAAAACACAACACAGAAGGCAGCAGATGCAGACCTTTGAGGTCTGCCTAAATTCCGGAGAAGAATTTCAGCATCTTCACATGATGGTGCTGCCTAGAATTTCCGGTCAGGAATAGCTCTTGTCTGTCCTACATGCCACTGAAATACACAGGATAAGACAATCTGTGCCTTTGAGAACTTGAAATCTAAATAAACAGGGCTGATAAATGAATGCAAAAAAATTATTCTCTCCTTTAGAAAACTGATGCATGGGAGCAGGGTAACAAGGATAACAGTATCCTGCTCAAAATACATGGCATATCTGCTATAGAACCCTGCAGGCATTCACCGCACAGATTTAGTGGGCATTGTCGTTCTTGATCCTCTCCCCACCCCAACTGCAGTAAGTGAAGTCAATCCATTTGTGCTGTTTGACATTGCTCTGTTGCCTTATAATACCTCTTTTCAATCTTGACCTACTTAAGTATCTACGTGAGGTGCTGTGTAATGCTTACAATTATCTCTCTCCCAGACCATTCAGTCTTTACTCATTTACTTTACTTTACTCATTCATAGTTTCCAGTCGTTGCAGCTAGATTGTCCTGCTGTTTCCATTCTGTATCATCTTTGCATTTTAGGCATCAGTCCGCATTCCAGACAGATTAAGATCCTTGCAAGATCTGACACAAAACTCCTACAATTTTCATTTAAGCGTGAATCACATTGTCCTCACTATCTAAGGAATGATTTCAGAATTTGGCTAAAGTCTATTTTCAGAAAACATTATCCCATTTGTTTATTCATTTTCAACACTAGCTATGTCCTCTGAGGTATCATCTCCTGAGCAACCCAGTTCAGGAGCACTTGAAGAGCACTTATCCCAGAAGCCTCCTGGGGCATAATGTATTTACACCACGTTACATTTGGGTTATTCCTATTGCATCCACTGCATTTTTAATATATGCTTATCAGGACAAACACTGAGGACCCTTGCCGCTGTACTGCACTCTGCAAGCTCAAGCTGACGTAATATACACGACACTGGCAACAGCAAAAGACACTAAGGTACCGCATATGTCATGGTGATTTTTTTACGTATAAAGAAACCATAAGCTGCATAATAGGTTGAGGTCTGGTAGTCATCATCCTCCAAGCTTTTGAAAGGGATTTAGCATTTAGGTACTGCATCACACCAATTCCATGAAATAAAATGTTTTATTTCTCTGGGAGTTTTTTGCTATGCTGTTAAAACAGGGTCACAGAACAAGCATCAGAGAAACATTTGAATGCATTTACAATACATGTGCATTTTTTGAAGTAAAAAAACCACAGATTGCGCTATCATAGAGACCAAAGCATTTTACAAGTAAAAGATGCTCTCACTCTCAGTAACACGTAGTCTAAAACACAGGAGATTTCTTACGAAAAACCAATCCACTGACTCTTGAAATCAATGACAAATTTTTATCTGTCTTTCGCAGACTCTGAATCACACCCAGAAGTGCACGTGTGACAGGGAAAGGTCACTGGCACTCCGATTTGGAAAGCACAATGCTAGCACGGAACAAATCTACACCATTGTCAGCTCCGTATTATACAAAGCATAGCATGCACAAATTCCTTCATCCTCCGTTCTCAGCTATCTAGTTCTACTAACCAGAGCAGAAGAGTAACTTGTGGTGTGGCACTGTCGCACCACAAAGATTTAAGTCCGAAGAAGGGGCTAAAAGGGAACAAGAATTCCCTCAATTCCTACTTTCCCAAGTATGCAGAGAAAACACAATGTAATGCTACTAAGCAGCTCACACATAGTTAAAACAGCTAGGCCATTATTTGACAAAGATCTGATCCACCTTCTGTTCAGCTAAGGCTGAAAAGCACAGCACTGTATCTGACGCACTACCACTCTCTCATCTGTAAAATACAGCAACCTTTATTAGTGTCCTTAACGTTCATTTGGATACAACTTCATCACATAGTTGTGACTCATTGGCAACTATAGACCCCCAGTCCGTACAGGATACAAGTTTATCACAGATGTTTACTACACAACCACAGTGCTTCAGCTCTGGTCACCACCCTGGCTAGCCGACTAGGAAAGGAGCCAAGCATTTCCAGAGCAACAGCATGAACTACCTAACTGTCAACTAACAACCAAGGCTTTGTCTTGAGATAGTACAACACACTATAAGGTTGCATTGTAATTTGACTATATTTTCACTTGAACATTCATCCTTTATCCTGAGGCTCCAGAGGTACTGCTGTCACATATTATCACTTCCTAGGCCCTATTTCCCAATAGAAATAACAAATCTTACTGTCCAGCCCAGGGAAGGAGCTTTACCACTTCTGAGAACAAAATAAGACAACTGGGAAATGCAGCACAACAACGTTATACTGCAGTTAAGACAAAGCGGAAAACATAACATCCACGATGCCAAGGACATTCTAAATAACTTATGAAAGTAGAACACTTAGCTCTCATTAAAACTCCATGCCAGATAGTTCCGTATCTCACAATCCATGGCATCACTTCAAGACCTTCTATAAATCAACTTCAACACATGTGGGTGTCAGTTCGTAAGTTTTTGTTCCCATAGTTACCAATGTTCTTTACCACAGGAGAGAACAGCAGGTGGCTAAGACACAGAACAAAATCACCACTCTTTTAACATATGAAGAGTTGGGAAGTTTCAAATTAAGGTTTTATTGCTAAATGATTACAGAGACTTACCAAGTCTAACACAATCAGATCAGCAAACTATAGCATCCTTCCACACATTTATTACTTAGTCGACAGTAAATTCAACAACATCCAGTAAAATGATAAATTGCCAGCCTTGCATCTGATGATGCCACAGGGTTGCACAACCTAGCGCAGAAATACAGTTTCCTCTTTTTTTGTAATTTGAAATAATTCTCAGGTCCCCTTGATACCTTTAAAAGTGCTAAGGTAAAGAAGCCCAGCACACTGTGTACAAGACAGATTTCTCACAATAAAATTAGCTTTGTGGGATAAAAACAGTGAAAACAAACATCAACAGTCTGTTCCACCAAAACAAAAATTTACTTGAACAGTCCTATCAAAACTATCACAGCTTGTAAGGTAATACCTTTTCCATTTTCAACTAGAGGGTAAAATGCACTGTCATTTTTCTGGCATTGAATGTGCTGCAATAACAAAGCGATGCTTTGCATGAATATGAACTGTTTTGTGACTTCGTGCAACAAAGTAAGATGTTGTGGTACTGTGTGCTGTCCATTACCTTTTGCTTTTTTTAAGGTAGATGAACAAAGCCAATGTCATTCACGTGCCCAATGCGTACAGGCTCACTTACTGTCATGTGTGTAAGACAGCAGAGCAGAAATTAGAACTTAAAGTTAGATTTTTGGATCCGCTATAGAAATCCTCTGCAACCCTAACTGGTTCATTCCTCTGGGGCTCACCAGCCCACTTATGTGGAGATAACGACTGTTCACTTAGCTTTTGAGGTCCTTCTCTCCTACTCCAAATACACATAACAGGGATTTTAAGCCTCTGCTTACCACAGCAACTCAGTCACTGACAGGTCACTGTCAGGATTCTTCCTTTTTGTCCCATGATAGATTATGTTAATTGCATGTTTAACATGCATTGAAACTTCAGAATACAGATTTCTTTTTAAACTCCAAATGTTGAAATGATAACGTTATTATAATTAACTTCCTGAAGCTGTAAGAAAGACGAAGGGAAAATTCCATGAACATCAGATTAAACTTGAAAATTAATTTTACTTTATGTTTACATAAAGTTTATGTACATTGTATATGTCTAAGTAATGTATTACATCCATTACAGTCCCTGCTGTATCTTTTCTGCAAATGCTTTCCACAGATGAGAAATTTAAAAAATTGTTCAAGTTCCAGACTACTCTCATTACCCAATGAATTAGGCAACATTCTGGGAAGCACTCCCGCCTTAACTGCAGCCTTTAGTAGCTTGGAAGCTGGAACTATGCTGTCCTGCATATTTTTACCGGGTGTTCTGCCATAGCACCCTCTCTGTAGTACTCTGCTACACCCAGATATTATGCGGCATGTAAAGGTGTTATCGAACATCACTGAAAAATTCAAAGTGCTAGGAACGTATCACAATTCTGATTTTATAAATGGAATAATAGAGGCCCACAAAGACTACACCTCTTGCCCAAAGATCCCAGAAGCCAGCAGGATTTTATGAGAATGGGATTTTCTAAAAGTTCTAAATAATTCATTTAGAACTGAGTGAGCAGGAAGCTGAATATGGATCTCCTCAGTCCCATTTCACCACAGTAAACAAAACTATCTTTCTTTTGCAGTTACAGCTTCCAATTTATAGGGGCCTGAGTGAACTGTGCCTACTCAGCCTCTGCTAGACACAACAGCGCAAATTCTGTTCTCAACTTCCACCAGCCTAGACGCAGAGTAGATTGACTGACTTTAATTTGTACCACCAGCTTTTCAGGTGAAGCAAGAATACTTTATACTACCATAAAGCACAAAGGCTGCAGTAGCTTTATGTCAGTATTGGGTATTTTGCAAGCTACTCATGATTCTTTTTTATCTAAGGCACAAGCACCCACTTGAAACTGTTTGCAGTTTCTTCTGGAGCTCCAATAACTTTATTACTGAAGAGGTTCTAACGTTCTAGACACACAAAGAGATGGGCTTTTAAGAAAATATTTACCAGGTCCTTGTTCTGCTGATCTCAGAACACAGTTTGCCTCTCTGTCAATTAAGACTGAATAAAAAGCAATTCTTAGCAATTCCTGCTGCGAGTGTATTTTCTCCATTATCCTAGCTGATGTCAAAATTAATCTTTCTAAAACCCATGTTGTTTAAAGCACGCAGCTGTAAAGCAGCTTTTAAATTTAACTTTAGGTCACTAGTAAAATCCTGGATTATTGACCACCTTCACTAGCAAAATGATACTGCTACAGTAAGCATTCAGTCTCCAGCAGCTTCTCAGAACCCCCACTGCTGGGCTGGCAATGGCAACCGGATAAGGAGTATGAAACACAGAGCAACGAAAAGACAGCGTCGGCAGGGAGAGATCAGGTGCTGAGACAAGGAAGGGAAAAATATCATAAATATGAGGACCTGGCAGCGTAGGAACCCTATGAGTAAAGGAAGCCTATAAAATAGAGAGAAAAAAAATCCTCTAGCTTAGTATCATACTAATAAATGACATTATACTGTAACCATCCACAACAATGGAGTTCAGGTAGGAATACAGTTTACTGATGCAATATTCTGCGGGTTAGCAAATAGTAGTTTTTTCCAGCAAGAAAACTAATTGCTGAGTGCACACTCTTTCCATGATTGGCACTGACAGCAAAGTTCACTCCTTTCAACAGTAGCTACAGTGGGCTTACTGCTCTTTAAAATGTATTGTATTTGTGTATTTCGAAGTCCAACGTGTAAAATTTCTGTTGAAGATCAGAAGGCAAGAGAACACTGAAAAAGTTATTTTAACTGAACTGGTTTAACCCGATTTTTTCACCACAGCATGTCTGAATAAACAACATGCACAACCTTTATTATTTCAGTCTTAGCTCCTTTTCTAATTCAGAGACTGGAAGAACTTAAAAACTTTGTTGGCATATTTTCTTCAAAGACCCATAAATCACCTTGGCCATTCCAGGTTTCCAGGGAACCCACATCCTTCCCAGAAAATCTTTATTAAGTAAGATTGGAAGATGCTTGTGTCTAGCCAAGAAGAGGGAAAGGCAATAAAGAAAGAAGGAAAAGACAGTTTCAAATAGATCTTGGGGTCTTAGAAAGCCTTAAGAGCTAAAGCTGAACTATGTACCACACTGAACTAGTACTGATGAGTTCTCAACCGCTTTGATGAGAACAGTACTCCATAGCGCTACAACTGCGGCAATACACACACTGTAAGCCTTTATGCTGCATTCCTATTTCCTGTGGTGCTTTATAAACAAGTTTCCAATGTGTTTTCAGACTTCTGACAAAGAATCTAGAAACAAAGACAATCACCTGGGCCACTTTGCTTAAGCAAAAACGCTTTGGTAAGTAATTTACATCGTCTGCACGAGGTAAAAATCTACAGCTGCAGACAGACAGAGACAAGGCTTAGGCCATTTTCTGCTGGAATGCATGCTACTTTAAGATTGTTAAAAGCAAAATATAAACATCCCTTGCCTTGCTGCTCCTCTTTGTCCTTTCTGGTCTTATAATCGAAAAGCCAAGTGCTGTGTTATATCTTGCTGTACAATTGCTTTCGCTGTAATACCATTAAATATCTAATGAACTACAACCAGCCCGTATTCAACTGTAAAAAAACCACCTTTGGACACGCCTATATAGCTATGCAGATGCATCGCCTCCAGCCACAGCCTTTTTCAAAATGTATTAAGTCTGTACAGAGTTCTCAGGCAAACATCTATCTGCCTTTAGGAATCAGACAGCTAAGGGAAGGCAGATCTTAAAGGTATACTAGAAAGGAGTTGTGTTTGAAGTATGAGCCTGCATTGTGGTATTCTTGATGTCCGTATTTTATGGGGGAAAGGGACGCAAAGTATCTGTATTGACCCACAAAGAGGAAGTCCCTACCAGAAGTTATAGTCAAGCCAAAGTATACAGGCAGGAACACTCCCACCATTAATACTTGTGAAGAACCACTAGCGCCCTCCGGACAGCAAGAAGTACTTATTAGAATGCATCAGCCAGTGAAATTTTGATGCCTCTGCTACTGAAGATTAGAAGCTACTAAGCCTTTCTAAAGGTCACTCTCAGAATTTGAAGTCTTATCGCCTCTCTTTGAAGAGCCTTTTTGCCAGTGGGAGAAGCGAGGGGAAGGACATTCCTCGGTGGCAAGATGCACATGCCCATCATGCAGCTTCAACCACAGACTTAGGAGATGGGCGGTCAAATTCTCATTTTGTCACGGCCTTCCTGAGGAACACCGTAAGCCACTTATGTACATGTCTGCTGGCATAGCCATCTTTTAAAATCTGGTAGAGAGTAAATAAGTACCTAATCTTCAGAACCAGAGGCATTTACTTCCTATTTAATTGAAGAGGACTCAGTCATCCAGAACTTTTGAAGATTGCATTAGCTGCCTACATATATCTGGGAACGCAAATAATTTAAAAATCCATCCAATCTTAAAACAGAGATTTTCAAGCTTCTGCCTTTAGGCAAATTGCAAAGCATTCGGTTATTAAATGAATAAAGTCCACTTGCATACTCTTCTGAAAGCTGCACTAACTGAATTTCAAATTCATGTTAACCAAGAGTCAACCTTTACTGAAACAGCTTTATTAGCTACTTTGGATTGTAACATTGATACTCACTAACTTTGAATTGTGTGAATATCTCCCCCTTGGCTTATAGCCTGTTCTTTAAATCCAAACAGTCAAGAGCAGCAAAAGAAGAATTAAAAAAAAAAAAAATTACTCCTTCAGAAGAACCACCTCAAAGGTGAAGACCAGAGTACCTGGCATTCCTTACCAGTTGCAAGGTACTTATTTCTGACTACTGTTAGCACATGACAGGACTGGATTCAGGATCACGTACGAATGGCAGTCTGAGAAATAGTTCAGGGGAATGTGCATCATATCTGAAAGGACTGCTTTTCCACACATTCCACTCTGCTGTCAAAGGGCGTCTGTTTCAGTGTATACGTAGCACTTAACATGACATTAGGCTTAATTCCTCACGCAGCTACTAACCTGAGGACCATTTCCTTTCTTGGTGATTCTACCATTCCTACCTCCTTTACCTTCCCCTGTCTTCTCTATGTATTTTTGTAAGCTCCTCAATTGAGGGGCTAAATCTCAGATACTGCAGCACAAGCCTGGTTATTACAGATGCCTCCAAGTAAGAGACACACACAGCTCAGAGAGATTAACATTAAATTACCTCAGATCCCTTTGTTTCTCCACATAATCTTTTTTCTCCCCTTAAAAATATAAATGCATTAATATTCTTGCTTGAATGCAGCCCAACACAATTGTTTTATTCCATTTTTCTTCTGTTGATAGTGGAAGGGAGCATGCTCACAGCTCCCTTCTCTGTGTTTGTTCGGGTTACTGCTTTTGACATACTTTTACGCTATAGCCTATTGTCTTGCAAAGCTCAGTTTCCTCCAAGCAGCTAGTGTCAGTGCTACTAGAGCTCTGACGAAAAGGTGCAAACCAACCACAATCAGAAGAGAATTGTGACTGCCAGAACTACATGCACTGTCCTTACAAACAAGTAATAGCATGCTTCATGATAAATTGCATTTTGTTGTGTGCTGGGGACGAGATACCCAAAGACAAGAACGGAGCAAAGAAACACGTTAAACTTCTCATTTTTCAGAAGAGAGCAGACAGAACATACGCCACATATGACAAAATCTGTATAGTAAGTAGCATTTGGAGGTGAAACCTGTCCTGAGCTAATTCTGTTCCTAACATCAAAACTTTTCATTCAGTCACAACTATGACTTGAATTTCTTAACAGAGACACAGTTTTCAGACAGTCGAGCCATGAAGGGCCGAAAAATGTATAGTGAGGTGGTCTCAACTACTAATTAGCAATAGAAGACAACATGTTTTCATATATAAAAAGCAGCTGTGTTGCACTCAGCTCCACTGTTCCAAATAAACTGAAAAAGATAAATGCATTGCTCTGGATAAGCACTAAGTACATGAAGCATTTCTGCTTTGTTAAACTTCCCAGACACTCGAGGGTGTTTGAAATTATGATGCATGTTAAATTTAAGCAGATTTATTATCCACGTGTCCTGAATGCAACGAACACTGCACTGCATCACATCTCCTACTTAAAAAACAGTAAATTTTCTGAACAGAAACATGTGTATCTTGTGTATGTCTAACAGAAGACCTTTGGTCATACAGATACTCTGAAGGAACAATGACTGCCTAATTTTAAACATTTTCCTATAGATTTTTAATTCATGTGCACATAACTTCAAGTGCCCACAAGAGCAGTTACAATAAAACAGACTTCCAAAAGTGTTTGGCACCGGTAAGCCAAAAGGAACTTTGGGTACTTTGCACTGGAAGTTCTTCAATAAAAAGTTTCATCATGAAAATTCTAGCTAACACACCCAGCTCACTCTACCTGCCACCAAAATGAGAACAAAACAATTTGTACTATAAGGCCTCATATTTAAGATAGCTGTAACTCTAATACATTTGATTTTAGATAAATATTTTCCAAACTTGATTTCCACACGCAAGGTGGAAGCAAAGGTTAAAGATGCAGCTACACAAGGAAGTCACTGTAGCGTGTGGAAATTATAGTTCACTAACTGCACTAATTTGGACTCTGGATACTTATTAAGATGAAGTAACACATCTTTTTGCACAGTAAAGATGCATTTCAAAACAGAAGTTAATCCACTGTACTTCACATTTTGTAATAAACTCCCTAAGCAGATACTACGGGAAAAAGGTGCAATTTCCAGTGCATAGATGAACACCCAAAATGAGACATCCAAGTCCTACTCGAAAATTTAAGGCTTGTTTCTTTACTTCCAAGCACTCTCTTTATGCAATGCTTTAATTTAAACTATCCTGAGTACTTGCGTAGAATTAATCAGGTCAGTGAAAGGAGACTGCTAGCCCTGATTGCTATACCCTTAAATACTGCTTTTTGCTGTCAGTTCAACTGTTACTCTTCTATTTTTAAATTGGTTTCAAACCCAAGACCCACAGAGCAGTGGGGCAAGCCCTTCCCCAAAAATGCCATTGACAGGAGGCCAACACCCTCAGCTCTTGAGGTTTTTCCCCTTTTTTCTGCAGCTTGTTTACTGGATTGTTAAGCATTCTGGCAGCAAACGGAAGGGGGTGGGGAAGAAGACGAGCTGCCACATTTCTAAAATTAGCATCTTCTGTCTCTGAGAAGCCTGTGGAGATTTAAAAAATTAGGTTTCTCCGCAAGATGCAGAGAGATGTGAAATTTAAACTGTTACACAGCTAAAGGCTTAAGCTCTGTTTCATACCAGAAAGCTAGTTCACCTTCTCCTTCTTCCCCCTCTACTCCCAGTTGTTGGAGAGTATTATCACAAAACACCAAGCCCATTTTATTATATAAAGTAATTGCATTCATTTGCCCAGTCATCCACAAGCAGCTCCATCACACCTTCCACATGAGCTTGCCTATAAAGTCAGACTCGTTCCCTTTTACAGATCACTCCCGCTGCGCTGTCAGAAGGCATCGTGAGGACTGCAATTCCCTGTTCAGTGTGTTCTTCTCCCCTCAGCTGTGTATTTTGGTCCGCAGGTGCCAGGAAATGCCCTGCTCAGAGAAGGCACTGGGTCCTTCATCGGTCTTCAAAAGGCAAACAGTCATAATAGAAGCTGCTGAAGTTAACTGCTGTATCACATATGCATGTGTAGATACAGCCATTACAGTACTAATTCTACTTCCAGAGTAGAAATACATAGCGAAATGTCATTTTTAACACACATAATGTCATGAAAACACAATTAAAAGTTACAACATTTTGATCTTTGTTATTCATTAATAAAACCCAGCACTAAGAACCAATTGTGCCTCAGTTCCTGTCAATCATCACACTCATGCTACCAGTACCATTTGCTCTGTACAAAAATATCAGAAGCAGAAATAGACCTGTGTTGCAAAATTGTAACTCAGAATGTTGGTCTTTCACAGATGGGCTTTAAGTTGGAAATGCAAGAGACTCAGGAATGAAACTCATATTCCTTTCCAAGAACCAGTAAGTGTGCCAAAGTCTTACTTTGGTTTACCTCCTGAAAGGAGCCAAAGACTCAGCCATGAAACAAATTCAGGCTAGCACAGACAGATTTAAAACATATGGGACAGGAAATTTTTGTTCCAAAATTCCCCGGGGTTTTTTTAGTAAATTATATTTATTCTATTCATGTCTTGTATAAACTATATTTGCTTAGATCATCTTACACAACTTCTTTCCAGTATCAGAAACATCAGTGGACAGCATTGCAGAAGTGAATTGTGAAAAGAATTGGGAAGGTTTTGTTTCTTGATTTCTACAAAGGAGAGTGCCCAAAATAAAATAATACATGTAGTCTGGAACAAAATTTCTTGTTTCATCAAAATAGTTACCGACTGAAAAAGCACATGAGATAGTAACATATACTAAGTAATATATACTAATAAGTATATATGAGATGCATAATACAGTGTATATAAGTAATAGATACTACAGACTAAGTAATATATACCCTTAAATGTGATGAGATGTTTCAAAACAAAAAAATCTGCACATTTTGTTCCGAAACAACTTTATTTGAACATTCTCTGAAATAGGTTTGAATTTTAATCTAAAATGAAAAACAAATAAGAAAAAGTCGATTTCACATTTGGTGAAACTCCACAGATCCAAAGGAAGTGCTTTCATTCAAGTTACTCTAGCCATTTGTAGTTTAGACGTTTACTAGAAAAATTTTTTGGGACTGCTTTGGGTCTTGAAGTTAAAAGATGATCTTTTCAAGTACTTCCTGACTGGAGACAGAAAAAAATCTACGTAAATCTGAACAAAAAAATCCAACAGCGCTAACGAGAGGGTTCAACAGACACGAGTTTAAGCCTTGTCACAACTAAGCATTAAGGCTGTCCTACAAATATCACAGAGATGCTGTAACTCATAGCTTAACACAGGAACTTGCTGCAAGTTAAGCCTCTACATACATATCACTGCTGAATTAAAACTACTGTCACTCCTTGTAGCTATTTCCTACTGATTAAATGAAAGCACAGAGTTCCATTTATTTTTTTACGCAGCCTGAGCACCAAAAAAAAAAAAAGCCTGCATGCAGCAGCTTCACTGTTCTTAGTGGTATCCTGCATCCACTTTGTATTTGCTCTGATCTCTCAGGCACAGCCCTTAAAAATTCCCAGGACAGGCCTCTGTTACTAAAAACTGAGCTTACTTAAAGGTGACCAATGGCCCCGAGGCATGAAAAAACCCTCCTCTTTCTTTAAGGGAAACCCCTGCCCCCAACAACCCAGTGAATTTACTCTGTCCTCACTGTCTACAGGCCATGGTTTGTTCATCCTTGGTAATAAATTATGAATGCCCCCACCATATGCATCTGTTACTCAAATCACCAGCTAAATAATGTATGAATAAATGAAGAGGCTTCTCTGAGAGCAGAGAACTGTGGGGGACTAAACTTTGAATCATGTGCTACAGCAGCAAGCATCAAAGCTTTACTATCAGGTATGACCCCAGCTGGGTTTTATTTTTTAAAAGGGTTAGAACTAACCTCTTATGAACATGAATGGCTAAACAGCAGGGGCACGGCATAAAGCTTGCCCAGAAATGCCGGGACAGAATGAAAATCGAAGTGAAGAAACTCGCTAGAAGCACACGGGTATCAAAGGTCTTCACTATTTTGTGTCAGTCTGAACTGAGACAGAAGGCCACAAGTGAACTAATAATTTTCATCAGAAAAACACTGGCAGTTAATTCCCACTAAGAGAGACAGTGGTCTGCTCCAAGAGGACTGACGCAATTTGAAAATACAAACCTGCATATAAAACAACAGATGAAGGGCTGCTCAAGGAAGTTTCTAAGCTTACGATGACAGAAAATTAGCATAAAAACAAGTGACAGTCCTTGACAATATTCACCTAACCAAACCACAGCCATACAACTACACCTAGTAAGACCATAAACTTCATTATTCTTGGCAGTTATATTGAGGCAAATTTATAAACACATGTGCAAATAATTCATAGTTTCTGTTATGCAGAGATCTTACTGTTGCTTCAGGCAAAAAGAATCTGCATTAAAATACACCTGCAAAACTGTATTTCAAAACAATACCTTTGGAAAGGGGAAAATGGAATTACCATAACTCATTAGGCTGTATCTCCACATAAGACAACCGAGGTATATTCCTGGAACATCCAATTAAAGCTTGTTAGACCAAAGCCTGAATGAATTTGAAATTAACCCAAATTTGCCTAACAGATCAAAGGATGAAGGAAGTGTCCTAGCACCATGAAGAGAAGGAAAGGGGAATTAGTTTCATCCCTGGATGCCTTATCTGATTACACTTTGTACTGAAGGACTCAAAGTACCCAGTATTATCTGGAAATACTTGTTTTAGACAATCTCTGATGCATTACTAAACATAACTGATCATGTCGCTGGCACGTTGGATCCCCTACCAATATTATATAGATGTGCAACGTTCTTTCTTCATCCACGTAGGTTGGTTGATCTTGGCAGCACTACTTTTAGTTTCATCCCATGGATGCTTAAAAAATTCATTATATTTACAGATCCAGCAAGTCAGTCTAAGTCCATTTACTGTACTCATTACTTTAATATTCTGCCCTTTTATTGAGATGCAGACAATCTCCTGATTTACATCAAGCAAGTTGAACTCTTACCTTTTAAAAGTTTGTGACAACAAAACCAGTACACCACAATCGCAAATTCCTAACGGACATGAATAGTCCAGAAGCTGGAAGAATACATTGAAATGGGAGCTTTCTTCCTCTCAGAAGCCTTCATTGACAAAAGTTCCATGAGGGCTATTGCTATGAGAATCCGCATTTGACTATTCCATCTGAGAGTTATTTCAACTTTTTGACCAGTCTTTTGCCTTCAAACATGATGCAACAGAATAATTATTTGATTTAAGGATACTTCCAATGTAACATTTTCCATGTGCATGTTGATTCTTCTATACGTTTTCAGCACTCCTATGCCTTTAGCTTATTAGAAATCATTATATAATAACGTCACGCCTCCCTCAATGTTAGAGCTCATTTGTTGTCCTCGTAAAATACCTTCCCCTAAGAATCTTTAGAAAAGTCAACTTACCAAGTCTTACAGTCCACAGCAAATAAAAGATTCATACTGAAGGAATCAGTTTCCCTCCAAGACAGACCATGGGGATGCACTGAAAGGAAAGTGCCTGCTACCTGTAAGCACTTTTTCAGACAAAAGCAAAACCAAAACAGATCATATTGCATTGCATCTTCAGGGAGAGGATTTATTAGCAGACAAAAATGCTTACAAACTGTGCATCTCTAGCATCAGTTCCAGAAGAAAACAAGGTAACCACAAAAGCTCCATACTGCTGCGGGGCCTGCCTGGTTTGGAGAATATTACTTTGCAATGGCAAAAAATACCAAATCATGTTAAACCTGCCTGCGTACCTTATTTAGCCACTGTATACAAATATTTGTAGATTAATAAAGCAAGACTTACTATTTCTCCAATTCTGAGAGAAGGAAAAAATTGTTTTATTCTATTATTCATGTAACTGGCCACAGCCAAAGCTGCGGGTGGCTTCTGAACAATGGCACTGACAAGATGACCGGTTAATCTGAAATGTTTGTAGCCTGATTAAAAAAAACCCCAACATACTAATTATTCATAAACTTCACAGTGCAATTTCCTAAACTGCATCTGGGAGTTACTTTTTCCTAGACACTAGATGGAAGAGTAAGGAAACTTAAAGACCCTATGGTTGCATCTTGTTGATAAAAATCACATCGCTTGCTAGAGATCTGTTTAGTGGCCACTATTCCTAATTTAATTTAAAACAAGTAGCCACAAAATACAGGCATACTGGCATGCTAAACATGAAAGCAGCTGTAGGATGCAAATTCAGTTTTTCAGTTTAGTTAAACTTCACAAGAGCTGTAACATCCAAGGGTTACGTTGTCAAACCTTCTACGGAGAAATTATCATGGCATTCATGAAACTTACAGGTTTCTTGAATCACTGTATAGCAGAGCTATACTATAAAAATTAGAAAATAGGATTTCAGATTTGAGATCTTACTCTAATCATAATTTATACTGTAATGTTAACTTTGGGTTGAAAGTTAAAAGCATCACCTTACAATATTGTTCTTCCGAAATACTGAAATAAATTTAGGTTGGACGAGACCTCTGGATATTACCTAGTGTAGCCACCTGGTCAAAGCAGGGCTAAAACTTCAGATTTAGGTCAGGTTGCTCTGTACTTGCTCTGTTGACTTTTGAAAATCTTCCAAAATGGAGATTCCAAAGCCTCTTCAGGCAACTTGGTGCACTACTTAACAGGTCTTAAGTCTCATTCATTGAGCTCCGCGTCACCCTGTGGACTCACATCACGGAAAGAAAAGCTCTCCCATCACATTCAGCAGGCTTTGCATTAGTCCCAAAAAGTGGGACCACTGTCAAGGGCAGGAAGGGAAACAGAGAATGGCACATCTACAGACTGTTCAATCCTCACAGAAACCGGAAATGCACCTTTAACTATTTCACCATGTAGAAGGGCACAAGAATTCCGTGCACAAACCACTGCATGAACTATAAATCTCAGACAAACAGCCGTGCCAGTGCAGGCCAGTGTCTTCCAGGTACTTGCGAAAGCTGCCTTACTTTTTAGTGCATTGCATCCATCAAGAGCATAAGCATCACCTGTTCAGGTGACGGATACAATATTTATCTCTGCATTACAAAAATGAATGGAACAATCTATCACTGCATTGTCTTTGTCCCCTCATTATCTAGTTATTCTGCATGTTTCACAACAAAAACATAGCATAGGACCTTCACAACTCCCTCACACTTCTAACATTTATTATTGCCTCAAACTTTGTTCTGATCAAAGTGGGAAGCCTGCACAGCTTAGATGTTACTTGAGGTCAGTTAGCAACTTTTACTGAGAAGTGAACAGCAAGCTGCACCCAGCACAGTCAAGTCACCTGAATTCACAGTAGGAAAGAAAATCAGGTTCTAAAGCAGTCAGTAAAGAACCCAGCACAGACTCTCTGGTGACAGTTATTGGCAAAGTCACTCTGATACCAAAATCATGCTTACAGGACATCACGGCCACGATACACAACGCAGAGAATACAGACTTTATCCCTACCCTACCTGTCTGTAAGAAGCTTGACTCTAACATCTGGTACTTGCACTATTAAAAAAAGCTCTTCCAGTGGAGGATTAATCCTAAGCATCTCAACAGTATTGTGGCAAATGCATGCTAGAAGAGTGGGGAAGGTTATATAAAGCCCACAGAGAGAAGAAAAACGCAAGAATAGAACTGGGCAGCTGGAGTAATATCCCTAAGGTCACTCTTTCTATGGGCACAAAAAAACCAAGAAGGTAGCACTTCACCCTGCAAGGGGTTGTTCAGTAGAGCTTAGAATAAACTCTAATCTCCCCATTTAACGTTTTCTGAGGACCTGGCTTGCACAGCACCTGAATGCCTGCAGGTGCTGTTAACAGTTAGATGTATTCCATGTGTTAGCTGTAATTTACTTGTCAGTCATTTACTTGACTAATCATCTACTCAAAATGGCTCATCGCACAGGATACCTGAAGTGTTACAACCATCATTAAAGATGTGATAGCTCTATCCTCAAACAGAACAAAGATAAAAGTAACATCATCCTCTGTACAAACATGCTTTGTCATAAAACATGCAATTGACATACACACATACAGAACCACAAAAACCACACAACACTGGAGAACAAACCTGAGATCTAAACATGTTAATGGCTTAAATGAACTACCTACCACAGCCAAAGATACACATGACTGCACAATCAAAACTGATCAGCATAACCTACAAGAGCGAAACTACTGTATAATCACTGAGAGAATGCAGGTACATCAGAACTGTGTGGCAGTTAGCATAAATTATTCTATTCCAGATAGCAATGGTTTATGACGTTAAGAAATTATGTGTAGAGTTTAGAACACTGCATTGTGGTTTAATCCTTCTTATTTAAAAGCCGGCCTTCATTTCTTCCATCGGTAAAGTTTGCAAGGTATAGCTTCAATGCAATGTCTATAGCTAATGAAACTGCTCTGAAGTAAACAAATCATCAGAGAACTATGAATTGCTGTGTCTTTAGCATTACCCTTTCCCTGAAGCAGTACATATCTCATTTACAGTAAGTGGAGTGGATTTTCATTTACTTAGTCTTTTTATTAATCTAGATAACTATGGCCATAATTAATAAAACATTCCTGCTTAGAGATAAGAGAGCTTTTGAAATGACAGTGTGCTCATAAGGTCTAAAAAATATTATCCTCTAAACAAACAGGGTCAAACTGCTAAATAAATACCTCTGAACAAGTTGGAAAATAGGAAGAGTAATGTGATGTTATCAAAGTACTACTAAAAAACAACTGTGCCTATAAGCACGAGTACGATTTATCCTCTAGCTAAAATTCTGGTGTATCCAGTAAAAAGAATAAATTCACCTACTGTGCTTCTCCGGTAGGCTTCCTAAATCCATTGTCTTGTAGAAATAGGAATATTTTTTTCAATTGCCTATGTTAGAATGTAAAAATCCTCAGCATTTTCCCTCCGTCTTGCTCCCTCTTCTGCAAGTCCCTCTTTCTGTTTGTGTGAGAAGGCAGTTTAAATTTCATCCCATTTATTAGCTCAGTCACTGAGGAATCACTGTCAGTTTTCCGATGGTACAAGCTCCTTTACTGTACACAACACCCGAGGAAGCGGGGGAGAGAAAAGAGGTAGGATTTTATCAAAACTACTTTTTGCTGGAACAATTAACCCCTCATTGACTGACATCTTCGTGGTATCTCTAGTGTCAGTTGACACTGATGTGTCTGTTCCTCTAAGGCAACAGGGAATTCTTTATGACAGCTCTTCAATGCTCATGTTCCTCCTTTTAAGATTTCCTCTGCTTTTCTCTTCCAGTACTTAACAAGGAACCACAGCCAGACACTGCCACAGCCATAATTTCTTACAACCATGTGAGGTGTCCTTTTCAATTATGCCAGAGTGATTAAGGATCACAAATTCTATGAACTTTCTGGGGTTTACTGTGATCCCCAGTCACTAACAGCTTCTAAAACGTCTAGAGACCTCTAACAGAGATTTATTCTCCACCAACTAATGCTTACTTGTTCAGGTATTTAAAACCTCTAACCCTGAACACACAAAATAATGGAACAAAATTATTTGCGAAGAAAACAAATTCACTACCTCTAGAAAAATAAGATGCAGATGCACCTGTATATGCCATCTTCATCCCCAAACACTTATGTTTTCAAGATAGCAGAACAGAATCATGTTTGTTTCTTTGCTGTGAATTTATAGTCATGTAAGAAAGGACAATTTTGCTTCACTTTTCTCAATCACCCGTTCTAATAAAGAAACATAGTTTAGTAACACCACCCCATAGCCAGTTCAGTATAATCAAACAAGACTGCAAAGGTTCACAAGTTTAGTGTTCTCCTGGGAGCACTATATACTCTGTAGGTATTTGCATCTCTTACGAGAGTTTTAACTTTTTAGCCCCTGCCCACAGTAAAACCTCTCCGATGCAAATTTTAATCTAGAACTGCATGAGAAAAATGAGTCAAAAGAAACAGATTTTCCTAACTAATCATTTTCCTCTGGAGGACAGCATGCTGGATTAAGCACAAACAAGTCTCCCCCCTGCTTTCAAACAGTACTTTGTAGTGCAACTATTCCTTGTTTCTGCTGGTAAATGATAAGAACAAAATCTGTTCTGCAGTCATGGATCTGAATGCCAGTGCTTCTAACAAATGACCATNGTTTTCAAGATAGCAGAACAGAATCATGTTTGTTTCTTTGCTGTGAATTTATAGTCATGTAAGAAAGGACAATTTTGCTTCACTTTTCTCAATCACCCGTTCTAATAAAGAAACATAGTTTAGTAACACCACCCCATAGCCAGTTCAGTATAATCAAACAAGACTGCAAAGGTTCACAAGTTTAGTGTTCTCCTGGGAGCACTATATACTCTGTAGGTATTTGCATCTCTTACGAGAGTTTTAACTTTTTAGCCCCTGCCCACAGTAAAACCTCTCCGATGCAAATTTTAATCTAGAACTGCATGAGAAAAATGAGTCAAAAGAAACAGATTTTCCTAACTAATCATTTTCCTCTGGAGGACAGCATGCTGGATTAAGCACAAACAAGTCTCCCCCCTGCTTTCAAACAGTACTTTGTAGTCCATCTATTCCTTGTTTCTGCTGGTAAATGATAAGAACAAAATCTGTTCTGCAGTCATGGATCTGAATGCCAGTGCTTCTAACAAATGACCATTTTGAACTTTCATGAAGCTCCATTTCTTGACTTTTAAGCTTGATCTTGACAGCAACCCAGCTCCTACATCCGCCACTATTACAAAGATTTGTCTTGTGATGGAGCACAAGATGCTCCTCCCAGAGGAGCATCTCCCAAACCTCACTCAGTATTGAAGGAAAAGAGGAACTTGCCATAGTAAAATAAAATAAAGGACTGAACTTGTTAACGTTTCTATAGTTAAAAGACATGCGAAGGAACACTAGCAGTATGGTAAAGGAAGCTATATTCATTACTTGAGACAAGGACCACATAGGAAAAAAACAAACCAAACCCTCTACAAACATTTGAGACACCACTAGAAAAGCCAAGTGCTTGTTGAGTTAAGCTCCAGCTCTGTAATTACCAACTATGCCCATTATATAAGTTCCTTACAGGGTTGCTTAGGTCCACTATCTGCAAAGGCTCTTACCATACTGTTGCTTGGCACTGTTCTTTCTCATCTAAGAGAACACAATTCAGGCACTCTTCCAGAAATTACAGGGGAAAAAAAGAAAAAGAAACACACATTTGCTAGTTGAACTTCTCTCATCATTAGAGGTAACATTAGTTTTCTCTCAGCAACAGCATCTACAGCAACCCAGGCGGCTATCTATCTCAGAAAGATCTCTTTAACCGTTTAAGATCTTTTTGGCTTAATACTACTGAATCTCAAGCATTCGAAGAACGAATATGGTTCCCCATAATTGCAAGCATGATCCTTGTGACTTACTCTGATCACTCAAAAATTAAGAAGAACTTAAAACATTGCCAAAAATAATCTCATTCAGTCTTCTCTATAAACCATTCACAGCTCTTCTGTTTTGTGCAGAGCATTTTCAGCATAAAAGGCCCATAACAGAACAGCTTCCCTTCACATTGGCTACACAGGTTTAACTCATGGTTTGTATCTCTGAGATCATAAGTTCAAAAGTATTCTCATTTTTCACTGTATAGCCAGTGATGCAGCAGAAGAATCCTGGATTTGCCTAGAAGATAGCAGCAGCCATGCATAAAGCAGTTTCTCATAGTTCATTAACTGTAGAAAACCACTATGATTTGCTTCAGAATACAACTGAAGTTATTTGTTCTCTCAAGAAACAAAGCATTCCTCTCTCTCACGAAGTATTTAACCTCTGATCGAACTGACAGATAAGATTCTGATGTGAACAAAAGATAAAAAGGAAGCTGCTTGTAGATGAACGGCATTTAAATGTTTTGGCAGGTAAGCAAATCTAACGCCAGGCAGGTTTCACAGTACCACACAGTCAGGGATGGCTTGGATTTTAAAAAGCCGCTTGCCAAACTCCAACTGCAAATCAAAGCAAGACAATAGTCCATGCTGTAAGACAAAACGGCTATGTGTCACTTGGCTGTACCTGCATTCAGTGACTTTCAAGGGGCCAAGTTTACCAGAACTATCAGCAGATACAAATAATTTACTTGTGAGAAAAACATGAGGGAGAGACTCAGCTTTCGTTTACAGTGCTTACAAGAACACCATCCTTCTGAGCTGATTTGATTGACAGACTCATTCTCAGCTAATGGCTGTATCTTAAGAACTTCCTGCAGATAATGCCAATATAGTTGAATTTTGTTAAAGAATACTGGGTTCCAACCCTTCCCACCCAAGTAAGACAAACACATAGCCTAAGCGCCCATCCACATGAATGAAAGGAACATATTCTGCCCCTCACAGCATTAAAAGACTATTTTTTATTATTCCAGCACTGGTTCAGTCACTCCACAACTTGGTTTACTACCTCTAAACATACTGCACTTACTCTAAACATCTGACCGGGCATTGTTTTTACTTATTTCTCTAGTTTCTAAAAATCAGATATAAAGAAATGCAACTTCCCTGCTGCCAAATACTCACACCTATTGAGCTTTTATTCTGCCTTGCACCTAGCAGCAGTTTTGAGGGAACTAAATAATAGCCATCAAGTGATGCCAGGTACAAAAGCTCTGGGAGTAACAGTACTCTGACAGAACTGGTTCCAATGTAGCATGAAACTTTACGAACCTGCATTCTAGAAGGATGAAGTGACTGTTTTAAGGCTATGTGAATACAAGTACACAATGCAGTGCAGTCTTCTGACCACTCACAGGAATCTTGCATAGTACTGGTCATACATGGCAGAAGAGTCATATTTATGCATCATGTTTTTGACACTGTACTGTTCACAAGAACTGTTTAATAACCNGAGGGACAGAGCAAGGATTCAGCTCATCCAGGATAACTGCAAAAAGCAAGCAGCAGAATTTGGAAACTGCTGACTGCAATCCTTGTGTACAGTTCGTTCACACCACACCACTTGACAGACATAGCTCAATCAACATTTCTCATAGCCCTACTCTAGGTCTTTCTCCAATATTTTAAAATGTTCACCTCTCCCCTTTAGTTGGGTTTGTGCTTGTGATACCAGCTTAGCATTTGTGCATTCATCCAGTAGATGGCAATAGTGATATAGAGAGACCATTGTATCAGCAACACTCTTATCCTGGACTCTGGAATGTGAGTGCAAACAGTACTATTTATTCTGCTTGAAGTGTCCCATTTCCAACTGCATACGTCCAAAAATCTTTAAAGGCAGGAACAGATATTCAACAGAAAGATCAAGGAAACTCGAGAGGGGAGATTTTGGTGGAGGTAGAAGAAGAAACAGAAAGTAGCATTCAGGTGATCTAGTTTCTAATGCATGTTCAACCGTAAAAGGTCTTCACATCAGTGTACCAAAAATCTAATATGTCTCAAGCTTTACCTCAACAAAATAATTCCACTTCTTTCACAAGTGACACAAAAAAAAGACCCATTAACATCACAGACAGCAGTAGCTTTGATCAGACGATAATATGGTACTGACGGCATATTACTCAGTTGTTGCAGTCCAAGCCTAAAGTAAAGAGGGCCTTAGTCAGTTTTCTCTCCACGACTGGTTATTTCTGTAAGGGCAATATAACTTGCTCACCCATGCTCTTGAGAGCTTTAAATTGTCTTGGAGTAATACCTCAAAAAGCACCTCAAAAAAGGCAGTCCGAGTTGAATTTCTGCTCATTAGAAAGATTTAATCCATCAAACCTGCCATTTGTTACTTCCCTTTCCAAACTTTAAAGTGAAGTTCTCATGATTTCAAGTTACAGAAATTAAAATCTGGGATGCAGATTTCTACTATAAAGCTAACATATGGCTCTATCTACACGCATAGTACTGGGGTTTTTTTCCCCAGTACAGAAAAACCACTGATTTTAGAACATAGTTCAGTAAGTCCCTTTTATTTTATTTTCACTAGTTAACTAGTTAAACATATAAATTGACTATCCAAGTAACTCTCCCCATTTTATTGTAGTCGCATGACTTTAATAGCACACAGTAAAGAAAGGTGAGGCCAAACGATAATATTCCTACTGACAATGGAGAACAACAGACAAATCAGACTTCGGTCTTAAGTACCTGTATGGTTCTTACTGCTATTTCTGACAGCTTCACAACGTGCCACCCATTTATCCTAACAAAACACCACAAAGACAGGTAGTTATTAGTATTTCAGGATTCTAAAATAAAATCACTATCTAAGGTCAAAGGATGTGTGAATTGGAGATCTCTCTGCTCCACTGCAGGTGCCCAACAGTATTTGAGCTCCTAACTTCCAACACCCTTCAGTGGGAATGTCTGTGCCTAAATAGGAGTTAGGAGACTAAACGCCTTCAGGCATTTTGGCACAGAGCCTCCAAGAACTACATTGCAATACTCTTTACTAAACAGTAGGCAAATGAAAATCCTAACCAAACAAAATCAAGAAAGAAATTCATCTAGAAAGCTTGACAGTTTTTCATTGCCTGTTGAATCTATTTGGGCTAAATGGCAAGGCTTGAAAAGCTCATTTGATCCAAACTAATATCCTTAAGGAAGCACGTACGTGTTCCTCAAAGACAGGGAAAAGGAATATATGAATCACATCAGCTGAAAGACAAGATACCAATGTTCAGCACAGTCAAAATGAAATGGAAGATCCTCATACGCTACTTGGTCCAGATTTACTATTGCGCTATGCCTTGTACCATCATTTTTCCTACAGAAGTACCGGGAATAGATATAAATCCAAACAGTAGTATCGTAAGGTCACTCTGTAAATAGTTAAAGGAAATTAACAGCTGAGAAAGAATCCAGGTTGCAGAGTGCTTGCATTAGTCTGAACACAAGCTAGAAGGTTCAGATATTTATGTTGCTTTTGTATCACGAGAGCACAGATCAAGGTCATTAAATTGGACTGAAATATTCCAGATTTATTCTACTGCAATCCTGAAATGCTTAGTCAGATAAGTTTTAAATGGTTCATCATGAACATTAGCAGCCTAAAAAAGATTTTCATTCAGTGCAATACATCAGAGTACTTTTGAGTCCTACTGGACCCTTCTGTGTTTTAAATGTTTCAGATATAGCAAGATTAATTTTTGCACAAATTATCTGAAATACAGATTACCTGCTTTACATATCTTTGAATATCTCAAAAGAACAACAAAAAAGTAACCCAAGTGTATTACAATCAATCCAGACTTTCCATTTAGTTGAATTTTCCTAATGCTTTCGTTAATTTCAACTATTACTTCCCCTCAGCGTGTTTTCACATGCTGGTTTCCTAGTGATTTGATTGCTCAGTTATGTTCTGTTCATGCATCTTAAGCTATCCTTCTCACAGGTACTTCAGCGTCAATTTAAGTCCTTTAATAATTACAGTGGTAAATAAAATGAGTGTAAAAGTCAGTAACTATTATGTACAAATGCACATCAAATACTTCCAATTTTTGTTGTAAATTCTCAGCTTAACACTCCTCGATCAGCTACAAAATAAGAACGAAGTTGTGTGCATTGCTGTAACTTTTTTTTTTTTGAAAAAAAATCAATGATTACATGGAAATACAATCAATATCAGGCATGCTTACCTGGAATCACTCATTGCAAGCAATTGACAAAGTGTAACTAAGCATTGTCTTTATATGTCATCATCTGTATCTTACTCAAGCTTCAAATGATTTTATAAATCTTAATTTTGGGGAGGTACATTTAAGCAAATATTAAGTTTCGTGACTTCTCATTTTTTTTATAAAGTGAAGATTGCTGAAATAATCTGCAAGAGAAACTCTAGCAAGCCATCACAAAAATGATTGTTCAAGTTTCTGTTAAGCTACCTTTTGCAGCTGGAAACAAATACTTTGAGGCCCTGTAACCCAGGCTCAAGTGATTCAATCTGGACTCTTCAGACTGAGCCTTCTGCTCAGCCCTTTTCTGTTAGAGAGGTGGGAGGGAAGCAGGGACTGCACACTGAGCTAAATGTATTCCTGGTACCTTCCATCATATATGATTCCCAAATCTCTGCCCTACTTCAGATGTAATATATGTATGGAACATGTATGGTGCAATGAATGTATGGATAAAATTAAGAAATGGCTGCCCTCTAGTGTTAACTTACAGTCAAATATTGCCTTCTGTAATGCAAAATGACCCGAGGAACTGAAGGTGCTCTTGTCATCAAGCAATTCAAGACACTTTCTCCGTTACAACGCACACTGCATTACATTAGTGGCACAATTTCTTACAGTTCTGTTATCTCTTAATGGGAGATAAAACAACTCAAAGACTGAATTCTTGGAAACAATTTTTCTTCTAAGGCTTTAATAGTATTAAAGAATGCTACATGAGCATGGAGAACAGAAAACACCGTTTTTCACAGACTGAAAATTGATTCAGTTTCACTGTTTCATCAGTCCTCAGATCTGCTCCAGATCACTACCACCTGAGATCAAAATACATCAATTTGTGATCTCTCAGGCAAAACATCCACCTAAACATTTGGCTGCTTATTTGCAGGTATATGCCAGCAAACAGAACAATTTTCTTTTAGAAAAATGGAAGTCTGGCTAGAGATTGCCAGTCACATTCTGAATCTGCGTTAGGAAGCAGTAAAAGCCTAACTTCAGGGAAATTCTAGGCTGAAATAGGCTCAAGCAACGACATAGAAATCCATCTCAATCCGTTTAGCTCTACTGTTCCAGCTCTCAGGTACCGAGGTTCAGACAGAGTGCCAAACCTCAGAGTTGCAGATATGCGTATCAGTTGCAGCGCGGGTCTCTCTGCTTATGAATGTCTAAATGCTCACAGCTCTTTTGCAAATGAAGTTAATGTTGTTAATTTGTTACTCACCCAGAAGCCTCAACAGAAATTCACCCAGTGCAGTACACACAAACACTTCTGAGCCCTCTGTTTACATGCTTTTTTTTTTAATTTCTGTATTCTAGGACAACTTCTGCCTCTCAGAGACACACAAGTTTACTTCCAAAGAAATTGTCTTATGTCCAAGGTACAGAATTTATGTTATAGAAATCCTGCATACAGCTGAAGCGTTAGTCTGAGAAGGACTGCAGGGGAATTCTCTACCCAGACTAGGAAACATCTATCAACTGGAGCAGGCATTTATAGCTGACTGCTACACAGA
>VZSC01008467.1:592223-617219 GCA_013398225.1 Steatornis caripensis | reverse complement strand
GCTACACAGACAGTCTGTTAACGTCTTCCATTTTAATCTTGTGAGGGACAGAGCAAGGATTCAGCTCATCCAGGATAACTGCAAAAAGCAAGCAGCAGAATTTGGAAACTGCTGACTGCAATCCTTGTGTACAGTTCGTTCACACCACACCACTTGACAGACATAGCTCAATCAACATTTCTCATAGCCCTACTCTAGGTCTTTCTCCAATATTTTAAAATGTTCACCTGACAAAAGTAATAGCACCTTTTCCCTCCCATTCTTAGCATGTCAGGTTCTCATAGATTTAGATTAGGTATTTCTAAATGGAATGAACGGGTACCTAGAATACATAATGAGTGCACTAAAAGAACATTTGCCTTATAGAACAGATGCTTCACTTACTGAACAGCCTTTCATCATAACACATGGCTTTTTTTTTTTAAATACAAAACCATCTAAATCTAATTTTAAAAATTCTTTATGTCTAGATGGGGTGGCTTGGGCTTTTTTGTTGTTGGTGGTGGTGATTTTTTTGGTAGGAAAGGGAATAACTAACCTACCAAACTTATTCTCACCTACCTTGGTATTTCTGGCTACACAAAACTTCCAGGGTTCAGATCCTTTTGGGGTCTACAGATTGTATTTTGCAGGACAATTCCCAAGCAGCTGATACCACTGTCTAGAAGATCTTACCACAGTTATTTCATTTCTGAATTGTTTAGGTTGAACATTATTTGTATTTCAGCATGGATAATAAAGACCCAAATATGTCTGGAAAGCGTCTGTTGTCCAGGAATAGCAGTTCCCATTTATGATCAAAGTAAGAGACAACAGAAGGGCAAAGTAAAGTTGCAGAAACAGTCAAACAAGGAGTCAGCAACAGAATCACAACTAGAATCTGGGTCTGCTGAGCAGTCCAGTATTACATCCTTAGATTCACGTCTTTATACTAATTTAAAGTGTTCATGAGTCCAGACTGTTGCAATAAGCTGACATTGCCAACAAAGAAAACAATAGTGCATTCTCCAAGTCTCACTTGTTCATTTCTGCCTCTGCAGTAAAAAGGAGGACAAACAGTAGGTTGCAATGTTCGTTACACCATAGCCTTACTCTCCATTCACGAAAGAAAAAAGGTGTTGAAAATATAATCCTTTAACAAGACTAAACAAAAACTTCAGGATTTGGTGTCAGAATTTTGTAGTATCCACTGTCTATGCAGTACCAAATCAAGGACACAGACATGTTTAAGTTTAAACACTTGGGATAAACAGTGCGTCTTCTCAGATTTGATTCAAACTGCATCAACACAAACCAAAGCCAAACCAGTATCCATTCTTCAGTCACTCACTAATACACGCAGAACTAGTAAACCCACGATATTTCACATTTTATTTTTAACTGATGGGCAGCTTCAAAGTAATCTAGCTTTAATTCAGACAGCTGATGCCAATTCACATAGTAACACTTGTGTGTCTGTTCTTCAGCTAAACTTGTATCACAGAATGGTTTGGGTTGGAAGGGACCTTTAAAGATCATCTAGTCCAACCCCCCTGCCATGACAGAAGCACTGCTCACATAGATATGCAGCATGTTGAGCCATATGCTGAAGGCCATCTTAAATACTTCTTCATGCTAATCTGATGTACTACATATCTAAGCAAACAGGATTTTGCATGTCTCTGCACAATGCACTTTCATCAGATTACAAGGGAAAAGTGAGTCTAGACATGCCAGAACATATTTGAAAGATAGAGGATTACCAAACTTGCCATCTACCTCCTTGATTTTGGACTTTCCCAATGCTGCTGTAATAATGTTGAATCACACTACACAGCAAAATTATGTAAAAGTTAATTGCATTCCACTCAGATTTCCTTTTTACACAGCAATCTTATTCCTCATTTGTATACAGTCTACATAGAAAAGCAGAGGTTTTATTCAAAACAAAGCAACAAGTTTTGAAAACTGTTTGTCTCAACTGATTAAAGAAATCAGAGAATGCAGAAGAGTGCTAAGAGTTTCAAGCTAAGATTAGTATGGTACAGAAGTAGATTGTAGGTAGCTATGATACAATGGCACCAAATGATCAGTTGAGGCGCGTTTATTTAACTGCATGGATTTATTCCAACTAGTGATTTAACTCTGTAGCTCCATCCTTTCCTAAATTTTCCTGCAGATTTATTCACCCAAATGAGAAAGCTGATGTGTTACATTTGACAGTATGGGCTCGATAAAGCTGAAACGTCATATTTGAAATCACAGGCTACTCAAGACAACAGTTCAACAGTACTATGATCACTTCTGTGTAGATTGCTTTGCATTTCTTACAGCACAAAGGCAAAACAAGATAAAAGCTGTCACTGCACTACACGGCATTTAAACTGAGTCATAAAGAGTTAATTAGGGAGTTAAGGACAAACTCAAGTGGGTGTTCTGAATCAAGTCTGCAAAGGGATTCCTGAGCTGCAGACCAGCTTTTGTTTAGGTTCAGACCCACTTGCACTGGAATGCTGGAAGTGCCGCACAGGCACAATGACTACTTTCTCTCCCTGCAGCTATTTCTGCCATTTCTTTGCACTTTGTCCTATGTACGCACACTGATAGAACTGTATGTATAGAAGTATATAATGGACAATTCTTGTTCAGCAGACAACAAATTACAGTTCATCCTGCAAATAAAAAGCAGTTCCCTAAAAGTCAGTCTATATGATACAGCAGTAACTGGAACATACCATTGTAGATCTGTAGTGCCAGAGAACACATAAATGATGCCATACACCTGTTTCGCCTCTAAATTTCTGAACTGTTCTTTTTCAAACCCCTTGCAAACCAATTTATGAGAAAGAGCTAGAAGAAAAATATCATTGTTGGTGCAATATGCAGGCGAGAGTCAGGAAACAATTTTTGTAAATATTTCTCTTTTTCTATTGACACACTATAATAGTTGTATCAGGGCAATCTTCCCTAAAGCACATGAACAAGCGTGTCTTCACATGCTGAGGAACCACAAGATAGGAACTGCTCACAGAGTTAAGGACAGGAGAGCTCAAGAGTTGCGCAAAGACAAGAGCAGACAGTGGAATGCTGAAGATCCCACTACAGGCCTTCAGTATTCTAGAGATTGGTCAGCTAAGAATAATACCTCTTAGGAAAGGTCCGAGTTTAGCAAAGTACTTCAGCACATGCTTTGTTTCATTGCTAGTGATCATGACACTCAATGCAAGCTTCATTTAGCCAACTGCATGGGCATTTGCCTAAGCTGCAACAACCAAACAGGACACTAAGAGAGCCTCAACAGACTTTTGAAAGAAGAAAAAAAAAAAATCCTACAACGTGCATGCATTTTAACATATGCATAATAGCAAAACTGTAATTACTGTTTGCAGGAAATTAAAAACCTGTCCATTTCCTTTAGATTACCTTTCAGTTAGGAATATGATTTACATATTTTTAAAAAATAAAAAAGCAGTCATTGGAATATTTTTGTGAACAGATGCACCACTTACTTGCGTAAATTCAAGGATAAATATAGAATATTTAAGTACTTACTGTATACAGTGAACCCAAGAAGCATATTTAGACAATGATCAAACATGATGGCTAACTCTACTACAAAAAACTAGTATCACTAAATATACGACAAGATAAAGATAAGAACCAGTGTAATGACAGTTAATTATGGATCATGCTTTGACTGACAACCTATTTTAAATACAATTACAATACAAATATATTCAGCTCTATTAATGCTAGTAAAAACATGCAAATCGTAAGCAAGCAGAAAGCTAAATTGATCACACAATTGCTGGAAATTTGGCAAAAATGATGAAATTAGTTCCTGTGAGAGCCCAGCCAAAACTTTTAGTGTCGTCTACTTCTTGACCATAGGCAGTAAATGAGGACGTATTTCAAGTGAGTCCTGTGTTAAAATACCTCAAGTTCTGATTAAAATCTTGCGCTAAATTAACTTTTTTTAATTTTAAATGCAACAAACCAGCACCACCTCCTTCAGATCTCTCCTGTAGCACAAATTCATCTGCCACAGACATCAGTTACACAATTGCCTTCCTCCTACCCAATCTCCAGTCAACACCTGATGGGCAAAATCACATCTATAATCTTCACAGCTTCCTAAGAGAAGAGCTCATATTCCTCTGCGCAAGCTGTCAACGCTCAAAAAAGAGCAACAGCTAACAATAGTTATTCTTTGAGCTCTGTATCTCTTGGCTCAGTTCAGACAACTTCATGGCACAGAGCCACAACCTGAGGCAGCATAAATCCCACTCTCATCAGGAAAGTTTTCCAGAAGCACTTGAAAGGATCAAAGGAAAAAGCTGCAATCTGTTTTGACAGTCTCATCCTATGATACTAATTTACATTTTTAAAATATGTGGCCCAAAATGGTTTGCTTTGAGAAAGAGGTTGATTTTCCTTGCTGCTTTTATGGCCTTCATAGCTACAATCTACTGTAATGATTCCTCACAGTTTTCCCAGTATTTAGCATTCCCTCTAGAATATATCTGGTAATGATTAAAGAATTAAATATTTAGGAGCACTTGGAGCTGCTGAATAAAGCAGCCTGGTTGAAAGCCAAAAAATATTTGATAGGTAACTGCACTAGAATCACCCACAAAAAGGATAACGCTAAGTTACAGAGCTGCAACTGTTTCTTTTTATTGCTTTGACAAGAAAAAAATACTTTTTTGTCTCACAAAAAGATTCAGCATACCTCGCTGCCTTCTTAAGAGGAATTCAGCAGACACAAACATTTGCTCTAGCAAAGCTGCATAGACCAAATTCTGTAATTCTTATAAATTGCCCTTTCTCCTACAATCCTGCCCCCTCTCAAATCCACTATTCTCAAGAATCATAGAATCATAGAATGGTAGGTGTTGGAAGGGACCTCTAGAGATCATCTAGTCCAACCCCCCTTCTAAAGCAGGTTAGCCTAGAGCAGGTAAGAACATTATTTCAATCTAAAGACTTTCCTATTTTAGGATCAATGACCAGCACGAGATGCTTCAGAGATTTATGGAAATAAAAAGTTGCCATGACAGATATGAAAATACATCTCTCTCTCCTCCTGCTAGATGTTATTCTCATCTCTACTAGTTCCTGGATTAAACCTTAAAAATTAGGCTTGAGATATGACTAATAACATTTAATAAATGCAGATCTCATTTATACCTACATTCAAAAGCCAGCTCTTGTTGGCCATCTGCTGTCTACCTGTCTTGCAAAGAAAAGTAATACACACTTCTTTTAAATTCCAGTGCTTATCTCTTAAATCACCAAGACTTTAAGAGTTTTATTCCTTTTTCTCTCTCATCTGTGTTTATATGTCTTGTCAGCTTCATTTTTACCTGTATGGTTCACAAGCTACATTACACATACATGAATTTCACCTTCCATTAAAATTCCCAAGGAACTGTTTTTAATAGAGAAAAGAGTTCAGAGGTCAAGGGATTATTCTAGGTGTCAGTTTAAAACAGTGAGATAAAAAAGGCTCGGGTTTAATCATATCTTCCCTGCATGTTAGAGGGTTTGCTACTAGTACCTGAACACAACACCGTTCTGACAAACAAATAAAACCAATTTGAATTTTTCCTGCAAATGTAAAGTTCATCATGTAAAACCTCCAGTCTAAGAACGTGATGAGAAAAATTTTACCAATTCTACACATGAAGGTCCCTCCCCGTGACTCAAACGTCACAGACTGCATGTACAAGCAAGGCCCTAAGAAAGGCTGATTCAGAGTATCTTTATTGTATAAGGCAATATTCCATATTTTATTTTAGCTTGCTACAGTTTTCGCCATCCAATACCATCCCATTTAATTCCTGGCCTATATCAGGTGTTTACAGTATCATATGCCACCAAAGACTGGAACATGTCAAACCCAGGCCAGACTAGTGACACTTCGCTGGTTTGGGGGGGGTGGGGGGAGGTGGGGGAGGAGAGGTTGGTGATTCGTTTGTTTGTTTGTGGTTTCTGTAGGTTAGGGGGATGGGGGTTTTGTGGGGTTGATGTTGTTTGGGGTTTTTTTAAATACACTTCACCCAAAATCTAGTCATCATACCAACTACACAGAAAAAAAGGACTGAGGAATATACAAGCACAATTCCCGCAAACAAATTTAAGGAAAACTAGAAGTCTCATATGAAATCTCAATATAATAAAATCGGGAGAAAAAGAAAGTATTTTCAATACTAAAGTATTAGATGAAAGGATGGTAATCTTTCACTTACCTATTGTAATGATGTTTGCAGAGAGGAAATGGAAACAGTTTCCACCATGGAGCATGAGTTCTTCTCTTTGTGTTGCATCCCCTGCTACAGATTTTGGAGAAGTCAGAGCCATCTCAAGCTTTCAGAGCAGCCTAGCAACAGTGCTTGCTCCAAGTCAAAGAAAGTATTTTAGAACAGATATCTGCAGAAAGATTCAGTTGAGTAATAAAAGTATCTGAGAAAAATCAAGAAATTCAGGATGTTGCTGGCTTATTTCGGAAGTCACAGCGACCGCCTTCTCTGGAATTCCACATTCAGGAGAGTGTCCTGGTTTAATCCTGCTGGCACATATTCCACACATTGAAGAAAAGAATTTATAGTAGCAGTGTGGAGAAAGAATTACCACTGAGCTCAGTCTTGATAGAACAGATGTGATGGCCCTTCCCAGGAGCAAAATAGTTACAAGCGTTCAGTGTTTCTTCCCAGGGTCTCTTGCACGTTGTAAACCTGGAGAAGACAATTTTTTTAAATAGTGCAGGTTGCTTTAACTGTTTATTATACAATGTTTACTACAGGAACATAGCTAAATGACATAAAATGGACTGACCTCGGCAGTTGTTTATACCCAGATGGCTCCTCAGATAACAGAAGGCACTGGCTCTTCTTTCCCTCACCCTAATATTTTCTATAATCATAGAAAACTAAGCTTTTACCAGTAGCAACTTCTCCAGAAGCCAGACTACTCACACTGGGTTTAATTTTATATATACACACATATACAGATACACATACATATAGTATATAAACATTAACTTATGCAGAATGACTGAGTTAAGTGTCTGTATCAGCTATGTTCCCACAGGACTGCTTTGAGCACTACATACTGTGATGTTGGCTTGTTCATTCAGTTCTGTCTCTTACCCTTTAAAGCTCTTCTCTCCTCTTACACGTCATCAACTCTACCCATACTGTCTCTCTTCCTCGTTGTCTGGCATTTTCCTTCCCTTTTCTTACATATGTCCTGCCCACTGGCTACAGAAGACTCACCTTTCCAAAACTTTCCAATGGATACCTTCCTCAGAGAAAGAAGGTCAAAGGCTGACTCCAAAACAGCAACCACACAGACAGAAACCTGGTATCCTACTTTGTGCTGGTAACTATTTGAATCTATGGGAGTCTCCTTCAGTTTGTAATTACAAGTTGAGCTCTGAAACATTGCCCTAACATGTTTTGTTGTGAAAGCACAGATCCAGTTTGACATTATTTTAAAAGAGAGGGCTACAAGGCATCACTATTAACTTAACAGTGAGCAGAAACAAGGGGGGGTGTGTGTTTGAGACATTTATAGCAAAAAACAACCAAGAGATGTCCCTGTTACAGCATCTGCCAGCTTGAAGTTGTACCTCTCTTGTCTTTGGTCCCTCATCCACCTTCTTTGGGAAGTCCCCTCCTCTCTATGACTATCTTTTCACCAAGCCCCACCTTCTCCATTCTCTATCTTGTCAAAATCTCCCCTGTTGAAAAGTAGCATGCCAGTCAGTGAAGTAATACCCATACAGAGCGCCAAATGCATAGCAACTTCATATATGGGAGAGTAGTGCTTATCAACATTAATCCCGTAGAAATTCAGTATCATTAAAATGACTTGTTCCACATTTAAATGGGAAACATCTCAAATGGCATCCTGTGGCTCTGAAATAATTTTGGACGTGTCCGTGGGTGAAATTCTTTTGGTGAAGAATATGTTTATTACAAAGCACAGCTAGAGTCATCAAAATCATAAACTTAGGACAGATTTCACAAACTGATTGGATTGAAAGTGGAGTGAGGTAATAGGTTATCAGATACTCCCCATTCCCTGCAAATATACATCCTTGTACATGCTGCCGTCTGTGTCAGTCATTGCACCCCTTCATTGTTGTCCAACATACACATAATTAAAAGGATACAGAGCAAACATTCTGCTTTAGATTGAACAAAACCAATTCATACATTTCCATGTATTCATTTTGTGCATCCCAAAATAAATGTTTTTTCCTTTAAGCTGATCCTCAAATTAATACCAAAAATGTATTTACATACGCACACAGAGCTGACTTGAGAGCAAAACTCATTCTAAGCTTTTCTATCCTATACATACTTCTCACTAGAGCCTTTACTGAGGCACATTTGTGATTCTGACACTTTCTGAAGTCCAGCCACAGCTCTTTGGCTTACAGGATTACTTGCGTTACACATAACCTGCGTCTTCTATGACACCAGAAAAAAGGTAAGCATTCCTAACTCTTCCTTAGCAAGACACATGGTTTTAAACACTGGAGGCACACCTCTTGCTGCCATTCATTTGGTGATGTTCTGATGAAACAGCATCACCATACCCAGTAGTGATGTCATTCAAGCACGCAAACGCTGTGACAGTAGAGCTGTTGTTTTCAGATGAGGTGAGCAACATTTGCTTAAGACTAAATCTTTGTTATTACATTTGTTGTGGCTGCTACTCCCATACATTGTTTATACTTTGCATTTATGTAAACTTTTGCTGAAGATAGAAAATATGCTGAGACAGAGCACAGCTGAGGAAAAGTCTTAAGATAATTTTGCATTGATCACTCTCCCCTGTAGCCTCCCCGTATACCTACCAAAACCAAAGCTAGGTAACAGATCTTCCTTGTGTAACTTTCCATCCTACTCAATAAGCAGCTTCAAAATTTCCTGAGTGTGACAAAATATGTAATGTCAAGACAAGTAAACTGAATACAAGGAAGAAGTAGCTATAGTCAGATAGGTAAGTGCACATTGTTTCAGTACGTTTGCTTTCACTGCACCTGCCTCTGATTTACAGTGAATGAGAAAAGACTCAGGAAGGCTTTTTTAGAACTTTAGGAGAGAACCAAAACTATACATTAGAAGGCTTGTAAGGAGATAAATCAACTGTGATCACTTGAAAAGCCAAAACTGCACTCAACAGCATTCCTAGAGCTACTCCATTGCATACTCTGAGCAAGTACTTCCACATTTGACAGGCACTGCCTGGCAGCAGGTGAGTTATCTGGTTGCTTTGGTCATCTGGGCAACTTCTCCTCCTAACCACAAGTTTATAGCCACTAGCCACAAAGCATGATTTCTGGTACATGCGCTTTAAGCGTTTAACCCTGAGATTAATCCAGGAAGCCACAGCTCATAGTACAGGTGAAACTGTTTTAACATTGAGACAAGATCTATCCATTTCCTTTTCAGAAAATTGAACTGGTTGGAAGTTATTTTGCTAGACTCCCTCAACTCTTTGCTTTAGGGGGTTTTTGAGAGGTCATTTCCTTTGTAGGAAGTCCAATCACTGTGAATCATTATACACCAACGAACATATTCATAAGAGTGAGGAAGACTTAATAGGCACAGATGTTCACGCTGGTACGGAGAGGCATGATTTCAGTGTAAGTCAATGAGTCAATACTTCACATCATATGAGGATCTGGCTCACTGAATATTTTATTGTCTTCAGTCAAATTCACATTCTTTCCTCTTTTTTTCTGATCTGAAAGTGAAGCTATTGATTCAGTTGATCTCTAAATGTCTTCTGTTTTCATGCAAAAGATGTTCTTTCTTCACTCAGTCCCACCGCTTAGGGCTTCTGTACAGGTCCTCACAAAAAAAAAAAAAAAAAGGCCNAAATTCACATTCTTTCCTCTTTTTTTCTGATCTGAAAGTGAAGCTATTGATTCAGTTGATCTCTAAATGTCTTCTGTTTTCATGCAAAAGATGTTCTTTCTTCACTCAGTCCCACCGCTTAGGGCTTCTGTACAGGTCCTCAAAAAAAAAAAAAAAAAAGGCCCATCCCCTCTCCCCAAAGCAGCAAGCTGAATGTCCCCATAAATCCTAAGTAGTCAACAGAAAAGCACACAGTTAACTCCTAAAACTACAGCAGGATTCAAATCGGTATCTCAGGATTCAGGGGCCAGACTTCCTATTAAAGTAAATCAAAGAAGCTCAGCTGGCTTTTCTGGAAAATTTCTTGTGAAGATGGTATGATGAAAAATATCAGTTACAGCCTCTGAAAATGCTTTACCCCTGTCACACTTGGCAACACTCTGGCCTCTGAGAACAGCACTGCTCATTGACAAAAGTCACAAAACAGCCAAAAGAGAGCAACTGTATCTGTTCAGATCACATGAACAAGATTTAAACGGACCACTCGGGTTAAGAGCCCTAAGTAAGTACTATTGTGTGAGGTTCCGTATTCCCTTAGGAAGCAGGACTTGAAACCTTAGAGGCAGGATAGATATCACTTACAGACAAAAAAAGCTGTGTGTGCAATTAACAGTCCTTTAGCCATTTTTTATATCACTGTCGTATTTAAAGTTTAACCCCAAAAGACCTGCTTTTGTGTTCAGGGAGGTATCGTGTGGCACCCACCAGAACTCAGACAAGCTCTGATATCTTCCCAGAACAGATACACTGATACTGTAGATGAAAAAAAAAAAAAACCACCCTCAGTCATCACTTAAACCTGACTAGTTTGATCAAGAAGCAGATCAATAGGAAAAAATTATCAAATGGGAGAAAAAAATACTTTAAAGTATTTGAATCTGAGACTTTGGGTTTGCTGTTAAACTCTATTGTGGTTCACTGTGGCATGCTGTTCATTTTAAAGAATGCAACTCGATTCACTTGGCAATTCCATTTGAGATAACTTGCACGCCCAGGCATGTTACTTCACATCCAAAGCAACTGCAAAATGAAAGAAGTCTGTTTCAGTACTATGGAACAAGGGGGTAAGCCCACACCTTAGGGCGTGATACAACATTCTTTTTCCCAAGGGACAGAGCACACATGGAACAAACTGGCATGTGATACAGAGTTCTCCAGCAAACAACTTGGCTAAAAACGTAAAAGGGCAGCACAGAAAAAGCAATAAAGAAAACAGGACATCAGAATATCTTTCTGGCAGCCTGATGCATTCACCTTACACCCAGAACACAGTCATCCCACTTAAAAGGAATGCTTAACATTTGTCAGCTTTTCTTCACCCACCGCTCACAGCTTGAACTAGAGCTCCACATGCAGGAGAGCCCTGCATTTTTGCCGAATGATGTAACTGAACATTCCTTATGCAAGTAAGGAGACATTATTAAATCCAAATAATTTATTTCAGGCTTATATTGACTGTGTCATATGACTTTAGCATTTACTTTACTAAACAAAATGTGAAATTTGCAACAATTTATATATATAGGCAATAGACTTGTTTGTAATCCCCTTTCCTATTTATCTCGAGTTGCCAAAAACCCTGTTTCCTTGCTTGTTGCTAGCCAGTCCCCAGACCTATCTGAAATGACAATGGAAACCTAGCACACAGCAGCCTCTTGCTTCTTAAGAACATTTGCATTTCTTATTAGCAAGGGAGAACTGGAAATTTTTATTAGAAGAGCAAAGAGAACTAAGCAAGGTTCTAAATTTCATCCAATAGCTTGGCTTAGAAGTACTTTGAAACTACAAGTTTCATACTATAGACCACGAGAAACAAAAAGCCTCAGCAAAGGAATGAGGAGAGGAAGATCTCTACTTGTGAGGAGACAGACAGGAAGTGACTACGGCTGTAAAAGCTAAGCTTTTACTGCACATGGGAATTTGTGAGTCATATTAAAGAGCAGACGCAGATTATGTGCTCCAATGCCATTTGTAATCAAGAGATCTATAATACTAATCATTGTGTTAGCAGTCTTGGTCACTCTCCAGGAGCTCAACTGTTACTGGTTTTTTCTCAACCTCATCTAAAGAGACAGGAATTTCTTTTAAGAATAAGGCCTATGACCTTTCATCAAGCTGCTTTAGCTCTGTACAGCAGTTTATTGCTGTACTGATCAATCTCTTAGATATATATTAAGGAATAACTTATGCTGGGGGAGTTAGAAAGGAGGTGGCAACACGCGTTCTCCTTTTGCAAGTCAGTGGTAAATGATCAGCTTTCTCCTGAGGATGCCCAGCAGGACCAGATACAAAACCATAAACAGAGGAAGAAGGACAGTAAGAGAGAATAGAAAATAAAATTAATATATCTTATTAGCTAAATGGTGAGGTAAAATGGTAACAATTTAACTATTGCGAGTGAAATGAGGATATTACTCACTAAAAGCAAAGGTTTTTTTCACCAGCCTTATTCCAGCCATCTTTCAGCACATATTTATTGTAGTTTTCCACCACTTGTATCATTACAAAGACAAAAAGTTCTATAGCAGAAATTCATATATAGAACTTCAAATTGGAAAAATATGAAAAGCCAGTCAGGGTAAATGAAAACATTTCGGATGCACAGATACGATCCAGAGCACAGGTTTAACACCACTGATAACTTCATTTTCCAACATAAAATGGCCAAAACTCCCAACAAGGAAAGGTACGTATCTACTATGGCATCTTTGATGTGTATCCTGATTTCAGTTCTCTAACCTGCTCTGGGTAACTGGAAAGGGATAAAACTTTGGGTGGGTTTGACACAACTGAAAGCCAATCAGCAGGCCTCACACCACTGTAGAGTATCAAGCACATGCACACACACTAAAAAACTGAGCTAATTACATGCAGCTTTGGGAGAAGAGTACACAAGCCCATTCAATGAAAACTGCAAAGATAGGACAGTCTAGCATTTAAGTTCTGCAAATGGAAGTGAAGACTATTATCTTTAACTACACCACAGCTCCCTCTTTATAAGACTGTGCAAATACTGCACAAATCTACACTACTACCGAACATTTGACTTTCCTGAAAGCTTTACACAAAGTAGAAGCCAGTCATGACAGACTTCAAACCTAGAGATAATAGAAGGAAAGGTCATGAGCAAAGAGCATGGAATACTAATTCAAGCACAAAAGAGAGAATGAGAGACTTTGGACGGATCTCTTACAACTTAGACTGCTTCAAAAATTTCACACCATGAATTTAAATAAGTGTAGATGCCCAATTTACTCTGCAATTTAAAGCAGTGTACATGTTCCCTGGAACATCTCAAATCTACTCTATTTGTATTGTCCTTATGGTCACATGCAGCTTTTTTGTTGAGATTAATAATTGATCTATACTTAAGTGCCTTCTATGACAAACAGTTGAGTTGGGGAGTATTCAATCCTCCAGGTTTGCAATTCACACTTCATTTCCAATAAATACTCCTAGAGGTGAGTTTGTGATAAAAATATTGGTTTGTGTGCACTCTCCTAATGCCATTGTCTATAAAGATCATCTTTCGGACACTTTCTGAAAGCCTAGTAAGTCATCGTCCTGGACCTAAGGCTGGGCAAAGGTTTTCATCAGGGTTTGCACTGCTGGCAACATTTTAATTTACCACAGCAAGGAATCTGAACAGAATCAAAAGCATAGCCTCTTTTCAAGTTGGTCTTTCTTCACACCACCCTACTGTAAGACAGAAACTGAGTAAGTGAAGTGACTGCTGTGTATATTGCAAACAAGAAAAACACGCTTACACTTGGCAACTTAAAAAGAAGGTTGTATTTTTTTTTTTAAGGAGGGGGGGCAACATCCAAACTAATTTCTTAAATTAATGAATCTCCTTCCCCATTAGTACAAAGGGGTTGGAAAACCACTCAACCCATCCTCATTTTGTCAAATAGAGGGCAGTGACACCCACAAACACTAACTAATCGACTTGCTACAAGGTAGCAAGTCTTTAGGGCCTAATCCAATAAATGTGGAAGTACAGCTCTGCTTTATTGACGACCTTCCCTTGGACTTTAGTACTTTGTTAGTCAATAAATAACATTACTTCAATAACCTCGCCTCATTCAGAATCTGTCTAAACTCACAGGAGGGGAAGAAAGAAGTGGGACAGGCCACTTTATACTGTAGGAGATAAAAAATACTATTAAAGTCTTTTAAGGAAGAATGATCCAAAAGCAAAACCATACACTGCAATCTCACTACCCAAGGCGTACAGCACCAAATCTGCTAAGTGGTTTCCAAGTGGAAACAAAGCCCACACATCCCCCTCCCAAATCCACACACCAGAGGCCATCTCTAAGTGGGCATTACAGCAGTTGGTAAACGCCATCTTTCTCAAAGACTCACTCCAAAGCCAACGGAGTTTATGGAAGTCTTTCTGGCCATTTCAGCCATCTGACAACCTATCTTCAGCTCCGCTCACAGCCAGCTACCTCTATACAATCCAATGTGGTCATATAACTTGACACAGCAAATCAAGCAGAATATTTCACTTACTTCTTGCAGCAATCCCACTAAACAAAACCTGCACATAACACATTCTGAAGTTCTCTGATTTTCACTTTTCCTCTGCAGGCTATATAGCTGCTTCTTCTAGGCACCTCAATTACATGCTTCCGTTGTTTCCTCAGGCTCCGTTCCTTGCTCTTTTTTTTTTTTAAATAAATAGAACACGAATTACGTGTTCTCAGTTAAAGGCAGAAAAAGCTTGTAGAAAATATATTCCAGGATCTAAGGGCACCAGGAAATCTGGAGTAACAAGCTGGGGGGGTACACAATGAAGGGGAAAAGAGGCAGGGAGGAACGTCTTTTAAGTTATTTTATAGTAACTAGTCCTGCAAGGAGAGCTATGAAGAGACATCCTCTTAGCATCAGATTCAACACAAAAAGTGGTATTGCAAGTTTCTGCATAACGGCCTTTGGCAAACACCACCTGGAGGGGATGGGGACTGCATAGTTTTTGCAGCACTTCCAGTCTCTCCCAGGAATGTTCACATGTAAAGCTCCTTCACCTTCCCACCTGATTTCCCTCTTAATTTCTGAGGCAATCCAGAGCTCCCTGACAACTATTAAGATGTCAGAAGATTCTCCAAGACCCATTTCTTAATTAAATTGAAACCAGTGAAGCTCTGACAAACCACAAAGAAACACAAGGCCAGATCAGAACCAGGTATACAAAAATCAATCTCTCAAGTTGCATGGTGTATTTCTGACTGAAATGGATCTGAAAACCTCACTCAGCTAATTCTTTCAGGCCCATAGATACAGGGAAACTGCAGTGCTTATTTTAACATTTACCTCATGCGTGCTTGAAATACAACCTCAGATGGATCAAACTGAGCTCTAACAAATGAGATCCAAAGGCCTGCAGGCCAGCTTCAACAAGCTAGAGGCTTAGCAACAAAATTCTTACATAGCTCTTCTTGTCAATAGAGCCCATCATCTTGACTCAAAGGGTATATTTTATTGTGGCTACTTTGCAACTGAGGAAGTTGTTCATGACACACAGCCTGAAATACCATTTCCCCCTCCAGAACTCTATCCTCTTCTATTTTCTCATCTCTTAAGCGAGCACTTCAGGATTTTGGTTCAACTCCTATTTCACAATCAAAGAATTTTTCAAGTGTGGATTCCAGCTACCACTGTTCCACTGTTAGCCATTATGCCTCCTGCAGAACAACAGAAACCAAGATTCTCAAAGTGCTGAAACATTACATCTGCTTGTTTTTATGTCTCCACTCAAAATTTCTATCAATAATACACAGACTCACACGCACTCTGCCCAACAGTCACGCACAGAAAAACAGGAAGGAAAGCCAGAACTTTGCCTAAGCATGTGTAAAGATTTGTCACAGCCTGCAGTTTTACAGGTACCTATTCAATGACTTTACTGTGTACTTATGTGTGCTGAAGGCAAGTGCTCCACCCCCACAAAATGGGGGCAGGTTAAACAATGAATAAAAGGCTTGGAAATTCCCTACAGATTCAGAGTCTGTGTTCTAAGCAGTAACGTGGAAGTCCAGAACTTCATAGTGACTTACAGGAGATATCTGGGCTGAGATGTTCTACAAAGTGACCACATACATCATGCTCAGTTCAGGGGCTGAGAGGAATCGATGACCCTTTGGAACAGAACTTGGCTCATGTTATGCAGACCTTTTCTTCTCCATCATCTGATCCTGAACACACGGTCTATACCTCCTACTCACGTCATATATGCCATTAGGAATTATTCAAAATAAGTGATATACAGGAAGGTTTGCTATCATTTAGCAAGTCAGGCAGTATCAATGGGAGCAGAGGTTAACACACAGATAGGTCCAAGACAGTGGAAGTAAGTGAAAGGATATTCAGGCGTGGAGTGTTATTCTCCATAACACTGGAGAATATATTTCAATAGTAAGATCAGATAAATTTAAGCCTGTCATGGGAAGCAGCAGATCACTTTATAGGTAACTAACGCAGAACTGAGGTATGTTGGTGCATGACAAATGCATTGCAGTAAATTCAGATAATCCTTAGTAACTGAGACTATCTTCACCAAAAAATCTCCTCAGTCTCATCCTATTACTCACTCGAATGTATTTATACAGTCATTTTCTCAGCTGTGGACAAATTAGCAGGACTAACAAGAACAAATTCCAATGATATTCACAAATAAGTTGGCCCCTTTGAATTATATTTAGGAACTGAGTGCTCTGTACATTTTATTTTAAAACAAGAAGTAAGGTCGTGTGGTGTTCTGAAACTGCAAATACAGAACTTCAGAAGAAACATGAACTCTGTATCTTTTATTCCTAACCAAGACTAAAGATTGTTTTACAAAAAGAATTTCAACCTTTCACCTCTACAGCTTTTTACAGTATGTGAATGCTATCAACAAGCTTTCACAGTGGGAAGGACTTCCTGCAGCAACATTCACTTAGATGCTCTCAGACAATTTAGGGTAAATATGGAGTAGCTTTTAATTTACTATAAATTACAGAAATTATGAATGCCACATAAGAAGAAAACAAAAGCCTTTTCGGATAACATAAAAGGCGCTTGGCCACAAACTAGAAAGTTATCAGTTTTGCAAAGCCAGAACAAAAACCAACCAAAAGCAAGGAATGACTGAAAACTTCACAGTGGTCTCTAGTGCATTAATTTAATAGGTTTCACACAAATTTACAGGCAAGACATTCAACTGAAAAGTCTCGTTTACTTACCAATGACAAGGCATGACTTAACAAACAACCCATATATTTGTGGCCCTAGAAGACTTGTGGTTCTATAAGACGAGAATCTCCATGAGTTGCAAGGACAATCAGAGAAAAAACTTTCAAAGACTAACGTAAGGATTAGACAAACTCACAAAAAATACTCCAATCAAAGTTCTTCTGGCTCTAGACAGGAAGCCACACCTCAGGCAGGTGATCAGAATGATAGATTGTTTGGGCTGAGAAGGATCAAAACACGATGTATTATAGGAGCTAATCTGCTCAACATAGTCATTAAACGCAAGAATCAACAACCCCTTGGTGCTTCAAGATTCAGTCATACAGGCTTACATTGAACATATATGACAGAAGTAGATCTGGTAAAATATTTTGCTTATTAAATAAAAAAGCACACAGTTAAATGCTCTGCCACATGAAATGCATCTGTATCTGCTCACGGTCTCTAGTCTATACGCAATCAACCCTCAGTGACCGAAACAGACAACCTAAAACAAGTAGTCCACCTACTGAAATCATGCAAGAGCTCAGAGACCAGTCAGCATTTATTCATCTGTTCTTCACACGCTGGTACTGAGGTCATTAGAATGCAATAACTATGACAGCATGCAATCTTGCCCATATTTAGATAACCAGTACATTTCATCAGTAGTCGCTGACCTTCCCTCACAACCCTCTGTCCTTCATTTGGACTAAATAGTTCCTTCATACCTAATCTTACTAGGCAAAAAAGAATTCTCCCCAGCTAAAGTTTTTTCCCCTCAGTAAGAACAGCAAAAGCTCCCTTAATAGACAAAACTTTGACCACTTTCTTTTGAACAATAAAGAACGAACCTAACTTTGAGCTGGATTCTGAAAATGGCATAAATTTCCTATCTCAAACTTACCACAGTCAGCAGCGAATCTTACTTTGCTTCTTTTTTATTTTATTAACAGTTGAATCTACCTCTACCATGAAGCAAAACATGATTCTAGAAATTACCACCCTTAGGATCTGGGGTACATTCAAGACCTACATCTAAACTACAGAGCCCGAGGCATTTGAAGCATACACAGCACTAGCAATTTGGCCATTCTTATTATTTGCCATATCTCTGCAATCGTAATCCACATTTTTATGCCAGGAAAGAACTGAAAATTCCTTCTCCACAGCACAAAACAACGACCAAAAAAAAAAAGCCAAACAATGCATACCCTTTCGAAGGGTCACGTGCGTCTTTCCTTCCAAGTTGAGACTTACCAACTGTTCAGTCACAGAATCAGCTAGGTTAAATTACTCAACTGTTATTTTATTTAAATATCTAAAGTTTATTTTACATTCAACTTCTCTTATCCAAGTCAGTTCTAGTTTTGGCTTAGTATACCCATGAAAGCTCAAGGCTCTGGTTATCATTTCAGAATGAATGTGCTAGTGTCTTGTGTTGAAGAAAGCAGTTATCCGGTTAGAAAAGTCTAAACTTAAATCAGAAATGCAGTCTGCTTCATCCCTGTAAGTTCAGAGGATCTAAAAACTTAGGACTAACAAAATTCCAAGGTTCCTGAACGTTTTCATGAACAAGAGAAAGCATGACCAAAACAAAACAACCATAAGACATCATGCTCTTTCCATTCTCTCTCTTCTTTAAAAAAGACAAAAGCAAAAGTAGTTGCACACTCTGTTGCAATCATAAAGCTATATATATCCCTGCAGTAGCATATTATAAAATTCGTTGCTAACTTCTAAGAGTGAGCAAAAGTGTTAGAAGTACACCAGAATGACTCCTGAAAGCATCAAATTAAAATACAACAAACCCAAACCAAAAACCCCACACACCTTTGTCTCTCCTCTCCGGACACAGCAGACAAGCTGTCCTAGCTTCTCTGCACGGTGCATCGGAACCCTCATAAGCGTGACAAAAAAAGAGGAGGGAGGGAACTGCAAAGTCTGAGAGTGAAGGCTCCACCCCTGCATTTTACATGTTAAGGGCTCTCAGCGCACTGATCACAAAGCAGCTCTTACAGTCCTTATTCAAACAGTTCAGCTCCAGGGTAACAAGTTCAAAGTGGGAGGAGGCAAAAGGAATCAGAGGGTTGTAACAATCCTGAACAGACATTTCGTTGCTTTTACATCTGCGGAACCTGTTCTTCAGGTTGGAAACTGCAACATCTGCCTACTGCCGCGTTTGAAAGCTGCGCTCCAAACCTCTTCTATACTAACAGGTCTGCAGAGGTAAAATCATATTTAATAACGCACAGACAAGTAACATGTGGGAGGAAAGTTAATCATTACTGTGCACCCAGTTTATTTTACATTCTCGACTTCCTTATGTTAACGTCAGCGAAGCAACTCACTCCCTTATCGGGTCTGTTATACGGAAAAGTAGAAAAGCAGGCAATGGAAATAAAGTCTGCACTGAAATTTGTCTTGCAAAAGCTAAGGCACCGTGGCAGCTAAATTTTAAGAGATATGGCAGTTTTCTGCAGTTGCCAATATCAATAAGAATGCAAAAAGAAACAGATTTTTCTTGCAGAGCACCATGCAACAACTAACCTTGGTCTGGTCTTGCCGTATGCGATGAAGGGAACAATTAGCCGTGTCAATCCCAGGGTGTTTTTCCATGTCACTGCCGGTGTCAGCCGGACCATCACACTGGTAAACGACCGTAGTGGGCCAATAATCTATATAATAATTCTCACAATACAATGTATTCAACAGACTTTCATCAGGTTAGTAGGCAGAGTTTGATACGTACTAGAGCCTCAGGTCCTTGAAGTAGGGCTATTATGTTTCTTGAGCTTAATACACTTAACTGCTTAGTATTAGGTTATGAAAAAGTGCTGGTTTATTATTTTGTAAACACACTGCATATTTCCTCTTATTACAAAAACACACTACTTGTACAGTCTGCATTCAGATCTGCCACTTCTCTCATTCTAAATCTTTTCACTTACGATTTTGGTTTTGCCAGAGGATGCAATCTGTAAGAGAAGCAGGTTTAATCACTGACCAGTATCATCTTTAGTGCGTATACATACATACCTTGAATTCACTACCAGTGAGTTTCAGCCTCAGTTCTAATCAGCAGTCACAAACCACTGTGCAAACTAACACTTCACAGTCCTTTTGGTTAGTAAGTCCAGCTCCACAAAATAAAAACCAAAACAACTGGTTTCCCACATCTTCCTTAGAGAAATTACCTGAGATATGAAGAATGAACACAAGTTTGAGTTTAGATTGATACCTGCAGCACAAGATTGGCCCTCAACAGGCAGCGCTTTTATTCCCTTGCAAAATCCAGTCACAGGAGAAAAAATTTCATCACATAACATATGGCAGCACAACTACCAAAGCACTAACAGGAAGAACAAACAGAAAAAAGTAAGAGAAAGAATAAACAAGGCAATAGCGAAAGACAGACCAAATGAAGATATCTCTTTCACTAGCCAAGTATCCTGAAATTCCCCAAGAGTCTGCAGGATTGAATGTTTAATATTAAATTATTTCTCTTTGTTACTTCTCACCTAACAGTCCTACCTAATGCTTTTCATTTCTGTTGGTTTAATTTGCCCGATTTATATTTTTCTCTGACTATTCACACTTCTTAACTGTTACTTGTTTACAAAGAGCAAAACCATAGCGTACAAAACATTTCCTTAATAAAGAACTACTAAAGAAAAAAAACTCTGTCCACTACGGAACTATTCATAAGAGTAGCTTCTTATCAGTAGTGAGCGTTTGTCCTGCAATAGTAGCTAACTGTCCAAAAGCATATATAAGTAGATGGATATGAACGGTCTCCTTTTTCCTGAGAGCATTTAGGAGCTTGTCAGGTTTAAAAATAAATATATGTAGGTACTTCATTTTTCTTATAAACAACATATTGACATATACACTCAAAAACTCTAGAGCACTTAAAAATATAACTTACTGCTGCATGGGCAAAAAGACCTGTTCCAGCAGACAGAACACTGAATTAAGAGTATTTCCAACTCATTAGTTTCCAGATGTCACATCACGTCTTTGTTTCTCAACTTACCCCATTTTCCAAGAAGAGATAATGACATAGATTTGTTATGCATTTTAGTGATGAAAAAAAGAAGTATAGAAATATCATTACTGTTTACACACATGCCAATGCAACTTCTCATGTGAAACACAGCAGCTGCCGAAACAATTCATGGTGCTGGAAATCAAGAATTTAAGAATGTGTTCCATTACTACAATAATCAGTTACAACACACCAGAGGTGGAAAGAGGGTTCTATCCCTCTGTTACTTGTAACCGCCAGTGCAAGCAAGCAGCTAACCAAAACAGAGGTCAATTCTCCTCAATGGAGAAACATGAAAGATGTCTACTCAAAACGGAGAGGTTGTATGGCACAATCTCATCTCCTCGGTTCAAAAGAAAAAAAAAATAGATGTGGACAACTCCCCTCCTTTTGAGAGGGGAACGCATGTTTATTGCCATACTCAACAGAAACCCCACACTTCAAAATATCAAAAGCCAACTTAACTCTTAGAATATAACAAAATCCATTTAATTTGTCAAGAACGGTCACATACAGAGAAGTTAAACACATGTTTTAACATTTGTCTTGGCAGCCTGGAACCCTACGTGATAAGGAACAGTTAATGTGTGAATTCAAACCCATCAGTAAATAATTAACAAGTTGACCCCATAAAACATTGATGCAAAGAACAGACAATGCACACAAAAGTGAAGCAGTCACCATACCACACTGAAAACTGCTTACAATTTGGATTTTCAGCTATTATTAAAGCCAGTTCGGGTTTTCCACCACAAAAAGTAGGAAAAGAACCCAGAATTAGTTACACAAACTTCTACTGGACCATAAGAGTTTATTACCTCATTCTTCATACAGCTTTCAGATACACTTTGACTGTGCTGTTAAAAATAACTAACTAAAAAGAAAATGAAAGTATTATTTACCACATAATCCCCCCCCCAAAATAACAAATTTTTAAGGAATGAAAACCTCACCTTCAGAAGCCTAAACTTATCTTCAGCTTTATGAACGGTTTCCAATCTAATAACTAAGTGCCTACTAGCCAGCATTTCAGCTTTGCAAAAAAAAGTCTCTTGACCTATAAAACAAGAAAACTGTATTTACCCACTTCAAAAAAATAGCAGCGTCTACCCTGCATACTTAGTAACACATGTATCTCATACAGAGCACAAACGAGATACTATAGCTAGCACACTAATCACTTCTCTAACAGTTGTGCACAATCAAGCAGATATCACCCTAAGCTAAGTTAGCAGCTCTAACAAAACATCCCCATTTGCTCCTAACTCCCCCTAGACTACTTAGGTTCCAATTTTCTCATGTGCAACCGATTTAAGGAATATTAACCCCTTAACTGCTGAAGGAAAGCATCAGGCACAAAATAAAGGAAATACTACCTATCACAGTCAGTGAGAAAATTAAACTACGATTAGGACACGCTAGATGCACTGCCTGTGCAACACTGAAATAGCAACCAGTATTTTTGTGGTGAGAAAGTTGCCAAGCCCTCTAATTTTAACCACAGTCTTCCCATGTCTCGTATTTTTCTTAACAATTGAGCTTCTGGACACATGAGATAGCATGGAAACTGTAGCTCTTGCTTTAAACAAAAATCAAAACCTATGGGAGTATGAAATGAACTGGAATTCTGAACAAAACGATCCNAGTCTTCCCATGTCTCGTATTTTTCTTAACAATTGAGCTTCTGGACACATGAGATAGCATGGAAACTGTAGCTCTTGCTTTAAACAAAAATCAAAACCTATGGGAGTATGAAATGAACTGGAATTCTCAACAAAACGATCCAAACATTGGTCAATTGGTTTTAGTTCCGTATTTAAAAAAAAACGCTGTAATTTAGGGTAGCAGCTTCAAGTTTCTTAACTTGGGACATATCATATCACCATTATACACGAAGATTTAAGTGGGACGTGCACACTAGATGTGAGAATTTCACATTTTGTATCCCATTTCACACGGGATATTTTATTATACAGGTGCTCCCCCTACTGTTTTACTAAATAACATGTTTAAAAGTTTTTCCTTAATTGCATTGATTTTATAGCTACAGATTGAACAATTTGCCATTTCATTTATGCTACAGACCATTCCTTACACTGGCAAATAAAAATTTGAGTTGCACCTGGAGCACGGAAGAAGGGGATAGGAATGCATTACTTAAGTGTAAGATTCACCATAGCCTTACCTTTACTTTTTTTACTTACTTTTTTTCTTTCTTTGGTGCAGTGAAATTAGAACTTTGGCGTCACAAGCTGTGTTGCTAGTAAGACTTCTGAAAACTAACAGACTACAAATACCCAGCTCACTTCTGTTTATGCTTGCCAGTAGGCAGCCTTTCCTTCTGTTTCTCAGCACTGAGAAGAAAAAAAATCAACCAAACACAAGCTCCAACTCCCTCACATTACTTTCCAGTGACTTACTGCAATACTAGTCTGTAAACTCTTCTGGAAATCATATGTTTTAATCCAAGTGAAAGTAGTTTTCTCAAATCAATTGCACTGCAGAACTGTTTAACTCCCCCCTCCCTTACGCATGTTGCAAAGCTGAATTAATAACTAGGTGACACTAGAATCTGCTAAGGAAAAAAAAAGTGTTTTGACAAAAACGAATGTATCAGACTTCAAGATTGGTAGCAAACATTTCCAGAATGCTGCTATTTTTGTTAAAAAGGCCATTGTTTGTAGGTAGCATAGTTTTTTTTTTTTTTAAACACTAGTCAGAACTGTAACAGCCCATAGTAGTAAATGTGATTCTTGCCGTCTCCCTCAAGAGACCACTAAGCCTTAGGACAACAAGAGTCACCAGTCCAGGCCCAAGTCCCTAAATAAACTAGCAACTAGACACAACACCAAGAGCAATTTACCAGAANATGCGATTCTTGCCGTCTCCCTCAAGAGACCACTAAGCCTTAGGACAAGAGTCACCAGTCCAGGCCCAAGTCCCTAAATAACTAGCAACTAGACACAACACCAAGAGCAATTTATCAGAAACACTGTTGACTAAGGTCTTAGCGCTTAAGCTCGTTCATCTTTTGCTCTCCACATCCCACCTTTTACTGGTGATTCAACCACAAAGGGAAACCACCTAGCCGACACACTGCTGCAGCTGGATGCCCAGGGACAAGCAGCGCTGCATTCCCAACGGCCGGATTCTTTCGGCCTACGCAAAGACGGACCTTGGGGCGGCCAGCCCGAGCGCCAACTCCGCCAAGCTTTCCTGGGGGTTCACACACACACCAGAGCAGAGCCTGGCCCACGCAATTTATCTCAGCCAGACTTGGCCCGGGTTCCAGGGCCGCCATGCTCCCTTCCCGCCCTGCGGCCGCCCCTCAGGGCTCGCGCCTGGGCTCGCCCGCTCTGCAGCGGCGTGACGAAGGGCGCTGGGGGAGGCAGCCAGGGCTGCGGAGCCGCCGCTCTCCGGCGGCGGTGCCAAGCCCAGGCGCTGGCTGGGCTGCTGGGCACCCACCGCGCGGCACCCGGGCGGAGCCCCGCCGCCAGCTCGGACCCTGCAGCGAGGCGGCACGGCAGCCGCAGCGCCGAGGAGGCGGCGGGAAGCGGCTACCGCTCCGTCACGAGGCGTCCCCTCAGCCACTCGCCCGCCCCACGGGCGGTCCGTAATGACGCAGCACGGGTGCGCCTCCCGGCGCCTGAGGAGCGCGAGTTACGCCTCCGACCGCGCGCGATGGCGCTGGCGGCCGCGGGGCCGGCGCAGCTGGTGCGCTGCGAGCAGAAGGACGAGCTGTACCGGAGCGGGCTGCGGAGCGGGGCCGGCACCGCGCTTCACGGGCTCGCGGGTAACGGCCTCCTGCGGCGGGGG